>JAFREQ010000229.1:0-184679 GCA_025331565.1 Holacanthus passer | reverse complement strand
TTACTTTCATAGGTTTGTATTATAGTTGTATTGTAGTTGATGGAAAATGAAACATTTAAAAATGATGATTATATAAATCTGTAGAGCTATTATATTCCTGAATCCTTTTGTATTCTAACCTTATGGCATATCTTGTTTTGTAAACCTCAGGAAATGAATTAATGTTGCAACTGATACAGAATCATATTTCCTTCATGCATGCTGCTTCTGAATGATAATAATAAAATTCCTTATGTTTTTAGAATTAGCCTATTATTGATTTATCATGGTGATGACGGTTTTGCAGAGATTCCTCCTGCTGGGCTTTTAATCTGGAAACAGTTTCATGTGTCATTAGTTTCATACATTTTATAAGAATGCACATCTTTAAATGTTCTCATTGTGCAGGTTATAACCAGTGTTCTGTACTTGATCACACTCTGAGGGTAACTTCTTGTAATGTGTTTCAGATCAAACGTCCACAGAAGTGATTATTGGAGTTTCAGATGTTTTTGGCTGTTCAAACATTTGTAAAAGAAACAAACTACATTCAAACACTTCAGTCCTACAACATGTTTCTTGGCTTGTCCACAGTTTGATGAATCTTCTACATCGATCATCATCATATTAAGATTGGATGACTTTTGGGACAATAACTGTCATTCACCTGATATCCAGGCAAATTCAAACATTCCACCTTTTGATTTTAGTGTATAAACACTTGACTATGACCAACTAATCAGAAATACAAATACTGTTTATATGCAGTTTCTGGAGAGACTCATTTTGTTCATAGTGGAAATTTGTATTTCACCTGTGTTTTTGTCAAGAACAAGAGGGTGATTATGCTGAATACACAGTTGTAAATCAAATGTTCACCTTTAATAATATAGTCAAATGAACTTTTTAAACTTATTATAATTTTAATAACTTTTATAATAAACACAAGTGTCAGGGTACAAAAAAAACCCAGGCAGTAGAAAGAAGACAATAAGATGGATGAAAAGGAAAAACTGGAGAAAGTTCTGTGACTCAGTTGCCGTAACATTGCATATATACAAACTGACAGAACGAATGGTAAATGAAAGATGTTTTTTTTTTTATTGTTCAGAGAGGAAGGAAATATTGCAGAATGTTGCAATAGAATATAGAAGGTAACTTGGATTCAGTGTTATGAGCAGAAACATGACTGATAGTAGACACAGATGTGGCATCACAAGTTCATCTCACTGATCTCCACAGCGTGTTTGAGCTGGACATAAACATTAACCCCAGTCTGCATGTGAGCACAAGCACATTAAAATCAACGAGGACACAAATATAAAACTGACAACGTGAACATTTGGATGATTTATTGACGTGTGCAGTGTTTTGAACAGGAATCGCTACAGTCACATACATTGTCATTGCCTATAATCCTCGGGAAATGAAGCAGAAACTAGATTCAAAAGAAGACAAAAATATACATTCACTGCTCACTTCTGGAGATCTTAATGATGGATTTTTCTACAACACCGCTTCAAATGAAGATGCATCCTGAGACCGTCACAACCACAGAGCCACACAGTAGGACAACACCACCAGTTAATTCAGTTAATTAAGTCCAGGTGAGTCGATGATCAGAGCTGAGGGTCTAACTGATGCAAGGTAGGAAATAAAGCCAGCATTTCTACAATGTATTGAATGGCTAACACATATAAAACCACAATCCACTCACATGTGACATGTTTACGGGCTGTATTGTTGTTGTTGTTGTTGTTGTTGTTGTTGTTAGAGTTCACCGATGTGAGTCCTCTCTGTCTCTGTAGCAGACTGGGCAGGACATGCGTACTACTGCAGCAGTATTATTATACAGCTTGTCACTGGTTGTACATTTTTGTGTCTCACAAGTTAATTTCTGAACCCTATCATTTCCTGAGAGTGTAATTATGTCCTCATAGTGACAAGGCAAACCTTTAGTCACAGTGTGATTCGAGCTGTCCCACCCCAGCTCCCACCAAGATACACAAAGCCAGGGGCAAAAAAAGAACACTGGCTTCCCACCATCAAACACCTGCCTTTATTCTTCATCTTTACATGTTTCAGATGTTCTAACTGATGTAGATCAAAGCAGTGCATCCCTAATTGCTCAAACATGACAAAGGAAAGCTAAAAAATATCAGGCAATAATTGTGTCAATCCGACTGCCAGACATCATTAACTGTATTTCAATGGGAGTGAATGCACATCTTTGGTCTATATCTTGAGTTTGTGTCTCGCTCATGCAGTGATAGATAATTATAAGCAGTGGGTGGTTTGAGGGGGGATGTTAGCAAAATGACCAATCCCCTTTATTAACCTGTCATCCATCCTCATCCATCGGTGAATGGGCAGAGGGGTTGTTTAGTTGAATACGTTAGTCTTACTTTTCCTGACTCATGAATGAGGTTTGTGCAAGTTAGACTCTATGGCCCCGACCACGACTCTGAGATATGAGTTGCATAACTACTGTGTATTGATAAATCCATGCTGCAGTCTGTGGCGCTGAAGTAGCAGACAGATTTGTAACTGTGCCTTTTTCTCTCAGTCCCGCCCTTCTGTCACTTTCATCTCGAAGCTTTTATATTATTGAAACTGTAGACTATAAATACTCAGTTCTATAGCCTTTATACTCTTCACCTTCACGATCAAAATGATAAGTAGCGCAGTGTAGTAGCGATGTAGTGTATTGTGAGAAACATGAGAAAACCCTGCCTGATTCGACTCCACTACATAAGATTTAAAGGCATATTTACTCATTACATAAGTGGAAAAAATTAAATCGCAGAATTAAAAATGTCACAATCATGGTTGAGGTGTCCTGCAACAATGTCTTTGGGGAGGTGTGTGTGTCGGCGGGTGGTGTGGGGGCAGGGGGTGCTCCCATTGGGCCATACCCCTTATTAAAAATTTATTAATTTATTATAAGTAATAATGATCATAAATAATTAATCATAAAAGGTTATTATGCACAAATTTGATTACAACAAAGCCACAATGTTTTTTTTCTGAATTTAAGAACTGGTTTTGTTCATCATAATGGTAATAAGAAGAAGAAGAAGAAGAAAAAAGAAAAAGAAGAAATATTATACCAGTGGTGTTTACTTTCAGACACATACTGAAATCTGTTGTGTCAGTCTGAATACTCTAAGGCCCTCCTCTGCCCGTATCCTCTCATTACTCTCAGCCTTATATAGCACACACTTAGCTGGGGGTAAATGACATCATTCTCCCCAGAGAAGGGCTCATCTTCCTCCTCTTCATCACAACACAGCAAACATCCAGAGGACAGGACGGAACAAGAAAAAGAAAAGTCTGATAATTGAGTGATACATATTTGATTTTCTCTCCGTCTGCAGCTAAAATTTCTCCCGGCAAACTCCGAAGTAAAGTGTTATCCTCAATCAGTAACTCAGCAGCAGGGACAAAGTCGAGCCTCTGACAGCTTGTTAGCAGATCCAACAAGCCCACAGATCTACAAAGGACACGCTGACAATCGTGGGACAGAGATGTGCATGAGTGTGTGTGCAGGCAAACGGGGGTCGTGACTCGTCTCATCTCATTATGGAGTGTGTCTCTTTCACACATTGCAATAGGTCCACTCATGACACACACGCACACACACACACACACACACTAATGGAGCTTGGTCTTAATTAGGGCCCGATGGAAACAGTTGGCACCCGTTCAGATCCACCCATGATATTATCATGAATATCAAAATACATTTTAAATTCAGAGTAATGGTGGGACTGCACTTTCATAGATCTCCACCCCCGGATCAACATTTATTTTTGCATGACAGACGCTCAGATAATATTTTGATAACACTTTTCAGTCTGGATGCCTAAATACAGTATGCTGAACAGTCAGCTGCCAATCTCAGCATGTCACAAAACAATTTGTGTTGAGTTGAGTCAAATGAGTTTCTTCCATATCTAACTGAAAAAACATTGAGAGACACTATGTATGAAATGAAAAAAAAATAACAGCTTGGCTTTCAACGTGGTTGCAACAGCCTTCAACCAATAGAAAAAAAGTCCAAGGATTTACACAAAAGGAACAAGGTGAGTTTATAATAGATGGTTTCGCAATGGTTGTATTCACCGTCACTATAATACTCCATGTGTCCTCAGTAGGTGGCTCTCTCCTGTTCAGATTACGTATCGTCCAGGAGACAAAAATGGCCCACATGTCCTTCCTTTTGCTCGAAATATTGAATAGAGCAGCCCACTGCAAGTACGCACGGCTTCCTCTCAGTGAGAGCAGTGAGTAATGTTTGGAGATGGAGGGATGAAGACCTTTTGTTTTGTAACAGCTCACAGAGCACGAGTGATGCCAGCTGAGCCACAGGGGCATGAGGTAGGTAGCTGTGAGTGACTGCGTGTGTGTGTGTGTGTGTGTGTGCTTTTTTATAACCTAACTGCGTGAAGTAGTATGTGTGTCTGTGTGGGCACAAGTGTGGAAGGTGTGAGTGTAGTGAAGAGTGTGTGATGCGTGGGAGGCGCATGTGTGTGTGTGTGCGTTCATGTACTGTAGGTAGAGACGTACACACCGGGAAATATTGGTTCCTTTGTGCTCTTGTCACATGTGCAATCCATGTTTGTTTGACTCGCTTTATTTCTTCCCGTAATCTGCAATATCCATTATCTCCAGAAATTATTTTTTCTTCCTTTTTCCTGCAACAGAGAGCTCTTCTACCCACTCCCATTCTCCGGCGTTAAACAGCTCATCTTACTCCACCACCTCCACCACTGCAGTTACATAAAAAAAAAAAATAAAAAAAAACATTAAAGGGGTAATTGTGTGAGACTCTCAACGAGTTCAACAATGAATTGAAAATGTTTTTGGCAGAGTGATTTTGGGACGTAAGCTGGTGCAGGACATTAAGGATTAGAGAGTCTTAATTTTTGAAAATCTTGTGAAATGACCACATCAGAAACTGTCCTTTATAACAAAGACTTTCAATATTCTTTGGTCCATATTAGGTCTCGAAATTGCATATTGCCAACACTTAGAGTTGCGTCATTTGAATGTCAGTTTATTTTTGGATTCAATTTTCTAAAGCACAAAGGGAGTGAAATGAAAAATGAAATGAATGATTATGTGTTTTAAGCATATTGTTTTTGGACTGACTGTGAGGAGAAATACACTTGTTAATCTTCTCTTTACTAATTAAAACATTTTGTGTAATCATTGTCAAAATGTCATGTTTGAATTAATAGAGCTATATATTGTATTATCTAAATTGCAAGTGCTGCATCTCCTTTTGTTTCCCAATGATCCATTTGAATTCTTAGCACCTTGTGTCTTTCAAATTAAGCAAATACATTTTACATCTGTTTGTTATATTATTATTGCATATTGAACAAATACTAATTGCAGCCTGTCAGATTCTGGATTTTTGACGACAAACATTCCTTCATTCATCAGTCCATTTTGTAAGAATTGCAATGAAGATAGGTAGTTAATTGGATTTTACAGTTGACAAAAGACTCTAAATTCTCTAGCTCTAGGATTACAGTTTTTTGACCCGAACACAGTAGGAGGGTTAATATGTGTTAACAGAATATTGAACTAGGGAACATAGGACCCTGGGAACATGGTACCTTGGGAACATAGGATCTTGGGAACATAGGATCTTGGGAACATTGGCGTGACTTCACTAGAAGCTCTCTAATACTGCACTCAAGTAAATGCTAATATCAATATGAACTAATATAATTAGTTTTATAAACCAAAGTATGGGGCAAATTGAAATGTGTACCTCATGATGGCCATGGAGCAAAAGTCAGACCATCCTCAGGTTTCATCCTCTGATAACCATGAATGTATGCATGCAAAATGTCACAGCAATCCATGTTCTACCATGGCTAAGTAAAACTTGTCAGTCCTTTCTAGACAAACTACGAAATGGTTTCACTATTTCTAAGCTACCTCAAACATATCTTTTCATGTCAGTACTGCAATTTCTTGCTACTTATCAGCACTGACATCTCCAAGGTTCTGATACTCTAATGCAGGAATGTTCTGCAACACTGTCTGCATGTGAAGTGATTCCACATGGGGCCCTGATTACAGGCTCCAGGACCATTCATGTGTATTCCTGATGCTTAGGCTCTTACTTTACCAGGAGTGCAGTCGAGTATGAATTAAAGTTCATTCATTCATTCTTACAGCAACAGTAACAGTGTGAGGCTTGTGGCCCAGTGAACATGCTCCACTTCAAGAGGCGAGGCACATTAATACTGCATGCACTCCAGCGTGGTGCCTCGACTGATTTTAAGACGCCCCTAATGTTCATATTTACACTGAGCGGGGTAATTAATTCTAAAGACCCATCTGCCCTTTTGCTTGTTTAAATATTTATGCAGCAGCCCGGCATTGTGAGGAAGCAGCGACCATATATGGCAGAGAGATTGATTTAATTCTCTGGAATAATTCATTGCTGTTAATGATCAGAGAGAGGGTTTGGCAAAAGGAAGCCTATTAATCACGCTGTCAAACACAAAGCTGCAACCAAATAAAACAGCAGCAAATATCAAGAGCTGAAATTGTAAAACCATGTTGGTGGTGACAGTAACCAATAGTAGTATCAGTGTGTGCGTACTTGACACATGAATGTGCCTGTTGTCATTTCTGACTGATTCATTTTCTCCCCCCCGAGCGCTGTGAATCAAAGTCACATGGTTACAGAGCTGTCACCCGGCGCTCAGACTCACAACGACCGAATCAAAACTTTCCCTCCTCTGTTTTGTTTTATTTATCCATTTATGACAGATTTCAACACGACGGCAACGGCAAATACACTTCAGTCATTTGTTGCCATGGTAACTGCTTCCAGCATGAGTCTTTAAAGGGCGAGAAGAGAGAGGCAGGATGGGAAGTTGGACGAGAGGGTGCAGAGGTGTGTTTTTAACTAGTCTGACAACAAACATGAATATGTCCTTCCAGTGTGTGTGAACGCTGAAGCTTAAGGTCACCTGTTGTTTACTTGGACAACTGATGAAACCTTTAATGAAATGATGCATGTGCAAACTACATGATTCCAAAAAAGTTTGGACACTGTGTAAAACAAATAAAACAGAATGTGATCATTTGCTAATCCTTTTTGACATATACTCGATTAAAAACAGCACAAAGACAATATATTTAATGTTTGACCTCATCAACTTTTTTTGTAAATATCTGCTTATTCTGAATTTGATGGCAGCAACACATTTCAAACAAGTTGGGACAGGAACAACAAAAGACTGTGAAAGTTGTGGACTGATCCAAAAACACCTGTTTGGATCAGTCCACAGGTAAACAGGTTCATTGGTAACAGGTGATAGTATCATGATTGGGTATGAAAGGTTCATCCTGGAAAGACTCAGTCGTTCACAAGCGAGGATGGAGAGAGGTTCAACACTTTGTCAAACACGTGACTGTATAAAAGAGATTACTACATGGGATCAGGAACACTTTGTAAAAGACATTTGTAAATAATTGCATTCTGTTGTTATGTTTTACACAGTGCCAACTTCTTCAGAATCATGCTTGTATACTGAAATCAGTTCATTCCTCTTGCAAAAGCTCAATGAAACTTGATAACGTCACATACAGTAGACCAGTGTCACATTTCTTATACTTGAGCCATGGGATGCTGCACAGTCTGCCCCATTTTGCAGGGTTCGATCTCTGCGTGAGCTTTGACGAGGACAGGTCTGACAGCAGTTCGCTCTGCGCTGCCAGAAAATCTGTCTCAACAAAACAGGCGAGGCAAACACAGAAGATGATGATGAAAGGCTCGAGACAAATGCGCGTCACTTCAACACAATACAAAGAAAAGGAGCCAAAAAACAGGAGGCTTAATGCAAATTACAGAACAAGAGCTTGTTTTCACACACACACACTGCAAAAACAACCATCTAAAATGTAATCTGCACTTCAGTTTTTGGGAGCACTTTCTCTCAGGCCTGCATGAAGGTGAGCTGAATTGCTGCTCCAGAGGCAAACAGAAGAATGATTACTTACTTATGCGGTGTGATGTGTTGTATCGAGAACCTCCTCTCAGCAGGGTCATACTCGAGCATCCTGGAACAATGGGCCGGCTGAGGGAACCTGTTTCGGTGTAATTTAAGGACAAACAACAAACATGTTTTGCGCTCTTCTCAGACTCAAATAACTATAATAATAATTCAACTTTTTCCATCAGGCTCGCTGGTTTTCAGGAGCATTCAATAGATGCATTTTGTAAAGGATGACTGATGTTTTTTTGTTTTAGCGAGCGAACCAGCTATTATGTTTTCTATTATACCTGCTGCGTACTCCTGGAAAATGTATTCCATAATGTAGTGACATATAACCCTCTGCTGCTGAAATCATGCAGCATAAGTGAGAATGAAGCCGTCACATGAGACAGACTGGCAGACACCTGTTTTACACCTGTGACTCATATCCAGGTTCCACCTCCAGCTGACACTGCCAGACTATATTCACAGCTGGAATTAAAATACATTCCTGTTATATACTAAAATTGGATTTCTCTCTCTCTCACCTGAATGCAGATTCCAAAGTATGTGACATCTTATTATAAAAGCTATTTACGCTGCACGGTTTCTGTCCAACTCCTGAAATGCATGGAAGCATTTACACCTGATTTATGTTTGATCACCCGGTTCTGATTTCCAAAGAGGATGTAAAGAGGGTCAAAAGTGCTGCAGTCCTCGGGGATGCCGTAGTCTCCAAACTGGTTGTGATGTATAACACATTTTTATTATTATTATTTCATTCTCCATTTGGCTTGCTGTTATAAATAGATATGAAGCACCTAATAAGATGGCAGAATCTCTATATTTCATTAAAATTGTGTCTCACTTTTTTAAGGAGTGGAAAAAAATCTCATTAACACCTCTGATGAAATTCAAAAAAGTTGTTTTTCTCCAAACTGTCAGCAGCGTTGATTCACATAGAAAGTTTGTATTGTGGTTGAGCAAATGAAGTGTTCCTCAGAGAATCTACTTGTCGCTGTTCTTATCTAACACACCTTCCTGTGTTTGTTAAATATCATCATGACTTTTGAGACTTTTCCCCCTTTGCCACATTACATCATTTTGCAGTGTCTGCGATTGCTGCACTGGCAATACAGTGACTGGTGGCTGCCTGCCTACAGTAAGTGAGTCATATCAAGTTGAATACCAATTAGCAGGACGCAGTGTGGCAGCTTTAAATGAGCTCTGACAAACACTGTTTGTATAAGTGAGTTATAAGGCAACTCAAAGTGTAAAGACGGCAGATGGTTGCTGACACATCAGTCATGGTCGTGGTGCAGCCGTCATCAGGACACAGCTGGAATTCACCATTGTTAAAAGAAAGAAAAGAATTTCATCAAATGAAATTGTTTAATGCTGCTTTCGTGTCTTTTATTTGATGAATTTAATGTGGATTACAACAGCAGGGCTGAATGATTTAAAATAATCAAATGTGAAATGCAATTAATGGGTTCCACTGTTATGCATCACATCAGTCAAAAGTCCAGTGTAAAACATCATTTTGTTAGTTTTTAATTACATTCTTCCTGGGATCCTTCATTTGACTTTGAGTTAAGTTGAGACATTCATAAAGCTACAGTGTCTCTAAAACAGAACACCATAAAGGAATAAGCTGCAAACCACTTCAAAAACACAACCGAAAACTTTGTGATCATCATCCTGTGTAAGAACTCCAGTAACTTTCAGAAATAACTCAAAAAGACACCCAGCATTTTGAATTGTGCACTTGTGTTGTTCGGTGTAGTATCAATACAACTATTGATACGCAGTAATAAAGTTACACACCAAGAGACTGAACACACAGGAAATGTTTTCTCACTTTTTCCTGCACTCAATAGTCCATCATCACATAACACACTTAAGGAAATTACCAGTTAACATATTGCAATGAACATACCAGAACTACTGACTGACGCAAGCTCAATTTCCATTCATCAGCCATTTAAAGGCGAATTGGATACTTTCATCACCCCACATGACAATAATTTGACACAGATTATATTTGTAGTCCAAGATGTTAATGCACTGCCTAAATACTGACATCAGCATCACTGCACAATTCCCATTAGCTGACTTGGAAATTTCAACTTTGGAGAAACTTTGAGAAATCCTTCAAAAAAAAACCCCCAACTTTATCATAGATCTGTCTGGACTATTCAGTCTGGACGCACAAGGGTCGTGAAAGCCCGTTATGCAAGTTGAATGAAAACACTCGAGAGCTTTTGCAGGTCTTCATGAATGCAGGAGCATGAGGCGTCTATAGAGGAGACGAACACCAAGGGTTATTCCAGCCCTCTGAGGTAGAGTGAAGAGATCTGGAGCAGCTCGCTAAATGACACCGAGGGAGACCCTTAGTCACGACCACGCCGGGGCCTTGCTCTGGTTACAAAACGAGGAGGGGGGGGGAGGAAGAGAGTGGAAAAGGTGACATGTGGGCAGAAGTGGAGGGGGGGAGGGCTGGGAGAGGAGAGAGGGGAGGGAGTGCTGTTTGTATGAGCAGCTCGTGCGCTGACATTAACCTTCCCCATTAATGAACCGCTGGAGGGACTTCACATGGGCAAGGCTGAGCACAGGAAGGAAGCAGGGAAGAAGAGGGTGAGGTGGAAGAGGAGGAGGAGGGGGAAAGTTGTGTGCAGAGGGACAGAGGGGGTGATTCTATCCGGCCTTGTCACTTTTCCTGCCCTCATAGCCGGTTCAATCAGTAACACGCATTAGGAGTAAATTGAGTGGACAGATGATGCAGCTGCTTTCAGCCAGTCTGGGGCAGACAGAGCAATTACCACTGCTGAGCCCTGTTTAGCCGCGTGACGTACGCACCAACACTGTGACTTAGGGCAGTGGGTGGATTGTAATGAGGTGGGAGTATTTCTGTCTTCTCAACTGATTCGATTTCTGTAATAGCAATAAAAAAAAGTGCTTTCTCTAATGCTCTCTGCAAAGATATCGGCTTCATATCCTCTGTCAGACAAGAGTGCAAGTTCCTTCTCCTGTAAAATGAAGGATGTAGCTCACACAGTGGATACAGAATAATGTCACTGACAGGGAATCTCTAGAAGAAATAGAGAAATGAAAAAAAAACAACACATGACCAAACAGAAGAGTGTCCTCAATATGTCAGTCACCATGACCAACCTGTTGACTGCAACCAAAAGAAGCAAACATGTGACTTATCCTCAAGGTCTCATGGTCATGTTGTAACTGCTTCAGCTCCTCGCTCAAATGTCAGCTGTCATTCCTCAGGGCAGAGACATCGGTCACATATGGAAAAGATGACAGATGTATCAGCGAGACGACGAGTGCAAATTAAATTTAGCACTGCACTGATGTCCAAAATTAAAGGCTAATGCCATTTTATTAAGTAAGGCCATATGGTGACTTAAGGAGGATGCAGAGGTGAAGTAACACAGGGCGAAGATGGAAGATTGAGAGACAGGTGAGGGGCGCCCTCATCTGGTCATTTCGGTTAATTGCAACTGCAACTATAGAGCAGGGACTCCCAGCAATGCAGCATGTAGCAGCATCACTGGTATTATGCTGCATGTGGTATGAGCAGCTTATGATATCATCAAGTGTTATAAAACAACCCTGATACCAAAAATAAAAAAGAATACAATCATTTAGTAATCTCCTTTATACAACCACATGTTTGACAAAGTGTTGAACCTCTCTCCATCCTCGCTTGTGAACGACTGAGTCTTTCCAGGATGAACCTTTCATACCCAATCATGATACTATCACCTGTTACCAATGAACCTGTTTACCTGTGGAATGATCCAAACAGGTGTTTTTGGATCAGCCCACAACTTTCACAGTCTTTTGTTGCTCCTGCCCCAAACATTAAATATATTGTCTTTGTACTGTTTTCAGTTGAGTATATGTCAACAAGGATTATCACATCAACACATTCTGTTTTATTTATGTTTTACACAACTTTTCTGAATCAGGGTTGTAATAGCATGGCTCAGATAAACGTCAAACTTCTGCATGTTACCTTCACCAGGACGAGCTGTTGGTCACAGGAAGATTTTATGAGATTTTATGGGCATGATCAAATATATTACATGTTTGCAAATAAATATAAAAAGGACAGATCTAGTGACTTCTCCTAAACAAAGTAGTAAACTAATACTACATTTATTTTGCCACAATGTCTGACTACATAATAACATAACACTACAGGTACCAGCTAATTAGTGACTTGTTTAAATAAACTGTTGATATTTGCTAAAATTTGTTTTATCTGCATTATTTCATGTTTCTCATACTTGAATATAGTAACATATACATGAATTAACAATGAGTGCAATGAGTATGAGAATGAATAATCCCTGCAACCAAAACCTGCCCACTTCCACCACTAGATGGCAGCTGTGTTTTTGCCTTTTCTGTTTTATTAACAGGCGAATGTACAGTATAACAGGCCGAGCTCCACACCTGCCCTGTCAGAGATGCACTCGCTCTATTTCACATTAGATACAGACCACCATGGGCTCCTTCAATTTCATGCTGCCCCACAGCGCCCGGCCACTTGAAAGAGACCAATATTTCTCAAAGATCTGACACAGTGAGCTGCACCCTAATAAAGATCATACATTAGTGGGTGCTCCAAAGTCCCCACCATGCTGTATTCATTTGTATGGCTCGGCAGTGATGATCCAAACCATATGAGGAGCTGAGTGGATCTGCAGAGACCCGGTGAAGAGGCAGGCCACCCACAGCCATCGCTCACCGCTCTCTTTCCTCCCCTCCTATCAGGCAGCATTCCTTTCGGTGCCCTGGGGATCTCCGCCGAAGAAGGGAACATCATTTACAAAGACTCAGATAGTACAGCATATGCTACCTTCATTTCCCCCCCCTCCAACGATCAAAAGGGAAAAGTGACAGACAGATGGAGAGACTCACATTACTTTGGCATTAGCGCATAGCTCTGAGTGTCAGAGGTGAACGAGTGCAGGAGGAGAGAAGAAGAGTGCAGATGTTCTGATCAAACATGATGATAATGCACATTGGCCTATAGTCACCTCCAGTGAGTGGGTTTTTGAAGACTGGATGGTGTTAAACAAACATGCCTGTCCCTCTGGTAGACAGATGCTGTATATGTATCCACAGTATTTCAGTGTTTTCAGTCTCGCTCGCTGTGGCTGTCTGCGTTTGATCACAGGCTGAAAAATGAGGGGGCAGACATGAACGTTCTTGATAAGCTCCAACATACTCGTGTTTATTGAACTTGATATGTTGCTCAAGGGCAGACCACCTTCACTCCCACTCTTCCCCTCGTCTGTATTATTCTAACCGCAGCTGTAGAGTGAAATGTCAGCATTCATTGATAAACCCAGACAGTCAACAAAACGAGGTATGAAAGTGCTGGAGAGCTGAATGACTTCATTTATTCAGGGACTGTTGTTATGCATATTTTTAGGCCCTTGAAATTAATTCGATTTAGCATAATATGACCAGAAACCCTTATAGAATAACCTCAGGAGTTACTGTAACCACTTTGCTGTGATGGTTCTTTCTTTTCTTTGCATTCACACCACAAAGAAGCACAATTTGGGGTCAGTGCTGGATCATTTCACAAGATTATTTTTGAACACAATAATGAGATAAGAAGTAATGGAAATTCTATAGGCCACTTTCCCCCAAAAACCACATTGGAAAACTACCATAACAAAACTGTATATTGTTTGTGAGGAGCCACATTAGAGAGAGAGATGAGACAATACAGAACAAAACGTTCAAGGCCAGACAAATAAAAAAAACTAGTCACTTAAACTGTTTCTCATAAGGTCACATTCAGAGGTTATTATGCAATAAAGTATTTTCCCAAATACCTGAACAGCTAATTCAATTAGTCTATTCAATAAGCTGCGTGAAAAAAAAAAAGTAATTTAAAGTTTAATAATGAAAAGGCTAATCTAAAACCCATTCCAAATCTTTTCCAGGACTTGATTAGCCTTTAATTAGTCTAATATGGTGTGAAAATGTTTTGTGAGGTCATATAAGTGCCCAGTGTCTGGCGCTGGAGGGCATGGATCATTTCCCGACTCTGGAAATTGAGTCAGAGTCAAACTGTGTCCTGCCCTGGCTTATTACTGGCTGAGAGGATCGCCCATCCCAGCAGCATAATTCCATCTGGGCTAAATATTTATACAGAGGGGGAACGACATCACTTATCCACAACACATTCATTCACATAAGGGAGCGCTACTTCCAGAGTGGAGTCAGAGTGATCTGCTCTGTTTGGAACATCACTTCTCCTTGCTGATATTTGCTTAGACAAGCTTTCGGAAAAAAACACTTTTGTACTAACTAGAGAGCACAATGAGCTTTTTCATCCACGTTTTTGGAGTGATTCTCACTTTGTATCAGGTTGGGAGGAATCCTGCCAGCGGTGAGTGGACCCTCTTTTGTTTCTTGCTTTTTTGGAAAAAATAGGACCACAAGTTAGATGTTTTTTAAAATGATTGAATGTTTGAATCCTCTTGCAGTTATCATAGTGATGAGGTGCTTTTTTCCCCCTGAATTCTTTGCCTCAGCCTTTTGAAAAAATAGTATATCCCTCTATTTAAACTAATATGTGTTTTTCAAAGAGTAGATAAGTTTTTTACTCTTTGTGTATATACTTATTGAAAATATACATATACACAAATAATCCTAGCAGACAGTTGCTCTATATAAGCATTTTATAACGGAAAAGCACAATAGTACGGTTTTATAATTACCCATTAATTTAAGAGACATTGACTAGAAGAAGTCCAAGGAACTAGAAGAAGTTCCCATGTGTTTGAGTAACTTAAGTTGTTTAATCTATATATATATAATATGTTTCTATGTCCAGCTGGGATGTGCTGGCTGCAGCAGAGTCAGGACCAAAGGTGCGACATGGTGCTGATGAGAGGGGTGACCAGAGAGGAGTGCTGTGCCGGGGGCCGCCTGGACACGGCGTGGTCCAACACCAGCCTGCCCATGAATGAGGTCAGCCTGCTGGGCTTCCTGGGAATCGTCTCCTGTAAACCATGCAAAGGTAAACAAACAAACCATTAAAATTAGTTGAATCTGCCAATTAGAAGGAATGGGTTACTCGTGCATTGCTTTGGTTTATCACAGCAGGGTATAGTATTAGTCATTGCATGTAATCCAGAAGTTAAATGCTGTGCTAAAGGGTTTTAAACCTGCATTTAAAGTCTGAGCAGTCACACTGGGAATAAACATTATAACTATATTTCACCGGACGAAGGTAAGTATTGGTTTTAATCACTGTTTAGATATCGTTTGCAGAAGAGAACAGAAGAGTTAACTTGTGTTTAAAGTATCACAGGGACAAAACTTTCTAAATTCCCCAACACAAAATTACTCTCTGTGGGGAGTTAGTGAAAGTTAATGGAAACCACGTCATTTGTGAATCAAGATATTTACACAATGAGTTCCCGGTGCAGCTTTCTAACAAAATGCAGACGTGGATAGAGGAGAGGCGTTCCACATAACTCCACCCAGCTGTCCTGAGAAGCTTCCTCTCCTGGAATCTGTGCAAGGTTCATTCAGGTTCACTTGCAGATAAATTGTGTTTTCATAAGCGGCACTTACACTATGTGATCGCTGGCCAAAAATGTGAATTTCTCCATGTTGATAAGTTCCAGTAAAAATCTAGCTACTGGCATTTCTTCAACCGCAGCCCCTGGTTTTTCTGGCCTCATCACATGGCTGAGAGAAACCAAGATGCAGATTGTATTTAGATGAACCTGAAAAAAAGTGGAGACTGCAGCCAAAGGTAGCCCACAGTTTGCCTCGCACATGAAGGTAAACAGCTGCATCACATGGAAAATGAATGAAGTTGTAGAATAAAAACCTCTGTTCTCGTTACGTGGTCCTGTTTGCTTTCCATGAGCAAAATAAGAAAATGCATTCCTGCAGGCTGGAATAAAATGCCTGCCACATGCCCAGATGTCTGGGACTCATAATGTGCAACACTATCTTGATCATTCGGAATTCTGTGGGGGGAAAACGTCGGTATCATGAATGCCTATGAATGTTTAACTGTGGCTTGTCATCTACCTACATCATGATGAGATACTTGTTTCCAGACATCATCTTATTGGGAGAGACGCAGAGGCAGAAAAAGACAGATAGAAATCAAGCAAAAGGGGAAAAAAACAGCTCTGGAATAAAACAGGATATTGAAGCGCTGGTAGAGACAGGAAATAAGAAATGAGTTCCTCATTGTTTACAGAATCCTCAGGACTCAGAGCTGATCAGGCATCATCTCTGAAGACTCAGAAAGAGCCTGGGAAGAGACCTGTGTGCATTGTCCAATGTTGACTCTGCGCTGTGTAGGATTACAGTTCCTCCTGTGCTTTGACTTTATGGGGTGTCAGAGGAGCCCGGGACTTCCTCATTTCTCAGCCTGTAAAACTTCTCTGACAGCTATTTGAACTCCGTCTACCTCGGAGCCCCTCTGTAGGAGCTTAGCCCAGTCTGTGTGCAGCCGTACACATAGATCTGTTATGAAAACACGCCAGACTCACATTCCACCCGGCGAGACACCCCTGTGTGTAATGGTCAATAAAGAGATGTGATTATTGTAAATATTGTGCAAGGTGAAAATTGTGTTATGGTCTGGGAAAACCCCAGATCTCGAGCTTGTTTTGTATGAAAATGCCTGCGGATCACCTGATGTCTGCAGACTTGTTAATACAGTAACATTACACTGACACTGCGCACATATGAAACCACTCACTGTGCTTTTGTAGAGACTTGCGAGGGAGTCAAATGCAGTCCCGGGAAGGTTTGCAAAATGAAGACGGGAAGGCCCCAGTGTGTGTGCTCTCCAGACTGCTCTCACATTTCCCGGAAGCATGCTGTGTGCGGCAGCGACGGGAAGTCGTACAAGGATGAGTGTTCTCTGCTGATGGCCCGCTGCATGGGACACCCTGACCTGGAGGTCATGTATCAAGGAGACTGCAAGAGTAAGCAACATTTATCAATTCATGCACCAAAAGAAAATTTAATTCCTTTGCTAATGGCCCTGTTTTCTTCATGCAATGCACAGAGTCGTGCTCCAACGTGGTGTGTCCGGGTACCCACACCTGCGTGACCGACCAGACCAACAGCGCTCACTGTGTCGTGTGCCGCACGACTCCTTGCCCAATACCAATGCTGTCCGAGCAGGCGATCTGTGGCAACGACAACATCACTTACCCCAGCGCCTGCCACCTTCGCCGGGCCACCTGCTTCCTTGGCCGCTCCATAGGAGTTCGCCACTACGGCCACTGCAACAGTAAGTCTTACCTGTCTGCAATGATATAAGTAACAACTATGTGTCTGTGGCTTTCATGCAACTTGATTGCGACTCTCTCTTGGTGCAGATCCCCCTCGGAAGCCTCAAGATTTCGAAGGCAGCGAGGAAAACGCAGTCTAGACGGACATCACACGGCCCCTTTTTTTCCAGAGACGAGTTCATCGACAAACATTCCCGAGTGTCACACCACTAGCTTCCCATGATGACCTCTTTTTTGACAATCACTCCCCCTCCCCCTTTGTACACAGAATGACAGCACGTTTGATATGGAAGACCTCTGTTGGAAGGCATACGTTAGTGTCACTGCCTCAGAAAGAGCTGCAAAAACCTGTGAGCAATTTGTGTCAACCTTGTATTAGTTTGGGAAATGGAGGCAGGATATCTCATGAGCTCTTTGGGAGATGTGTGCATATTGTAAATAGAATACCACTGCTATTTATTGGAGAAGGTATCAAACTCTATTTATGTTTTTATCCTAGTAACAAATCCATATATCCTTGGGAAAGCTGATGCAAAAAAAAAAAAGTATTTATTGTTTTGTTTATTGTGTATGTATGATAGCCGTCACTGGCATTGGCATTTTACAACTTTTTTTTTTTTTTTTTTTTTTTTTTTTTTTTTTTTTTTTACAGTTTTTACAGTCTGCATTCCCCACAAACAAACAGTTTTCCCTCTTAAGCTGATGGAAAGCAGCACTAATTTGTTTGGAAAGTTGATACCACTCCGTAGCCTGCCAATGTGGGTTCACTTCACCACAAACAAGAAGAGGACAGCTGCAGTCGTACTGTATGTGCTTTGTCTGGAGGTGAGGAAGGGGTTCAGCCTAAACAAACCTGTATAGTCTCTCTGCCCCCCCACACATGTTTACTCTGGATCCTAATCCAAACTCTCGGCCACCCGCTGATCACTAAAATTAACAGTTTGGTTGTGTTTGTAGGAGTCTCAGAAGACTGTTGGTACAACCCCAAACCCTCTACAATACCTCCTCTGTTGAGCGCTCGGCTTTGTTTTCTAAATGCATTTTTGTAGGTCATACTAGTTCATTCAATTGCTGTTTTGCTGCTTTGATTTGATTGGATTTTTATATATATATATATATGTATATATATAAGAATTTACTGGACAGATAAATGTAATTAGCATCATCTGATTGAAAGGAGAATTAAATTTGTCTGGGAATGAATGGCAGTTTGTGCCAAATTACCATCAGATATGAGTCAATCTGTTTATTGTTGACACTGGTAAACCTGGTAGATATCAATAGAAATGACCAATTTTAAATGGTCAAGTTAAATCTTTCAACTCAAAGTAGATGTTTGAAATACTTTTAATAATCCTTTCAGTGTATTATGGAACATTTCAATGACTCTCCTGTAAATAACAGTCTCATGTGTACCTACCTGTGTACCTACTGTGAAATTTGAATGATGAATGCATCAACATATTTTTGTATTTTTGTACTGCCATTTCAAAACAACATAAAGTTTAATATTTGTCACAGCGTGTCCTCTTTATTTTACAGCTTTTTAAATGGGAACATACGTGATTCCTGGCCACAGGAACCTGTTTTTTCCTATTACATCTCTCTTCACCCCAACATACTGTCTGCAATCTATTATAAAGCAGTCAATAACAATACACAGTTTTCTACAACTGTGAAACTACGTCTGACATGTATTTTAAAATATTTAGATTTTTCTAAACTGTGTCACAGTCTTAATCATAGCCGGTTTCAGCCCAATGAGATCATGCTTGCACCCTAAAGGGAAGTGGACAGCTTTCCTCTCACACTGGGGTGTAGGTGGTGGGTCAGGCTCCAGCAGCCAGCCGAGCTCTCAGTTTATGCGTGCCGTGGTTAGACCTCCTCTCCTGTGCGTGCAGTGGCTGAGTCGCCTCTCCGACCGGCCTCTCGAGGCCTCATGTGAGAGGCGACGGAGAATCAAATCCAGGCTGGGTGGCTTTTCTCCTCAGGGATATCCCCCTGCTCTAGATTAGGTGGGAGGGGTCAGGGGGATGGAGGGCGAAGGAACGGAGGAATGAATGCTTCGACGTGCCGAGGCCTGGGTACTGACTCACTTTCCTGTGTAAAGTACCTCCCTTGTTTTTCTGTCTTTCTCTCTCCCTCCTCTGAATCCTGCGCTCCGCCATGCAGCAGCATCTGGTTCAACTTTAGGGAGATGTTTATATTCCTGTCCAAGTACCCTTTTATTACACTGGGAATGGAATTAGATGTTTTGTTAGTTCGAACAGGGCAAATAACAATGCCACGAGGAGCTGTTGCTGTGCCCACTCATAAAACACAAGAAATTGTCTTTTCCAGAAGTGCATATTTAAAGGCTGTCTGTGTATTTTGTTTTTAAGTCATACATGATTGATTGATAGAAATTAGCTTGGCCACACAAGCATACTGTCAGATTTTGTCACCAAGCATGCAGACATGACCTCAGTGTGGCCCACAGTGTGGACTTGTCTGGGCAGAGGAAGACTTTCTGAGGCCCCTCACACGACTTCAGTTCTTCATCTTTCATCTACATATTCCATCTAAACTCAGACGACCTAATCCACTCGTCGTCATGTGGAAAATATAATGCTAAAGCCAATTATGCCCATACCTTTATGAGTGCGAGCCATCTATAAATTCTTCCGCGACCCACACAATAAACTCACCAAACCAGTGTTTCTCGCCATAGTTTAAAAAGTGGCAACCCCACAGGAATTTGCAGTGAACACCCACTAAAATAAAGCATATGCCACACTTTGCGGCGCATATGTTGAAACGGCTGTGGTCTTCCAGTAAAATACACAACTGAAAAATATGTTGAGGCAGCACTTTTCATACATGCATCTGGACAAACCATCCTGTTGGATACAAGACAAATAAAATCCCATTTGCTGTTGTCATTATGACTGTGTAATACCTTCTCCAGAAAAAGCCTGTGTGCGATTACCACCCAGCCCTCTGACTGATGTCGGATATGATGTGTCTGTGTCACACCAGCGGTGGTAATGACATAACCGCAGAGTAAGCCCATGAGCCATTTCAGAGCTATTCTAATTACACTCAACATGAGACCTCAGGAATTCTCTGCCCACTTTACTCCATATTTCATCCTTTTTTCTGCATGTTATGGTCTGTGGTGCGACCAGTGAGGGGTCAGCCTCACTTCCACTGGAACACAGCTTTGTGTGTGTGTTTGTCTGTAAGTTTGAGTGTGTGGGTGCTTCTCACCTGTTATAAGCATGGGATCAGTCACACATATTACATCACGACCTCTGGCTGAGTTGTTTATATCCCTACAAACACATGGGGTTATAATGTGACGCCCACACTGACATTTCAGGGATGCGTAATCATCCTGCCCTGATATGTCAAGCTTCTTTCTCAACGATGTCCACATGGTATCATTTCCGCCAAGTTGCCTTACTACTTCCAGTAAGTTAACAGCCAACATTTAGATCTGAAATGATGTTGTGATGAGGAGTGTTTCGCAGACCACCCACTCTCTGGATCGCGCCACTGGATTGTAAACAGCTCAGTCCCACAGCTGAAACTAATAGATATCAGATCCATCACTCCATCACAATATATCTGCCCCAGACATTATTTCCCAGACTTGCTTTTCTACAGAGCAAGACTTCTAGTTTTCCACATGTGCCTAAAATTTAACCTCTGACAGTTGATCATTGTACAGACACAACAGCCCACACTCCAGTCTTCTAGTTTATACTGCTGCAGATGATCTTTTATGGATTTCTCGGAAATGCTTTTTATGATCTCTGATCTGAGCTCATGTATATTTCATTGAGGCATTTTAGACGACCTACCAGTCAAACTGTCATCTCAGATGAAAACTCATTTAACAGTTTTAAGACATGATGAAGATGACAACATCTAATAGAGAAGACAAAAAACAAACCTATTAGGAAATGTTCAAAAGCCCAATTTTACACCCTAATTTGAAGAATAAATCATCATTTCAGACTTTTAGAGACTCTGGATGGAAATGTGTGCCAGCATAGTGATTCATTTCAGGCTACTATCATCGCTTTAAGCAACAACTGAAAGTCCAGGCTGGTTTATTGCAAATGAGCAATGTCTGTCAGGATCAGATCACCAACAACAAATCAGCACAGTTAGGAAGTTGTGCAAATGCTAATTGTCCCCAATTATTCTTGGTGAATTGTTTCACTTCCTTGTCATGACCTCTGGGACGGCTTCTCTTCTGACTCTGTGTGTGGTCTGGCCCATATGTTACAGGAGGACAATGTAGTGGGAATACAACGACATATACTGTGATACTTTGAAACATAGGTTCAACGTAAAAACAAAATGTGAATTGTCATCTGAGATAAAGTCACTTTGTTATGGCATTCAATAAAGATTTAGGCACTGTCTGTGACTCCTCAGGGGTTTTGCAGTGTTTGGGAATGCGTGTGCTTGAGAAAGGTAAAATATGAGATTGTTGCTTCCCCTCTCTTGGCACTCACAAGGTCATTGAATTGACTCTGGTTTGAGTTCATGTTGAAATATCAAGCCACATAACTGAAAAAAGCCAATGAAGTGTGATAATTGGGCTACACTTAGTTCCCAAACTTGACTCAAATTGAGTCCAATTTTGCAATTTGAGGCTTGGAAAATTACCAGGCCATGACCATAATTTCACATCAGCTTTGCAGGTGGCTCTCGCACAGAAGACACAAAGACCTTTTTTTATAAGCCTTGGCCCAGATACCTGCTTGTTTATAATGGAAAGTTGGTGGGTTATCATGGAAAGTTTGGTTGAACATTTAATTTGCCGTCACGCGTTACAGTTCAAATTCAGCAGACATGAGTGGAAAAGTTCTCTCGGATTGGGTTTCATTCCATTTTGCTCGCTCATTATCAACAGCTTCTTTCAGTTGAAGAGCTACAATAGCCACTAGGACACATGTAATTAAATCATCTGTTAGGAGATCTTCTGCTTGTTGAAGTAGGACAGTGTACCACAAATGAACTCAGGAGGCCCATATGGTATCTGTTCCCACAGACTGCAGAGCTGCATGTCTTATAAACAGACTGATGGTCAGTTTTAGATTAGAGGAGCAACTGCACCCATGTATTGCGCTATTTGCCCGAGTGTTGCTTGTTGTGGACTGTGGAGGCTACATGACCTCCAACTGTGTGAGCTGATACATGTCCACACACTCAGACATACTTTATATACTGTATGCATGCAATATCCTTCCAACAACAAACTCTAGAAACCCACACTCTCATACACACAAACAGACACAGATTTACACATACACAGATTGCATGCCAAAAATAATACTCGAGACACTCCCGTAGGGAATATTCTACACAATCCTCTTCTCGTGCACACACTATGCAATTGTCTTTTTTTGTCCTCATTTCACACTCAGCCACCTGCTGGGGAATTTCTCGTTGAACTGAAAATTCTTGTCTCCTGTGGAGGTTTGTGGTTGGTGTTGCTATGTAGGATGGGCTGGAGAACAGATAATACAGTGTCTCTTCAACATGCTATCATTGGAGCTTAATGTACTACAAGCCTTAGGCTATTCCGACGTTTTCAAAATGACAATTGTATAACCAGCAAGTGTTTATCCTTTAATAAGACCAAAAGTCTACAGCCATAGCCGAGTCCTCTGAACATTTGCTAATTAATACTAATCACAAAGTACAGCTGAGGCTGATGAGAATGTCATTAGTTTTGCAGGTATTTGGTTACAAACCAAAGTATTGGACAAATTCAAAATTTGATATGATCAAAAATTACGGGAACACCAAATTTGAGGGGGGCGTTAATGTCTCTACCAAATTTCACATCAGTCCATCCAATAGTTGTGGAGACATTTCACTAAACACCAAAACTGTAAACCTCGTGGTAGCACGAAATGAATAGTTAGAGGATTACGAAAGTTAGTAGGAATTGTCCCCTTGGCACCATGAGTATCTGCACAAGATTATTCCATGTGGTAGTTGCTGAGATACTTTGGTCAGGACCAAAGCAGTGGACCAACCCACCGACCGACAGACCACCTGCCAGCGTGGTTAAAAAGTGTTTAACACCACAATTCACTTGGTGACAACAAAATACAAATAGACATTGGTAGAGTAAAAAGTATTTTAACTGTGAAAACAACAGTGTTTTGAACAGAGCGCATTGCGCATGATTAGGACAGATTGCCACAATCTCATGAAGCAACGGGTCAACAAGAGGAGATAAAGTCAAACTCTGCTGAAACATCTGCAGTGAGAGACCACAAACACTACAACAAAAGTAGTTGATCTAAGTTGCTAATTGTACACATATGTTCCTCTAGCAACATCTATATTTTGTTAGCTGCCCAGTGATGTAATCCCAAACAGTAATGTACCAATGTAGTACAGAGGGATTTTGTTCTGGAACACAAGCAGAGCGGAAAAACACTGTACAGACCAGAAGGGATACCTGCTGTGATGCAGATATGTGTATGTACATGTTGAGGACATATTAGGTTTGTTTTTGCAAAGACAGCTTTGTCCATCACTAATGTTGACCTTTACAGCCTTCTTGCTGTTCATCCAGGGATCTTACGGTGTGTGTGTGTGTGTGTGTGTGTGTGTCTGATGCACAGCTCTTGTGACACATGGCCTCAGACAGAGTGTGTCTGGAGGGAGAGAGAGTCTTCGATGGGTGGGACTGAAAACAAGTGACGCATGACTAAGAGGCCCAGGAAGTTCCAGCAGGCAGCTGTTATTGCTGAGTGTGTGTGTGTGTGTTTGTGTGTGTGTGTGTGTGTGTCAGTGTGATTCGGGGGCCCAGAGGGACTGTGTGGGGCAATCCCGGCTGGAGTGTCTGGAAAAACTCTATGGAGTGACAAAAGCAGCAGTGTCCCTTGCAGCATATCTGTCTGCTGCCTTGGCTGCAACACTTTATTGCCTCTAAGAGTGTGATAGAAATGAAATAGTAAAAAATAGGCTGAGAAAACAATTATTCTATTGTAAGTTGTTGTATGTGGATGCAGGTTTGCATGTGCACATACATGCATGTGCAGTCAAAAAGCTACTTAATTACAGTAGCAGGAAGACATACAATTACTTGCTTCCACCCCTTGCAGTGTTTTACAGCATCTGGTCTGTGTTTTAATCCACAACACAGCAAGAAAAAATCTAATGTATTTATACTTCCTGAAAAGAAGTGAGGTTTGCTTGTACAATAATACATTTTTTGGTCAACACATTCCAAATCCAGATTAGCAGTGGCCTAAAACTACTTGATGTGGAAGGTCCCTCTGTCTGGTAGAGTTGTTTTCTGCTGCTCACATGACCTGTCTCTGACCCAAAGTCACTCACTCCCCAGATTGCATTGCTACACTGTGCATTCGACTGGGATGGCGGTGACGCACTGGGCGCAGAGAGACAATAGCTTACCTCAGCCAGGCAGACATAGCAAACCTCAGGGCTATCAGACCCTCTCTAATCTCAGCCCATGGGACGGCCGTGTCTTTCCTGCTCCCACATGGCCCGATCAGACACAACGCTGGCCTAGAGAGGACATTAGTTCAAGTTCAAGTTCTGTTATTGTCGTGTAAATGACAAGTACAGTGAAGCAGTTGTTGACGATGAAATTTTTAGGTCTCAGTCTCCAAACCTCCAAATGTGCACTTACATATGTATATATATAAAGAATATGCTGAAAGAAAATCGCTTAAGTGGGACAAAATTTGAATCTAAGACATGAAATAGTGCAGCAGCTAAAATATGGGAAGAAAATATAATAAAACAAAAAAAGTAAAATATAATACTGGTGAGTAGCAGAAAATTGATTAAACTGCAATGTAAACACGTTATGCAGTAATGTATACATAATGAGAAGATACATATGAATGTATATACTATGCTGGATGAACAGCTTATACACAAGTAGTAAAGTAAATATATGTGTGTGTGTGTGTGTGTGTGTGTGTGTGTGTGTGTGTACAGGTATAAACAGGTGGTAATAAATATATATGTTGAGGTGTAAACAGGTAAGTAAGCAGGGGGAGCCTGTGCAAGTACAGTACTATTAAGAATAGCCGTAGTACAAAGTGGTATTAGTGCTGTGTGAGTGGTGTCTTAGTAAGACTTAACTGGGTTACACTGTGAGTTTTGCTGTGAGGAAACATCCAGTCTTTTTATAACTAATCATATCTATGTTGTGCATGCCACATTGGGAAATTAAACCACAGTGTCACTGTAATTTTGCAGTTGTGTCACTGTTACGCCATTTGAACGTGTAATATAACAGATTTTTTCTGCATAATACTGAGATGGAGTAAGGCCACGTGTTAGCTGTGTGGACAATACTGGATACAATATGGATGCATGGCCATATCCATGCAATGCATTTCATTTTAAACAGCACACCCAGAGAACACTATAGGAGTGGGTTGGATCCAGGGCTCATGTCCTCAAGAGCATAAAATGGAACATTTGTAAATAAAAATCAGGCCAGATGGCTTAAGAGATGTGATTGGCTGATGGGCAGTCGGATGAGAACTCCTACTTACTCTCAACATGCGGTGCCAAGCACAAGAGATACCGTGTGACATGTTTATAGCTGTCAATCTGTAGGTATGGCAATCACATTAATGATACCTGTGAAATATTGAGGAAAATTTTAAATTTATAACTTCCAAAATAAAAACAGACCTGAAAACAAAATAAAATCAATCATTCCCTCCTCCAGTGCTTATGTAAGTATGTGATCTCTGAGACCTTCGCTGCTATCTCAGTGCCGCCAACAAGAACTTGGCTTTGTTCGCACAAAGGACACAATGTCTTCCCCATGTGAGAGGCTACTTATTTACAGTTTTATGTTTCAGGTTTAACTTGATAAAGTGGTTCCAAACACTGTCAAATAATCAAGGACAACATACAAATCCACCTTTGCTGAGATGTGTTGCTCAAAAACAGATGCTGCACAGCTTTTAAACACTTAAAGTAAGCCTGTTGGGCTCCAGAGGCGGCTGATGGGAATCCAGTGGAAAAGTAACATGTGTCAAAATAAATAAAGAGCAATGCCAGATTGCAAAAACACATCTCTGGTTTTCATGTGAACAGGGAGAGCAGGGGGCCCTGAACCTGCAGGGATAAGTTCAGTGGAGACACAGTGTGGTGATACATGATACAGATTAGTTGGGGGTATTACATTAACTCTTCAGTTCCTCACTTCTCTGAACCTTTTACATCAGAATGAGAGAATGAATTAAAGACAATAACCTGGGTTTTCCCAACATATATAACCTGACTGAAGCTCTCATACATTCTAAAGGAAACTAACCCAAACTGTATCATATCTTCAGTCCCAGGCTGCAATGTGAAAGTAATTCTCTGTAAGACTTGATACACAAAAGCACCACCATGTGGCAATATTTTATAAAACACATATTGTTAGTGAATTTTACATGCAGATAAAATAATAATTAAACTCTTTACAGTAAAATAAGCAGCTCCTTTATTGCTTATGTTTACACAATTAATTAATTCAAAATAATCCATTTAAAATTTCACATTAATCTTAGTACGTAATTCTGCAAGAGCTAAGGCATCATTAATTCAATTATGTTGCTCTTTTTAAAAATCTTTTTCTAATCATTATCTTTATTCATATACAGCAGTTTATTAAGTAATAATGATGCAGTGTGGTCGTGTCAATCACGCGGTGGTCGTATTTTCGCGCAAGTTAGCTTTGACCTTCGCGGGGCTCCGTAGTTCATCCCCCTCTCTACCTGTTTAGTGGCTAAAGATGGCTGAAGCTCCTCCATGGCCCAGCCGGTTCTTCTGCCACAGATGCTCGGCAGAGATTAGTCCTCGGCTTCCCGTAAGTACCATAGACAGAAAACAAAGATAGAGACCGTTGGACAAATGAATAACACACCAGTGTTGTTGTAACTTTAGTAGAAATCGTTGTAGCAGCGGGGCGAACAGTTAGCATGCTAACAGTATTAGCTGGCTTGCTACGAGGTCCCGTTTATCTTGCTAACGCTACCCGGTGTTAGTTAGCTCGTTATCTGAGCAGTAGATCCATCAGCATACACACACGAACTGCTTAGTCATTACACACAGAATACTGCTGGTTTTCTTGCATAACTTAGAGCAACGTTTGGTGGGATTATTTGTTTATTACTGTTGCTTTACGAGGCATATTAGCATAATCGTTAGCTGTATTTACTAGCAATAACGTTTTAATAATCTGTAACACTGTGATCGCGTCTAATTGTCGATTTCAGGTATTTAATTTATCTCTGAAACGTTGTTATCACTTGAGGCTTGTTACGAGATTGTTAATCACTTCTGTGAATGATCCAGCTGCAACAATGCCACTGCGTCCTTTTCTTGTTTTGCCATTCAGTAAAGCACAGAAGTGGCATGTCTGTCCCAGGCTAGAATGATCTGTCACAGAGCTGCAAATGTTCCCTTTACAATGTGAAAGATCAGCCATAGGTTTCTGTGGGTTGCTGGTAATGACCCGTGGTCCCATTAACACCTCATACAGCTGTGCACCTGCTGTTTCATTGTTTAGAATAACCTGTGTGTTAGTTTAAATGGAACTTTATTTTGTTTTTTTATTTTTAGAAAATGAAGATGAATAACCTATTTTTCTCTCAGGATCGGGGTATAAAACTAACACATAAAACAGGGCAAACACATTTATGTATCCATGTATAAGATGTAAAATGTGGCACGGTGACAGTTTATTTGTGTTTATATTAACTCAGAAGTGTGTTGAATGTCAGGTAGCTGTAAGTCTGGAGGAAGAAGCTACTGCTCATTTTGATGGTGTTGGGCTTCATGCTGTGGTATCACCTACCTGGAGGCTTTCCCTAAACAAAGAGACCCGGATGATCCTATCAACTGTATGTCATGTTTACTGAAGTGGCTTACAGACTCTGTTCCCATCAGATAGGGAAACAGTCAGTCCTCTCAGCATCCCCTAGTGAGCCCTCTTGGTCACATTGATGGTGTTCTACGAGTGATCATCTGCAGTGTGTTCTTGAAGAATTTTGAGATTGTCTTGCCACAAGTAATGGGACAATTGGGTGCAGCAGTGTTTTGTCAGACCTTTAGACACCTTACACTGCATTTTGTTGCTTTTCAATATTCTAGGTTTAATCACAAGAAAAGGATTTATCGTCAGTTGTCTTTATCTCACTGTCCAGCCCTGCCGTCACTATAGTTGTGTTCAACTTACCTGATTTGCAGTTTACACTTGAAACACAGACACATTAATGACCTGCAGATGTTTAGAGAGATTAATTTGAATGTCAGCGACTGTTTTTAAAATAGGTGGTTGAGCTTGTCATGATGAGTCTAATGCATTTTTACTGCTTTTTCTTTGTTTACAGGAGTACACATGTCCAAGATGTGATTCAGGGTTTATTGAGGAACTGCTGGAGGAGAGAAGGTGTGTATAAACCCTAATTAAGGCATTTTTATTTTCTTTTAAAGAAAAACATCTGGGTCTTATTTTCATATGTTTGGCAATCATTCCTAATAAATATGTTACTCATCAACATTCTGTAGCTGACATTTAGAATAAAATCAGCCTGCATAGCTAATTTTTACACCAGCACCTGTAAGAGCCAGCAACACAAACTGTAAACCCTTTCTTTATGCAACAGATTCAATCAATTTGGCGCTATCTCTGTCTCCAAACATGCCTCTATACAATAATTTATCGCACGAATGATCAAATATGATAATATTTGATAATCAAATTGTGACAACATTAAACATGAACATTTGATTTGTTTCTCAAATAATTGATTCATATTAAATTTGGTTAGATCTGCTAATAGATGCCATTGTAAAGCTGTGTAGAACAGAGTCACTAACTTTGGGCACAACTTGTCAACAGTGGTATGAATTATTCCGTCCTTTTTTATTATTTTTTTTTAATGATTCTCATGTTATTTCAAGGTGTGACAGTTAAAATTGGGACCACAACAGCTACATTTCCTCTGAAATCAGAGGGTGGAGGTGTGAGGATAAGGGGAAGACACAGAAAAACATGACATCATAACTGTTTCAATTGATGGAAACTTTGACACATGGTGGAAAAAAAATGTAATTTCCTTTAATATTGCTAAGTCGAGGCACAACTTTGTCAACTGTTTGTCCCCTGTTTAGTGCTGACAATGGCTCCATGTCTACCATCTCCAGCGGGCCCCCGAACCAGCAGCCATTTGAGGTTTTTTACCAATTCTTTTCTCCACAACCTCTTTGTCCTACTGCACTGTTGCTTAATGTTGTCAAAAATTCCTAAAATTGTTTCAAATAACGTTTTCTGCTGATCTAATACTGGAAATGATGGAAGTCATCTTGCGGTTTCCACTTCCTCCTTTGCAACCGACCTCAGTCTTGCTCTTTAGAGTAATATTACATTGAACAATTGGGCTTTTTTAACTTTGCCCAAAGATGAATAACATTCTCAGCTTGATATGTAGTTTATGTAAGTGTAAAGTAAGTAAGTAAAAGTAAGGCTTTTTACTTAAATACTGGGGATGTGAGGATACTGTTACATTAGTAAACAGAGAAGTTCTGTATGTCAGCATGCATTTCCATTAGGTTGAAATTTGACCTGACAGTCAACAAAACACACAGTCCTTCAGGTGTGTTGTATTGACCACAAATAGTTGCGGGCCTTTAGAGAAATCACAAAGCTTGGCTGGTTTCTACAATCAAGATTACAGCACTGAAGTTTTTCTGTATGCTTCTATCTTTTTTCTCCCAGAATGCGGACCAGCACTTGTTTACATTCCCTTCGGGCTATGGTCAGTTTGCCCTGGGTGTCTTTGATGACCGCTTTGACTTTGGGGCAGGGCTTGGAACAGAGGATAACCGGGACGCTGAAAACAGGCGGGAAAGGGAAAATGCATCACGGCAACGATATGGTGCCAGGCAACCGAGAAGTCGTCATGGTTCAAGACGACAAGCAGGAAGGCATGAGGGAGTTCCCACTTTAGAGGGGTAAGGAGCACAGTCTGTGACTTGTGGGACTTAAATTAATAGCTGCACATTTTGACATATTAACACTTGGAAACCAGTTTAATTTCTCCCTGAATACATCTGTCTCATTGCTGTATGTTCTCTTTTGTAGAATCATTCAGCAACTAGTGAATGGAATAATTGCACCTACAGCAATGCCAAATATTGGTGTTGGACCCTGGTAAGTCTGTGCAACAGAGCTTTATTTAACCAGAAAACACATTCTCAACAAAATGCACTAAGTGTCTCCTAATGGTTCTAATGTTCAATCATTTTTTTATGAAGGGGTGTTCTTCATTCAAATCCTATGGATTATGCCTGGGGCGCTAATGGACTAGATGCAATTATAACTCAGGTAATTTTAAGAATCCGTTTAATGTTTTTGAATTGGTTACTGTGCTTATTCAAAAAGAGTGCGTTTTGTGTTTTTATCTTTGTGGATTTAACATTTTAGATGTTGTGTTAGAATACAAGCAACATGCAGCATGTATTTCATTTAATTTCTTTTCAAATCTTTTTTTTCTCTTGTTAGTTATTAAACCAGTTTGAGAACACAGGACCTCCGCCTGCTGACAGAGACAAAATAAAAAGTCTTCCTACAGTACAAATTACAGATGAGCATGTTGGTAAGTTAAAATTTTATCTTTGCTGTTATTACATTGCAGTGTAATTTTAATGCATATACCATTATGCTAGACACTCAAGCATCACCATTGACTTGATTTAGCAACTCAAGTGAGCTCAAAGGTGTGATTCAGTTAAAAATGAAAATCCTTTTTCCTAAATACTTAACAGGCCCATTACATCATTGCATAGCTTAAGGCAAGTCAGACATGTAGCATAGCATCCGTTTGAAAACCAGGCAGGGCTTTACTGTGGTAGTTGACTTTTAAAGGCCATGTTTTTTCATCCAAAACCACTTGATGGCTCATATTTAACAATTTTACATTTTTAACACTTCCTGTCCTTCAGCTTCAGGACTGGAGTGTCCGGTGTGTAAAGAAGATTACAGTGTTGGAGAAAATGTGAGGCAGCTTCCATGCAATCACATGTTCCACAATGATTGCATAGTCCCCTGGCTGGAACAGGTATTAGACACCAGCAATCTAATGCTTTTCATACATAAATTTTCACCATTTGCTATCTGAAACTATTTGGGTAACAATGACACTTAAACTGCTTCATATTTTTGCCACTCTTTTTCTCCAGCATGACACTTGTCCAGTGTGCAGGAAAAGCTTGAGTGGACAGAACACGGCAACAAACCCTCCAGAACTATCAGGGATGAACTTTAATACCTCCTCCTCTTCCTCCTCCTCATCCTCTTCATCTTCCTCTACCCCTCAGTCCTCAAGTTCGACCAGCAATGAGAACTCCACCGATAACTCATAGAGAACCATTTGTCCTTATCACCCTATGAGCTGTTTATAGCTCTTAGGCTGCTGTACTTCAGAGCGGTGACCTCCAGTCTCTCCCTGCTGTGGGGTAGAGACCTGAGTGCATCTCACCAGGAGCACTCAAGCCTGATTCAGGGGTAAGTGATACGTGAGGTCCATGTATTTCTGCCCGTCCTGTTGCTCCCACCTTCATCAGGAATCCAAACAAAGGAAGGGGCGGAGGCCTAGAGTGCAGCTTCTGTCAGGGAGGATGTAGAAAAGCACGGAAACTTCAAAAGGCTTGATCTGCCTGAATCACCTCATACAGGAAGAGAACACAAAGGAATCCAAAGGTAGAAGACTCGGGACAACAAGACAGTTGCTGTTCTTTTTTTTTTTTTAAATCTCCAGACTTGTGTGATTTAAAATGATCCACTTTTGCCAATGAAGCAAAAAAGAAATGTACAGTTATTCCTTTTTATAAGTAGCATTCATATCTCACAGATAGAATGACCCAAAGTGCACTGTAGTGCACTGTTTAAGTGTGCACTTAAGTTTCTTCATGGTTTGGAAGGATCTTACATTTGATTCCTTTAATTCTCAAAACAAAGTTACAATATGTCTGTGAAGATTCTCAGTCATCCAGGTCATGGTTATCCAAGGAGGTTTGAATCTATAGCAACTGAACTTGATAGTAGATACTTGAAAATGTTTTGCCTCTCATCCAATGGGCTTCTTCAGTTCCAGGAGGTTTTTAATCTCAACTCCTCAGGTCAAGACTCAGCAGTTTACCTACACCTGAAAAAGAAGGGACGCTCTTTTGAGGACAACAACATACATATTTTGGACAGGGAGGACAGATGGTTTAAAAAGGGAGTGAAGGAGGCAGTTTATATCAAAGTAGAGAAACCGTCCCTTAACAGAGGAGGAGGTTTACGTCACCACTTGTTCCCCACCTACAATACCGTCCTTTCATCCCTTCCCTGGAGATTTAACAACTATTCACACTTGGCCTCAGGTGACGCCAGCCAGTTGAACATTACTTTTGTTTTTTTACAGTCTGGGGACAATGTGCAACATGACATGATTTAGTTGGCGTTGAGTTTGAAAGAGAGACTGAAGTAAAAGATATAAAAAGTAACTGCCGTAACATTGTTACTGGCCTCCATGCCGCTTTATACTGTTCCCTGTTTTTCAGTGCGTTCTTGACGTTGAGCATGACACAAGAAAAAAAAACAGAAAGGCAAACCTGTACTGGCAACGGGAAACGTGTCAATTGCCTATTTATAAGCTAATTTTAATGTGAAATGGTATCCGTTTGAACTAAAGGAGCCCCTTCTATGAGAGGCGAAACTTCTTCAAGTATCTACAGCCAAGTCCAATTGCCCTAGATTCAACCCTCCTTTGGCAAAACTACAATATTTTATAAATTTGTTTTATTGTCAAGAACCATTTAGAGTGTTAAGATGACCTGACAACACACAGGTACCATTGTTTGCACTTGAAATTATGCGTCAAATTGCAGTAATTTTGTGCTGTTTGGATAATTATGTGGATAATCATTACTAAATTACACACATAAGGATTTTATTATTTTATCTTGAAGCCTAAAATGTGCATCAGCTTTTCATTATTAAACACTTAGAAACATTTCAGTGCATTTTAACTTAAAGGTAAATTTAAATATTTTTTAAAGTTGCCAGTTGAAAAACTGTTGATTTGCAGTATGATTGTGTTGAAAAAAATAATTAACTGATGAAAATAAAGATGTTTGAGTGCTACAACTTAAAATTCATGTAAAGTATTCTCAGTGTGTGTATATAATTCTTTGAAGGCGTAATCATGAGCAACAGTAGGCATAAAATGATAAAATTGTTTCAAGAACTGGCACTAACTATGAACAAATGTGTTTTAATTGTATGTAAACAACCAGGGGGGCAAAGTCTGTGTTGTTTTTCTACACTTATTGTGTGGTGCTATGGTTAGACACTAGATGGGAGTACAGTAAAATAAACAGGAAATTTTCCAAAATGTTTTCATTGATATAGCAAATAAGCTGAACGTTGAACAAAAAAAGGTCACTTGTTTGTCCTACAACCAAATAAATAAAATAGTAGTATGGTAAACATTTTTGGCAAACAGGCACGTTCTGAGCTGTGCTGGTCTGTGTTTCCCAGTCTGAAATATTTGTCCCTTTAATGACGTCTTGCAGGCTCTCAGAACAACTAAGCATCAACCAGGGAACAATAACACCATTAGCGAGCACTGCTGGAAGTGATTTCAATGCATAATGCGGTTTTGAGATTGTTTTGAACTTTCAAAGTAAGACCTGGTATGCAGATAATAAACAGAGTTCACATTAACTCTTTCAACAGGATACTTGCCTGTTAAATATTATCAATAAGCAAGTAAATTCTGCTTCCTTTTATTATTTAGCCACATGGGTGTATTTCCTCTGCATTGTACCTCTCTTCTCCTCTGGGATTTTGGTTCAAAGGCCTTTAATCTGAGGGGATTGTTGTTATGGAAAGTTGGAATGGATACACTCGACTTATGACTATGAGTTTGACTTTACATTGTGAAAGTGCTGATTCATATTCACACTTTATTGTTACCTTTGTGCCCTTGTCAATATGTACAATGAAACATGGCAAGCTGTTTCAATATTTCATCACTACAGAGTCAATGTTGAGAGCTATTAAGCTAAAGCTTTAGCTCTAAAATTCTGAATATGTAGGTATGTGTCTTTTTTCAGTGTTGCAGCCTGAATTTTAAATGGGTCTATATATTTGTGAATCTACACAAAACATCTTGTGACAAAGTGAAAACATTTAAATAGATTTTGGCAGTATTCTTGCTCTTTGCTGAATTATCAGCATGACACATCTGGATTTGGGGATTTTCTAACATTCTCGTATGTTTACTGAGGGTCCTTTGTGTTGACAGGGAATATTTGGGTAGTAATCTGAAATTAATTCCACAGAATTTTAACAGGATTAAAATCTGGCCACAAACAGATTTTCAACTTGTCTTTTGACTCTTAAACATGTTGTCAGGAATTTGTCTTGTGTTTGTGTTTTTTCATTGTTCCCTCTACATGTCTCCATTTAACAACTACCCCCCACATCACGATTTCTAATATCACCAGATGTTTTGCTAATATTTGAATTATGTCATCTGTCCTCATGTGCCTTTTTACAAACTTTTACAAACCCATATGGTCACAGATCACTCTGCAACACAGCACAGATTTTTTAAATCATGTGCTGAGTGTAACGTCCCATCCCTGCTGAATGAATTTCTTCTTGCCTAGTTGATGATGAACTTGATCGAGAAAATATTTTCTGTTTTTGTCTCAGTTTCCTGGAAATGAAACCTGGATTCTTGTGAGGACCCTGCACTTTAGAATTTAACCAAGGAGATGAAACCTTGCACTTCAGTTTTTTAATACTTACCTTTTCTTACACTCTAACATACACTGATATCATTAGATACTATAATGAGATGGCTGACATGCATGCTGATCATGTGAAATGTGGTTATTTATATTTTTATGGCTTAATTACGTACTTTATTATTCTTCAAAAATAACTTTCGTAATTAAAACATACATAGCTATTCGTGATAATGGCAAAAAACCTTGCAAACCTTTGCCAAGTTTCATGAGAATATAATTAAATTAATTATAAATATTAAATAAGCTTAAATGGCTTCGACGCATGCGACGTAACCACGCCCCCAAACACTACGTCACGCGTACGTGCTGATCTGGGCGTGTGCGTGTGGTGCAACTAGAGGACGACCGTCGGCTCCACTGAGGAACATTCAGCTGCCGACGTCCCGAGAAGAAAAGGCGGAGGAAGAGGATTCAGCTCGTCGTAGTTAACTCCGCATTCAATTCGACGATTTAGCAAACACTAAATTATCCGACATGAAGTTACTGTGGGCTGTCAGCGCCCTTCTGCTGAGCTGTTGGCGAGCCGATGCGTCCACAGGTAAGAATTCTGTGTCGGCCATGTTGGTTGAAGATGTAGACTTTGCCCTAATTACGAACATTAAAATTGCTCATTCCGAGTCCCGCTTTGTTAACGCAACGACAGCTATGTTTTCTGATGTCGAATACCTTTTAAAAGCTACCATTAATACAAAATATAACGTTATCCAGCGTTAATAAGAAACAAACATGAAAGCTAGCTACATTAGGCGTAACATTGATGTTTATGCTAGCAACACATTAAGCTAATTCTCAGTCGTAAAACGAAAATTAGCTTAATGTGTCTCGTTTCGTAACTAGACAGCATAAACGTTGAGTGTATTTTTTTTAATCATCATCTGTCATTGTTTTAAAAATGGCAAACGTTGACTCGGTCACATGATCTCTAACGTTAATATAAACCGTCTGGTGGTTTGGTAACATTTGCTGTTGTAATGTGAACTGAACAGTTGCTTAACATAATTTATTAATGTTGGATTAATTGTTTTCACTGAGCTGGGCCACGTTTTCCAAAAGCACTAGGGGTAAAATAATCTTAGTCATTTAGTCTTTTTTATATTGCAGTCTTTTAGGCACGTGATGCAGAAAAACATCTTCACCTTCTTAACAGTTAATAGTTAATAATTGTTGGCTTGTCCTTATAAAACTGGTCAAGCGTTTTTAAATTAGTGAGCCAGTAGGCCCAAACCACGTGATGTGGATCAGCCGTCACGATACAGTATTTTGAGCTTTCTGTTGTTTTCTATTAAAGGGTTAAGAACCTTGTTATTATCTAGTCTTGTTGCTGGTCATTAAATCTGCCACAAGGCCTTTTGCTTCCTATCAGTTTGTCAACCTCTTTGCTTGATTACAGAGATCATCACTGATTATCTGTTGAATGTGTCAACAACTATTATGGCAAATGAAAGGACAGACATTTCTTTTCTGAACAATCTCTGGTAAAAGTTTAAAGGCCACTATGAATTAGTTGGGAGCAGATTTCATAGCAGAATTTATTTTGTTTCTGATAGAAATACAAATGGAAGCTGTGTTATAGTTTTAATGCAAAGCTACCCTACAATTATTGTCTTGCCTGTCTACGAATGATTACCCCAATTAGCTTGTAAGCCTTACAGTATAATGATAGTCCACACATTATGCAAAATGTACATGTCAGTTGTCATCGTACTCAGCCGTGTCAGCATTTTAATGTCTTGTGTGTTATGACAGTAATACCTATTACTTATTTAAAATAGAATAGTGTTGAAATTGATAAACGTTCATTGCTATTGAGTTTTAAGAGTTGACTCATAACTGTTAAAATCTAAACAGAAAATAGAAAATCTGAGTCATTTCCCCCATGATATTTCATCATCCTAAGGCTATTAAGGGAGATTAGCAAGCACATGCACTTACATATTCTGTTGTACAACTATGGACCCAAGTCAAATGCGCCCGTTATTTGGCAGGGTTTCCTAAAGCATGGGTAAAACAGAATAACCTTTATTTTGCAGAGGGTTGGCACAAGCAAACCATTCTGTTTATGAATGTTATGCGCCTGTGCGTATGAGTCTTACACACGAGGAGCCTTCATGCCACTCGATTTCTCCTGCTTTGGTAATGACAGTGCTGGAGTAGATCAGCAGTAAAATTTGATTTCCCTAGAGTTCCAGCTTCTTCTCTTGCTTAACTTCGGCGTGAAAAGTGTGTTACGAGGCAGTCACATAGGTAAAGGTTGCTTTGTGTGGGGGGAAAAAAGCAGGAAAGGCCAGTTAAGTCCCAGTAATTTAGTAAGTGGTGTTGAATATGGACTCATTTTGTTATTGGCCACCATTTTGAGACTCCAGCTGCTTAACCTGCACTCACTAAAATGGTCATTTTATGATTAAAGCCTGCAATCTAAGCAGTGACAGTGACAGTTTGTTTTGGGTGTGGGAGTTGACTTCTTCCTGATAGTGGTGACAAATCTGCTGGTCCACCATGGCTGAATGGTTGCAATAGACAAAGTGGGCTACTTGATTAATGCTCTCCACATATACAGACAAAAAGACTTGAAAGATCAGGTCACATCCAGTGGATCTATGTGGGCTGAAAGTGACAAGTATTTGCCCCCTAATCAGAAGGTGTTAATTTCTATGACAGTGATCTTGACCAAATAATACAAGGCTGAAATGAAAGCTTTAAATGGCCTCTTTAAACAATATGTGTGTTTCTCTTCGTGTCGCTGCTTTCATCATGTTGGGACCATTGGCATCCATCTTCTATTGAAAACGACGTTGCATTGTACTAGCTTTCCTGTTTAGGGTGAAAATTTCAATATACTTTGTTCAGCAAGTGTTGAAAGTGGCCCCACGATTACATTACATTTAGTCTTTGTTATAAATCCCTTTGTCTCTTCAAAAAGCAGAGTAAATTTCAACATGAGTTGTTAATTTTCAACCAGCTGGTTCAGTGACAAATGAACTTTCTATGAAGATAAAGCATGTATCCCTATAGTTTGAGTTTATTTCTTCATTCTACTTTTTGTGCTCACTCTTTATCGCATCAAATATTTATTCTTTTTTTTCCTGTATGTTAAAATTATAGATTACCAGGCTTTTGTACATTGTTGAGACCATTTACCTTGTTGTTGACCATATGCAAACACAGAATGTCAACTATGGAATTTGTTCTCTGAAAAGGCTCTGAGCTGGTTCTCATTATAGAGCAGAGAGCTATAGGGAGTAAATGACACTGTCAAGCCACATATGGTTCATATCTAATCGTTGTTGGGACTCGGGCCTACACTATATTTGATTTTGATCTTTTATACAACGTGTTTGGAGGGTGTTGCTGGGAAGGTGACCTTTTTGGGAGCCAGTAAGCAAGAAATTTTATATGATATACATGCAGAGACTGAGGCTCTTGTTGACAAGTTCAGGTTTTTTGTTTTTGTCCTCAGTTGATACCTGCTGACAGTGTTTTGAAAAATTGATGTTCTCCAAAACAAAATTAGGTTGTCTTCATGAAGGAAATATAGAAAAAGGGTAAGCATGTTTTTTGGAGGTTAAAAGTTGAACTCAGTTTTCATTTGTGCTGCTGTTTTTCCTATTGGCACCCTGGGCCCAGACCTGGTTTTGTTCTGCTTTGTGTTAGACGGGGATTTTTCTGAGAGGAGGGGAACAAGCTCGCTGTGCTTTGGCTGGTGGTGTGAGAATGTTATTCTTCTCTGGGCCTATCTAGGTTTATAACCCCCCTGGCCACCACAGAGTGGCCAAATAAACCCACCCTGCCCGCTATGACTCTACGATACTGGGAAGGAAACACGTATCTGAAGAAGTTAATCCATTAGAAAGGATAGATGACGTAATAGGCACAGTGGTTTGTGAGTATTATAATGTAACCACGAATTATTTGGAACAACATTTCAATTTGATCACATTGCATTTAAAAGAATACATGTGTTTCTTTCTAAATCTGTTTTGCGCAGTCACTGCTGCAGCTGTTAAAAACAACTCTTTTTAGTGTTATTCCCATGTGAATGCTTTAATAGCAGATGCAGAATTCAGTGGGGATTGACTATGTTGACTTCGCACATTGAGGTCATGTGCATAGCCTCAATTAAACCATTGGTAGAATGTTGTGAAAAATAGCTCCGTGATAACCTAGTTTACCACCCTAACCGCTGTTGGGTGACACTACACACAGCAGAGAAAAAACACCAGCTCAAAATGCTTGGTGAATGTCTTAAGGCTTTCATGGTTCATTTTTAATTTAATTTTATTGTGTGAAATGTTTTTCATTTCAACCACATCTGCTTTTCTCTTCATGTTCTGTTTCATTCATTGTACATTGTTTTGTTTTCATGGGAATGCTACTGCGTTTAATGTTTTTGTTGTTTTTGTTTTGTTTTTTTACTATAACTGCCTTTAGGGATGTCTCGACCAAGCTTTTATTGCCAACAAGCCCGACATTTATCATTGAGTAATTGCTCATACTAAGTCTTTAAAGCCTTTAAACAGAACCAACACTCATATAACGACACTTATTTTGACAGATGACACATTCAGTTTATCACAGAGAGGATCACCCGCAACAGTAGTCTGTCATTGATTTAAATGGGGTGGACAGAATATTAGAAAAATCTAAGTGTAAAATACAGTTAAACTGCAGCACAAATTATCATTGATGCAACACTTTTCTAAAACTGTTTAAACAATGATGAAACTTTATAAACATCACAAAGGTAGGATTTATTGCAAGGCTGCTGTCTTAGATAACAATGTTTTTAGCTTGATTTACATACTACTTTGGAAACTGAGTGTACGGCTTGATGCTGTGCTCTCAGATCAGCTTGGGTCGTCCCTAACCGCCTTTTATGTTGCATTTCTTATTTTCTTCTTAATGGGTCAGAGCACCTTGAATAAACAAAAACATTTCCCAAACTAATTGGGTAAAAATGTTGCTCTGATCTATGTCTTTTCTATGTGCTTTCTCTCATATTTTCATTTCATTTGTGTTTATTAACTTTGTTTCTTTTTCTTTCTTTTTCCTGTTTGCTTGTCTTTCTTCCATCACTGCCTTTTATCCATGAAATCACCTGGCTTGCTTTAAACCCACCACATTCAAAATTTCTTAAAATCTGTGGTTGCTGGGCTGACTGTAAACGGTGCCCAGCGGGCTTTATCAAGTCTCCCCTGTCTCAGATGAAGCTGGTCGGTGACAGTGCAGAGCTGCATTGTGAAGTGATAGGGAACCCCATCCCTGAGGTACAGTGGTGGTTTATAGAGGGTGTAGAGCCCAACGAGACTTTCACCCAGCTCTTTGACGGGGCACGGGATGACCGTGTGCACATAAATGCCACATATATAGCACATGCCACTAGCACCATTCACCTCACTGGCCTCACCTTCAACGACTCAGGCACATATGAGTGCCGCGCTTCCAACGACCCTGACCGCAATGAACTGAAGAAGACGCCCAAAATCAAGTGGATCCGCTCGCAGGCAAACGTTATTGTGATCGAAAGTGAGTGGCAGAGGAAGCATGAGGAGAAGTAGCTTGGCTGTTATCTCCTCATTAGTGAAGTCCAGGACATTCAGCTCCTGTTACACTCAACTCCTATGCTTCCCGGTCCAATACCCCCTCCATCCTGCTTCACCCAGTACACACTCTCCCTCTCCTCTCCCCAAAAGCCCCAAGGTTGTCCTGTAGTAAAACATGAACCTGGTCATCAAATGTGGCTGGGCCACTCCCTAATCCTGATTACCTGACAAACAACATGTCTTCTGTTCTCAATCTGATGCCTTTTTTTTCCCCTGTTTCAAGACTTGGGTACCATTATGGTAGGTTTTCTTGTATATAATACTGGTCATAAGGTTGGAAATTTGCAAATGGCTCCTGCAGGAAAATTATTCAACAATTAATCAACAAAATATGAATATTTAATAATTTTTGAGAAAAATGAAAAAGGGGTGTCAGATTACCTGGTTAGTATTGCTTCTTGGTAGATGTTTATTTTCCTAGCATTTTCCTTAATTGATACTAACATTGGCAATGCCCCTTTTGTTATGCTTGTAGACCATTCCTGTGGCTTATAACCTACTGAACAGTAGGCACAGAAGATGGCAACTAATTATTAAAAATAGTTTCTCAGCCATGGGGTATCTTTCTGCCTTGTGGTCCAGTATTATTTTTTTGCACTTTGGAAGAATTGGTCAGTTTCTTCACCCATTTGAAGCAAAAATACTGATTACATATCATCATGTGATTGGCAGTGAAACTGCCAATGATTTTTCATCCCCCTCTTGTTGCTTCTTCTGCATGTATTTATGAAAAGATCTTTTCCCTACGACCTTTTGTAGACTACTAGATTTCCAGTACAACTCCTCTTCTCCCCTCCCTTTTACTGTTGGTGGGACAGATCTCCCCATTTTGAGGAGCTCTTTCCACCTTCCTTGGAAACGTCTGTGCTTTTGTTCAGAACTTGTACTTGTGTCAAAATGTTTTCTTGGTTTAATATGTGAAAACTGAACTTGTTTTCCTTCTCAAACTTAGTAAGTTAAAGCCAAATTCAAAGGACTTAGTTGGCCCTGTCTACCTTTTATATCTTTACTCATTAATTAGTGTGAGCATAGGGCTATCATGTACATGGTATACCTTTTGACATTTTGTATAGTTAAAATCACTTATTCCTGTAAAGATAATCATTGAATGTCGAGACAAAATGTTAGTTAAATTAGATTATGCACCCAGTGATGATTGTACGTTTCAATACCAAATGTCCCCAAGACAATATTTTGAGGTTAAGACAGCTGTTCTGCCCCACATAGGCAGAGTGCAGTAACTACAGAGGCAGCAAAGTTAAAGGAAAAGGGAGTATTATTTACATGCGTATATTGAAATCAATGTGATTGTGACACTATTTTACGATTTAAAACATTTAAGTTTGTGTTTTAAAAGGAATTTTTACCACACTAAATCACGCGAAATTCACGAGTCAGAAAATGAGATGGCAGCTGAGATCTGCTAAGCTGGCTACCTTTTACTGCAAATTTAAAGATCTATTTTTGTGGAAATTACATATTTCTATGGCGTAATAATTTTCTATATAGTAAAACAGAGGCCAGAAAGTCAGATACAGGTTATAACTTAATTTTTACCAAATATGTAGTTACTGTATTTATCCTTTGTAGGGCAGCATTGATGTCTAAACCTGCAAAAATGTTCCTTTCTTAAATTTTGCATTTTAGAGAAGGAAGATAAATAATTTGTTTCCCCTCTCTATTTATCTTAAGCCCCAAACATCATTGCTGAACCTTCTGAGGTCATCAACCAGACCTCCGCCATCCTGAGCTGCAACTTGACAGAGTCCAGCCTTCCCATCAAGGGCTCCCACTGGACGCACAATGGCAAAGTCATTGAAGATTCCAAGTCTACTGGTGCAGTTCCATTCACAGTCCTCAAGTGAGTATCTACATCCACTCAAGTGTGGTCAGATCTGACCTGCAGTTACTACGGCAGAATAAAGGTGCTCATCCTCTGATAGTAATAGAAATACCCTTTGTCTTGAATCTGGCATTGTTTAAATGCTGTTTCCCACCAACTCGTAAAGCAAAAGAATTCCTTTTTTCCCCTCTGAGAGGCCTGTTTCTGTTTTGTAAAACCATGCAGTTCACAGATTAGCAGTACTGAGTGAATGAACCATATGAGAAATGGCAAGCCCAGTTGGCTTTAATACTCTCAGATGTCACATGGGCTGAAAGCAAGTAACCATTTCTCAGCCTAAAAGATAGCTGCTGGCCTCGCGTGTCTTACTCTAGTCTTTATTTCTTCCCATCTTACTCTGATTCTTATGCTGTCCCTTTCTGGCTCTGTTACAACAGTCGCCAGCCATCTTTATCCTCTGATGTTTTCTCCCTCTCACTTTGCCTTTTTCTTGTCTGTCGTTCCTCCCCCTCTCACTGTCCTACCTTCCTAGCTGGCTGCCTCCATTAGCAACAGAGCTAGGGGCACCGTTCAGGCATTCGCTCCTCTTGATTAGCAGAGAGATGGACCGTGCAGTCGTGCAGCTTTGCCGGTAGTCTTGGCAGCAGGGATAAGCGCCCCTAGCAGTGTGCTCACTTGCCTGACCTTAATTCCCCATTAGAGAGAGCAGGCAGGACTGTACGCCACAGCAGCACCAAACAAAAGTGGGATTGTGATTACCAGGGAAACTTGAAATATTTGTTGCATGGACAAGCAGCTTTATTTTTTTACCCCCAGCTCTTGAGCGTAAACAGGGTTCTGTTGTGAATTTTCTACTTAGCAAAGTGGAAAACGAATCCCTGTCATTAATGTGCCTTCAGTAGAATTGGTTAGAAGCCACCACCTGATTTCTATTGTGAGGAGTGTTGCAAGGTGTTCTCAAATGCTTAATTCTTTTTCTTTCCACAGTTTGGAGAAGATCACCCACAGTTCTGGCGGAAAGTATGAATGTGTGTTCATGACTGAACCAGAGGTGAAGCAGACAATTGAGGTCAAAAGTAAGTTGATTTTCCAGGAAGCATCATGTGATGGTCTGTGTTTTTTTTATTAACAGTCCATTATCTGAGTATGGCCATTTGTTGACAACATCAAGGATTGTGGATTCGTGAACTATTGATAGTGCCCTATTGATTTATTTGGAATGCATCTCATTTATTGTGTACCTGAAGCTATGGTAATAACCAAGCTTCCAGTTTGTACAAAAACATGTTTTTGTTTTTGTTTTTTTATAAAACACTGGTTAGTGTAGAGACATACAACAAAGCTCCAATATTACAGATTCTGTTGCGTAAGATACTTAGTGGATATGAGCCCCGATCTCATCTAATGTTTTCTGCCTGTGCTGTTGTGCAATTCACCATTAAGGAAAATGATTTAGTGTCAAAGACAACTGATATCTGGATGTTGCATGCAGCACAGGAGGGAACAATCATGAGGATGACAGTTTAATAATGAAGTGGAACACCGAAGGGGTGTATTAAACAGGAAAAACCTAGGAATTGATCTTGGGAATCAATACAACACATGCGTTATTATGAAGGTAGTTCTGGAACATTCTGATTCTTGGTTTCGATTTCTTATGCGAAGGTGCCTCTTGTTCTGGGATAAATGATTAAGAACAGTCTAGTTCATGAATGCACAAACTTTCTTTTTCTGATTTGAATATCGGTTTCTCTTGCTGCTGTAGCACTTCCCCATGTTGCTGCCTACAAACACTCTGAACATGGTAATGAGAATGACAAAGGTGTTATGGTCTGTGTGAGTCATGGCTATCCACTGCCCACTGACTGGACCTGGTTCAAAGAGGAAGAGGGTGCCCAAAAGGTACGTGTCCCTCAAGCTTGTAATTTTTATTATCTTAAACGTTCTAAAGTTCAGTTCTAAACCAGAGGACATAAACCTGAACATTTCAGTCATTTCAGTTGCAGATGATCTATGTCCTGTACTTCAGTTGTAAAATAAAATGAAATAGTGCACAATGGTCACACCTGTCTAGCTTTACTAACTTGTTGCTTAAACATAACCCTCAGCCTATCATCAATGGCACAAGCGACAAATATGAGATCAAGAGCACCCCAAACAAGACCAGTCTGACCATTAACGACCTGAGCATCGAAAACGACATCGGAGACTACATCTGCTCTGGTACCAACGAACTTGGCACAGCCAACGACAAGATCCACCTGCGTGTCCGTAGTCGCTTAGCCGCTCTCTGGCCCTTCCTTGGCATTGTGGCCGAGGTCATCATCCTGGTGACCATCATCTTTATCTATGAGAAGAGGAGAAAGCCTGATGAGGTCAACGACGGTACGTACGTCAAGCTGCCTCCAACATTACACGTTACATCAAACCCTAGGTTGTGTTCAGACTGACAATTAGCACCGCGTGATAAAACGCTGCCGTGTTGTTCATTTCACCACTGTGTTGGCTAAAAAATAAAAACCCAATCTGGGGGTCATTGGCAGATAAGTTGACCATCATTCGGCATGGCACTGCATTCGCCAGTCAAACATGTGAAAGGTCAGAATAGTTTTTTATCTTAGTACTGGGCCTCCTAGATCATATTTAATCTTCTCACGACATCTGAAGCACACCACCACCAGCGCTGTCCCTTTTTTTAACACTGTCGTTTTCGGTCTGAACAGCCAATTAGAGGTGAGACTTTTTCGGCAATTGGCTACAATGGTTTCTGAATTCCAAAAGTTTCTGGCCATTTTGCTATTTTAGTAAATACACAAGCTTTAGTTGGAAAAAAAAATACCCTCATATCGTGAATAGTTAGCTACCAACGTGTCTGAAAATATCCGGCAGACAATAAATTGACATTTTGAGGGCAGATATGGCCATTTCCCAACCAGCACTCAACTTCTCTGTCCTCTGTCATAATGTGTAGCTACAAGAACATAAATAAGCCTCTTTAAAGGACAGCAACATATAAACTGTAGGTTGTTTACTCAACTGTGAATTGAGAAAATTCAGTTCCCCCTGATGGCTTAGTTGGAGACTACTAAGGCAAAGCATTTCTCTTTAGATGGAGACGTATAGACTGTGGTTGCATGCACTCAGTATGAACCCCTTATTGTCTTTGTTTTGCTCTTATTTACATTTTTAAAATTAAGATCATGTGTTAGCTTCCGCCTCTGTGTAAACAATCTGTGATAGACTCTATTATTTTTATTATTTACATTTTTACTTCTCTGTTCGCTGCTGATTTTGCATTTTGGTAAGTGAACAAAACTGCATGTCAGACTGAAGTGGTTGAACTGAGATGACCGCGTGGACAAAAGCTATGGGAGTCTGAATGAACTGCTTTCATAGTCACCACTTCTAAGAGGAATGTGCTCAAAGATTTGGTCACTCTTTCACTGGCCCTGCAAGCTTTCAAATATTTTCTTTCCACTTCATTTATTTATTGGTCCTTCAAAATCCTGTGTTTGAGCCAATGAAAGAGTCAAATGAGATGCGTAAGCTCGTGTAATAGTTTGACATGAAATGGGACCGGTTGAAACGTGAGAGGTTTCAGCACTCTGTCTGCATGCCTTCTGCATCTTGTACTCTATGCATGACAAATGCTAGGCAATTCTCTACTCAAGACCAGTACATCATTTACATTTATCTCATTCACCATTTGGCCACAGAGACAGCCTACTCTTGCCTTACCTTGTGAACACGTGCTCTTGCTCTGGTGTGAATACTGCCACAGTACATGCCAGGTTGTGTGTTAGCTCTGCCAGTTTACAGATGTTTACTGTTTATCTTAATAGAGCCACTGCAGTGTTCCTGTGGTGTCCTTTGCTTGTATTGCATGAGCCTCTGTGATGTTAAGGGGTTATTCTGGACAATGTACCAAGATGGTCATGAATAGCAATTTTCAAATATTATGACAGTTTTCCTGATGACACATATTAAATAACACGTAGTATCTTTTATCGAACACAAACAACCACTGCGTGTGAAATTGCTTGATAAATGATTTTCTAAAGATTTTCTTGTATCATTCATTGTCAGAAATGCAACAGGAAGGCATGCTTCAGTTCATGGTAGATTTGATCATAACATCATTATAATCACAAGCAGAGGATGTCATGTTCTAACATTTGCTCCCGTCATCTGTGGGGGAGGAGGAGGGCGGGGGGGTTGGCATGTAGTGCTCGCACCAGTACACAGACATGTAAAATGCTATCGACTGACTCTTGTTCTTGTTTGCCTTCCCTTCATTGATAATTTACCGCCATCCAGATGATGACTCAGGATCTGCTCCTCTGTAAGTACAATGAGCAACTTTTAGTACCTCATGTTTTAGTCTTTTTTTTTTTTTCTTTACAGAACTAATTTTTACTCTCATGTGTTTTTCAGGAAGAGCAATTCTAATGCAAATCACAAAGACAAGAATGTGAGACAAAGGAATTCCAACTAGAAGCTGAAAGAGGTGTGTATAAATATCCATGGAAGATAAAGTGCTTCTTTTAATTTAAGTCAAAACTGGTTACTGTGGACTGCCACTAAAGCCAGTGTGTGCACGTTTAATACCAACCTTAAATAAAAGAAGCATTCTATAGAATATAAACCACATGTACAATTTGAATATAAGGCAAATATAATTCTTCACTCATGCAACTTTTTTCTTTCCTAGATGGACGTCCAGAAAGCAGTTCCAGGATTCAGCTGTTGTGTTGCACATTATACTGTGCACCCTGCAATTTTAAGTACCTTTTTTGTGCTTGGGTGTTAATGTTTTAAGAAGTTGACAGACTTCCTCTTGTTTTTGTTTTCTTCTCTATTCTTCTCCACATTGTGCAGCCAGAGAACATAGTGTGAAATAATTTCTGCTTGAGACCGTGGGGCAAATACTGCATGAGTTTAAATGCTGTTATAGAAAAGTGTGTGTTTGTTGTAAAATCATTAGAAAGTTCATGTGAGGAATGCATAGTTTGTGGTTATTTTCTGTTGACGCTGATGCTTCCTACACTGACCTCACATTTGTCAGTCGTTTTAGCTTTTATATTCTCCAATCTGGAATGGTTACTTGTAACGCAGCACAAGTTGTGTTGAGAGGATCTAAAACCTTTTTGATCCTGATACATCACTGCCATTCTTTTATAGCAACGACTGGAGTGTTTGAATTCACATGTTTGATCTGTCCCACCACACCACCACAAACCTCCCTTAGCAGAGTTTTATACTTTGCCTTAACAAGCACCATTTCTCTGTCTTTTTGCATTTTGTTACCTGTTACAAGATTAAACTGTGACATTTAAAATTAAATGCAGAAATGACGTAAGATTCAATGTCTGCTAGGTTTTGTTGCCGTAAGAAATTACATTTCTTGTAGTAGGAGAGCCTTTGTCCCTTTAATTCATACTTTTATTTCCTTTCCCTCTCCACATATTTTAAATTGGAAGTTTTAGTCACCGATGTTTCCATTGCCGATGTCACATCCACATAAAAATATATTCTTGAGGACCAAGTGCATGAGATGTAACATCTGTTGCTTCTCTTGAATGCAACTTGAATACTACGCACTGATGTTTCAATCTAATACAACAGATTTTACTAAGATGTTTTTCTTTCTCACTCCGATAAAAAAAAAAAAAAAAAGTTTGTGTGCGATTGATGAACCGTCGTCTCTGTTCCCTTCACTGTGTAGATGATTCAGAAGCCATATGTTCCATTTAACCTGAGTAGTATTGTGATTGGATGTTACCATTTCAGAGTTACACAAATAAAGAAGACCTAGCCAAAATTGTGTAAATTGTTGTACCTTCCAAGTACATGAAACACCATCTATTGTGCAACATGCACAAACTGAATAAAGGTATTGGATTTTACATGTCTGTTTACTTAAGTTTTTTTTTTTTCTTCAAACAATGACATAAGAGTGGCTTCGAAACCAGGTTAACAAACTTTGACCTGTTGGCCCAAATAGCTGTACAGAAGATCATTAGGATTTGTTTGCAGGACTTACTGTCCTGCAAACAAATCCTAATTATAACTATTACAAAAGCATAGTCTAAGCGAATGGTTGTTTGAAAAGACATGTCATTGACTTTGTTAGCCCGACATCAACGTGCCTGTTGGCTTTAGTCTGTAGCTGATAAAGACTGAGGATCTGAGGCTCAAACAGACAAAGTGATTCACAAGAAATCAATGTATGAGTCAAAGAATTCGTTCACTGTTTTCCAACCAACACCTCACTGAGATGTTATCTATTGTCATTGTTAAACTTATAGAGCCAAACCTCACTGAAAGCTTTGGTTTGGAGAATTTAATCCTGCAGCTACATGCATATCAGGCTTGAACACAGTCCAGCCCTACAGAAAAATAGTAAAGTTTTACTTCAGTCCTTTCTTGTTGGCATAAATCCAGCTGAAATAGACTTGATCAAAGTTGATAAAAAGCATTGTTTGTGACACTTTTTATCAGTGTCACTGTCTGATTAAATGGAGACTTATCTTTTAGAATTAGATTGGTCTCGGTTGTTAAAAGCCTAAATGATTGCCCCATTGGAATGTATTTAAGCTCAAGGTGAAGCTGCAGCAGAAAAGTTTCCAAATAAAAGTAGTACTCAAAATGATGGTAAACACTTTCATAAGAACTGCAACAAAAAGAAATAAATACGTCTGTTAATGAGCTGATATCCAGTTGTGGTCAAGGTCAAGGTGTGTACGATATGGTGCCTCTGAGTCTTATTTAAAAAGGCCTCATGGTTGCTCAGGACGCTCGAGCGTGTGCAGTACCGATATTTTCCACAAGATGGAGCCATTTATCTAAGAATAGGAGGCCCTGAACAACGTTGGCAGACTGTCGACTGAAAGCAACAGGCGGACTCTGTTGATACAGTCTCTCAATCTAGTGAAGACAGATCCGGTGTGAGTATGAATCACCTGACCGTGGCAGCGTGGTTCACTGGCTGATTTTCATCTACCTGAGATCAGCTGAGAAACGATGGAGCACGTGGTCCTTTCTCGTGACCTTCATGTGTCACCTTTGTCGTCGGGTCACTCCCTCCAACCAGGTGAGTTCATCCATGTTTTTAATCACATATTTATTTATTTATTGGGTGTGTCCTGCATCTTTGGTTAAAAATGCTTGCTCTTGTTCTCATAGTTTGTTTCAATATAAGATACCTGTAAGATATCTCTCTCTTTCTATCTCCTCTCTCTCTTTCACACACACACACACACACACACAGGAGGCAGGTTGCAGCCATAGCAACACCACCGGTGCTCTGTTGTCCTGAAGTGTGTGTGTGTGTGTGTGAGCGTGTGTGGCAGAGGGCTGCTACTGCTGCTTTGAACTCCACACTCCTTCCTCCTCCTCCTCCCCCTCCTCCCAGTCTCACCAGGTTCAAAGTAGTGGACTGTCTGTCTGTCTGTGATGGACGAGGCGGAGGACGGCGAGGAGGAGCCCAAATTCCAGGAGCCTCGACCCCCTCGGGTGTCCAGCCTGTCCGGGCGCGAGGACCATGGGAGCAGCGGAGGAACCGAGATGAAGAAATTGACGCCAGGAGGCGGAGCCGCGCGCAAAAAGTCCAACAGCACTGAGCTGTGGCTCCTGCAGGACGAGGACTGTGCACCTGTGAGCTCAGCCTCTGCTCTGACACAGCGGGGGGCTGCGGGCGGAGACCACCGGGCTGCATTGGACTCGGTCTCAGAGGCAGGAGTGAGAGGAGAGGGGGGCATCGGCATGATATGCAACAAAAACGGAGACTGTAGAAGAGACCCGACCAGCTCAGGGAGCCTCTCTTCTCTCATCTCCAGGCAGGAGAAGCAGACAGATGGAGGAGTAGCAGCCGCAGCAGCAGAAGACGGAAAGGCTGCAGCCATGGACGGCTCCATCACTCCAGCCGGGTCCCTGACACCGGGGCCGGGGGCCGAGGTCAAGACCGTGGACAAGAAGGACTCCAGAGTTTCCTTCTCCAAAGCGCCGGCCAGTAAAGGACAGACCCCGAGTCAGCAGTCGAGAAACTCTGTGACATTCTCCAAGGCGGAGGACGGGTCTCAGATCGTGGCGGATGATGGAGAGTCCAGGGGGAACCAGACCTACATGCAGCGGCAGTTCAGCTCCATGCTTCAGCCCGGAGTTAACAAATTCTCCCTGCGCATGTTCGGCAGCCAGAAGGCGGTGGAGAAGGAACAGGAGCGAGTCAAGTCAGCAGGGAACTGGATCATCCACCCGTACAGTGACTTCAGGTGAGGGTCACCAACAGGGCACATACTGTTGAACACACTGCCTCCTTCTTCATGTCAAACTTTACATGAGAAAAGACTGAACATATAGAAAAATCATAGAAAGCACTTTCACTGTAGATGAAAAAGAAAATAACAAAGAAATCAAAATATTATTTATGTCTGTATTTTTACTGTGCTTAAAATGTGTCTTGGTTAAAAAAAAATTGATCCATTATGAAGGTTAACCTTAAAATGATATGAGTAAATTCTTGATCTGAACAGTGCATGTTTTAAAGAGGACAGTCCCCTCATGTCAAGAAGATCATATGTACTAGTCCCCATTTTCAGTGACTGACTGAGACACGTTCATTATTTCCTAAGAGGGAATAATGACTTAACACTGGCTGCAATGAAGACCATCAGGTTCAACTAATACACGTCTCTTGCTTACATTAGCAAAATATCAGTGCAATATGATGATGATGTGTTTGATTGTAACAAGCAGGCGTCCTCCAAAAGGCTTTGGTTTTTCATGAGTTAAAGATGAACTTTGAAAAGTTATGTCATCTAATGTAAAAGTGTCTGAACATGTTTCAGCACCAAGGACAGATCCTCCAATTATCTCAAGTGTGTAACAGCAGCAGTCTAAAGATAACTGTCAGATTTTGCTATCAGAATATTATTTAGTAGAATATTGATCAGTGGTTTTATGGGTGATTGTGTCAAGAAGCATTCAGAACTGATCAAATTTTCTGAGGATTGTCGTCATGACTCAGCTCTTCTATCAGTTCCTCCCTGTGCTTTGCAGGCTCCCACTTACTTTCAGCTGATCAGACAGTGGTGTGGCTTAGGATTTGTCCATGACAAAAACATATAGCAACTAAGGATTATTTTTATTAGCAATTAATGTGCCAGTTGTTTTCTTGAATTATGGTCTGGTTTATACAAATTTCAGGAAACAGTGAAAAATCACAATTTCCTGGAGCCCAGTGTGACGTGTTCGCATGTCATGTAGAGAAGAAGAGCAGCAAATCCTCACATCTGTTAACCCTAACTCTAACCCTTAATTAACTATATTCATCCACTGATCAGTTAATCGACTAATCATCTCAGCTCTAAAATCAAAGGTGTCGCTCCTATAACGCAGTGCTGAAAAATCCTAAACTGAAGGTGGATTTTGTGGACTGATTGAACATCGTGTAAGTAAACAACTCTGAATCAGATCTGCAACACAAAAGCTGTGATAACTGCTGAGACATTCTCTGTCTGTGGCTCGACTGTCTGTTGTTCTTGGATCTGGAATGAGCTGCATCCAGCTTATCTTTCCTGTAATATTCCTGTATCTCTGCTTGTCCTTGGATTGACCTTGTCTTGAGTCATATGGTCCAGGTTACCTCACCAGGAGATGATACAGGGCACTTATATAAAAAAGCGGGCAATCAGCCGTTTGTCACTGTGTTTAGAGGTGGCGCTGTTTTCTGATTGTGGCCCCTGAGGGAGCATTGTTAGCTCAGCTAGATAAATCACTTGTCGTACATCAAGTAGCATCAGCCTATTTGCTGGCATCTGCAAAGCAACCTACAACTGTATGAGCGCCTAAACTTCAGTGTTCAGTTTTCAGACTCTGTTCATACTGGTTCGTATCAGCTTTCACGTGTTTTCCCCTCACGGCACATTTTGTGTTTGTCCCCTCTGCTTTCCCCTGTCAGGTTCTACTGGGACTTCACCATGCTGATGTTCATGGTGGGCAACCTGATCATCATCCCCGTGGGCATCACCTTCTTCAAGGACGAGACCACCACGCCCTGGATCATCTTCAACGTGGTTTCTGACACCTTCTTCCTCATGGACCTGGTGCTGAACTTCAGGACTGGCATCGTGTTCGAGGACAACACCGAGATCATCCTCGACCCCGATAAGATTAAGAAGAAGTACCTGAAGACCTGGTTTGTGGTGGACTTTGTCTCTTCCATACCTGTGGATTATATCTTCCTCATTGTGGAAAAAGGGATCGACTCGGAGGTGTACAAGACGGCCCGGGCGCTCCGCATCGTCCGCTTCACTAAGATCCTCAGTCTGCTGCGGCTGCTGAGGCTGTCCAGACTCATCCGCTACATCCACCAATGGGAGGAGGTAGGATGACATTTATTTATAAGCCAGCGACAGGGACACTTTCTGACTCTGACCACTAAAGGGAGAAGGCGTTAGAATTAATCTCTATGGTTACATTGAAATGAGATTATTAAAGATGACAAAATCATGAACCCTAACCCTAACACATAAAAGAGAAACACAACATTAGCAAGGGAAACAACTATGTCCGTGGTAGATATATCGGCCGATATTCCATAAGCAAATATTTTTTTGTAATAATACGTCAAATTTGATTATTCAAGAATAGTTTTAAATATTACACCATTAAAAAATAATGTCAAAATAAATTCAACAAGAAATGTATGTATAGAAATGTCAAAGTAGCTTTGAGGAAATGTAGAAACAGTGTCTCCGATACATAGTTTTTCCACCAGAGGGCGCTGACAAGCTGATTTTTCAAATGTGAAATGTCCCGCTTATTATTTATTTCTGTCAAAGTTCTTTAAAAACAGATCTAAGGGATCCATATCAAGATTTGTATATTATGTTTTTATGTTAAAACAAATCAGTTAATATTATCTGATAGCTTCTGATATTTTTATATTTTACTTTACGAAATATCAGGATCTGTATCTGTCTCATAAATCCAGTATTGACCGAGCTATATTAGATAATGTTGCCTTTCCAGACAATATTCCTGACATTTCTCCAATATTTACCATCATGAAGCATCCTCAGCTACCATGAAGACAGAGACGGCGAAGTGATGCAGGATTACGATTATCTGTAAAGGAACGTGCAGATTGTAAGAAAGGAGAATGTTTATAATGAATCCTGCTGATGAATTTTATCTCAAAGGCTCATTAGCTTCACTCCACATCAAAGCCATCAGAGCTGTATTGATCATCACTGATGTTCCAGCATGTAGATATTCTGACAAAGTATTTCCCCAGCACTTTGAATTCTGTTTGCTTATTAAAAAAAGAGAAACCACTCTGCTCTAATTAATAATACAATATTGGATTCCGTTGCAGTGGTTCCTGTCAGTAGAAGAAGTCATTCAACACAATCCTCCTCTGTATAATTACTTTCTGACACAGAAAAAATGAGGTTTTACCATGTTGTATAACAATAAGCTCGATGGCTTGATAATAGCTCATCACAACTCTGTGTACTGTCGCAGTTATGAATTCATGAAAAATTAATTTGTGCTTATCAGTGGGAAAGTGAAAAGGGATTTTCCGAGGAATGAACCACCGGGGGCACTAATTGCATTTTTTCTTCTCATGAAGAGTTACCTTTTCCTTACCTTTACAATCATTTTATTGTGGCATTTCAGTCAATCGAGGCATCAAACAGTTGTAAATGTACACTGGCTAATGCAAGCTTTCTGATGACCTGACAGGAAATGATGTTGGTCCATAGATAGAGGCATTAGAATCCATCACAGAACAATATGCTGCATAAACACAATTAACCCTGGCCTGCTGTGTGTGAGCACTTATATATAAACCGGTGATCCCAATTTAGACTAACCAAGCATCTATGAATCAAACGTGTGCTCCCTCACTCTGAAAATACCTGCTGCTCTGCTGATTACAGAGTGGTAATTTGAGCTCGACGAGAACCCTAATTACTGATTCAAACACTCGCGACCAACTGCTCCTTTGCTTCGACTCAGCCCTGCCCTCCGTCAGCTCAGTTCAGCTGAAGCTCTGCTTCGCTCAGCTCGAATGCAAACGTTGCTGGCCGCGTTTCCCCTCTGCCCAGCTCGCCTCGGCTCAGCTCAGCTCAGCTCAGCTCGGGGTTTCCTAAAGGATCATCTCAGCGTTGTGATGATTTCACCGTTTAGCTCGGCTGCAGGCCGAAAGAGCGGAGAACACTGGTCGACGACCGTGCTCGTAATTTAAATAAAGAATGTATTGTATGTAGCATGTATTTCTGACGTGATCTTTAAAAAGATTGGTGTGATTTCTGATTGTCGGGAATAACCAGGGCAATTTTCTGAAGCTCGTATCAAGGCTCTCCACTTGCTGGCATGCCCCAGTGGAAGCCTTTTTTCATAACCTAGACAACGATGGTGAATGGGTGGCAGCGGAATTGGTCGGTAGTGGGAGTAATATTAATCAGGCTCAGTATTTTCTCTAAACGTTTCCATCTGAATCGTCTGGATCGCCGTGTGTTTGACGATGCGCAGCAGAGAGGAGCAGAAAGTACTTTATCTGTGTTTTGTCAGGCTGTGAGTTGTGGTCACAGTAATGCGCCTTGACCCAGATTGTGGTCTGACAGTGACACATGGCCAGGTGCTGTTCTGGTGTCGGGGGGGAACATTAGTCCTGGAGCCTCATTAATCATGATGGGAACGCTTCCTAATCACAGGGCAGGGCCTCACAGTGTGTTTCCCTTTCTCCTTCTTCAAATTAGCTAAGGCCATTAGCCATTATAGGAAATAGTCCAAAGAAGAAGAAATAGAAAGTGGTGTCTTTGGCATTTGGTCTGGAGGCGTGGGGCAGTGAGTTGAACTTAAAATATGCAGAAGAGTGAAAAATGAAGAAGAAAATACTCAAAGGATGGTGCTAAGTACATGTAGGTTTTCTACATATGAAGGATAAGGAGGAGATGTTCGGTGCACAGGCAGCAAACACACAACACTTATGTGTTATGAGCATTCAAAGCAGTTGATGTGTAAATTACACAGGATGAAGTCCTAAAGAAAATTCATGGGGTTTGGTTCAAAGTATCAACCAAACACAGACCGTGAGAAAAGGCCAAGAGCTACATGCACATCAACGAGTGGAGTTATGTGTGTGTTGGTTGGGTTGGATGCAGGAATATGTTGGACTGGTTGACTGTAATTAACAACTTTTGCACCCAGGGGTTTTAGAGGAGAGCAGCTTTTCATATTCAAGTGGGCTTTGAGTTTAGGACAGCGAGGCCTCTGAGGTGTCGGTGTGAGTCACCAAATGTCCCGACCTGGCTGCTCCCAAACTGTAAATTCACAACAGTTCACACACACACACACACGCAGGATCTGCCCTAGTTCACATGTAGGACAATTCTCTTGTCTCAAGTGAGGAAAGAGCCTTTGTTTTTGATATAAGAAACCATCAAATTGGCCCTTAAAGCAGGGCTCTCCAACATGCATAAATGCTTATATTAATGCCGACATACATACAGTATCTGGCCTACTTGCCTTGTAAGACAGTTCTCTGTCCCTAGTGGGGACTTTGCTTTGCTTACAATTTAGCGAAGCAAGCCTCCAGTTGGCCTAGCTAAGCAAGGATTACACACCAGTGCACACACATGCACGTAAATCTACCCTCGTATCAGACACACACAGTGGTAACAAGGCCTGGCCAGCAGCCAGCGAAGCCACAGCGAGTGGTGTTTACAAGGCTGCGACCACAACACCAGCTCCACACAAATGAGCCTTCTCACCTGAGGCGAGCTAATGTAAGAAACAGCAGAGAGAGGCCGGACAGAGCTGCTGATCAAAGCTTCATCAGAGTCTGATGAGGTTTTTTTTTTATCATGAATGAATACAGACCACAGACTGTGGTTATAATGTAGAACCTCAGCCTGACACATTATTCTACCGAGACAGAGAGAGAATGACACACGGCACGACTCACGAAACCCAAAATGTTCTTACAGATTGAGTTGGTGACACCATCATACCATGTTTCATGATACTGTTTTAAATTGTACCTCGTGTTATATTCACTATTTCAAAAACATATACTGTACATCAATAGGAAAACCAACTAGCACCACTTGCAGAAGTAGCTCTTCTTCCCAGGCTGTTGTTTTATTAAAGCTGCACTAATCAATACTTTTATATTAACAATCGGTCAGGTGATTACCTGTAATGTGAAAGGGGGTTGTTTATTGTGTCATCAATTGTTTTGGCTTCTGATCCACAGCTGATTCATTTTCACCGTTCTCATCGTCGTCGTTTTCAGACACAGCAGAAATAAAATAATAACAAGCAACTGTATGCGAACATGTCCACCATATCAACTTTTAAGATGAAAACATGTTTTGTTTACAATTTGTTTCCTTAAGTGGCAAAAATGAAATATAAGTCAATTAATACTGCTTTAACAGAAGGATGTTGGCCAAACTCTCTCCTATAGATAACAGTGAAGAATACATATGCTGTTCTATTTGGTTTCTAAGATGTTAAAGAATGAAATATCACTTTGATTGATGACCTTCTCTTGTTGTACTGTAATGTACTAAATGTCGTCTGGTCTTTAATTAAAATTTTATTAAAAATAAAACTAGAGTGATTCTGTCAAACTGTGAATAAATTAACAGCTATATTGACTGAAAATAGCCTTGAGGTCAGTCATATAGTCAATTCAACATTTTACCTCAGCCTGTATAAACATAAACTGATTTTTGATTCCTCTCACACATCTATCTCCCCGCTCGTCTCCTCTCCTCCTGACAGATCTTCCACATGACCTATGACCTGGCCAGTGCTGTGATGCGAATATTCAACCTGATCGGTATGATGCTGCTGCTGTGTCACTGGGATGGCTGTCTCCAGTTCCTGGTCCCGATGCTGCAGGACTTTCCTTCTGACTGCTGGGTCTCCCTCAACAAGATGGTGGTAAGCAAAACGCTGTGTGTGTGTGTGTGTGTGTGTGTGTGTGTGTGTTGGCAGGTGTTAAAGTCACACAATCACATGGACATCAGTATGCAAAAGTGTTTGGCAGGACAATTACTGGGAAAGCAGAGTGGACAACATATCCTCCACGGAGCAGAAAAGGTGTGTTATTTGCAGGCAGATGGGGAAATGGGATTGATTTAAAGTTGAAACCTGCACACATGCACACACCCACACACACACACACACAGGCAGGGGACCGGCCTCAATTAAACCCTCTCTAGTTAAACCCAGGAGACATGCCAGTGTACAGAAAGCAAGGGCTGGAAAAAAAAAAAGAACCTGTTTTTTTGCTCAGCTCGTGCAGCCTCATCGTGTGGTTTGTTCTTTTGCCATTCTCTCCTTCACTTTTCTCTTATTTACTCCCTCCTTCCCTCTAGCTGGCAGGTAGCTTCTGGCCATCTGCTCACAGGCAGACCATTAGGAGAGGGTTTCTCCAAAATGATCGCTGGCATGAACGAAAAAATTCTCCGGAGAGCAAGCGGTTCAACTCTCAAGCTGCATGAAAAACAATGATCTAACCAGACAATTCATGAATCATCGTCATTAACAGCATATTCATTTTGAAATTTAACCAGCCAATATCGTGACAAACGGCAGCATCACTTGCTCAGTCAACCTCTGGAACGCTTGTGTTTTCTTTAAAACCTCTCTCAAGTAGCGTCAGAACTAGAAAAAGTCCACTATGATAGTATCACATACATCAATGAAATTCAACAGTACCACAAACTGCAGCTTCCAAATGACCAGAAGGTCGGATCCACACTCATCTGAAACAGTTACGACAAATACTGCACATTAAAACCTCAATGAAAGTAGGATTTATTGCAGGGCTGTTGAGGGTTTATTCTTTATCAGCTTGTTACATCATTTTTAAAGGAAATGTTCAAACCCAAGATGTTTTTTTTTATGGCTGTACCAATAAATCAGTGGAGAATTTCAATATGATTCACATCTTTTTAGACAGATTTCCCCAAAGGTCACTCTGGCATTTTGGTATCTTTGAAAACTTTGAGTGGCAGTTTGACTTTGAATTTGAAATTAAATGTGGTGGTTAACAGTGGGATGTCATTTTAGAGCCACTATGTTCCACTAAGGACAAACACCTCCCTTTCTTACAAGCTGTTAGAAATCTCCAATAAATTATAAGTAACAAATTAGAAACACTTGTGGAAATCCTGAAAAACACAGAGGCACATTGGGACACATTTCTCCCTGTTTGGATATTTATCATTTTGGGCTTCAACCTTTCCTTCCTGTAGAAGGAGATAACCAAATGGAAGTTGGTGACTGACGGCACCCGAGGCAGAGAACTGCCCTTTTTTTTCTTCCTTATATCCTGTATGTCACATGCATACACACATTTACACACACTCCCTGTGTTACCTGTGGTGGACCTGTTAGGATAAATGGCTCCGGAGTCAGAGAGGACTCTGGTTGACTGCAACTTATTGCTGTAGCATCAGAAGCTGCAAATAATTTTAACTGGCTTTAGTGGAAGCTTAAACTTTCTCTTGGAGGCAACATCACATAATCGTTGTGTCTCAGGAAGTTCAGCAGACTGGGTAATTCCTTCCTTGTGCTTTTGTCAGGCGCAGGCTGTTTCCTGAGCCGTCTGACGCTGCCATCGCTAAGAAAGGTTTCATATGCTGAGAATGAACCTTCTAATTTTGGCACATAGATTTGTGACACTCGGGCCTCGAAAATACTCCTCTGAAAACACCGTGTACTATGACACACTGCTGTGCATTTTGTGTCCTTTTGTGTGTGTGTGTGTGTGTGTGTGTGTGTGTGTGAGAGTGTGTGTGTGACATCTCCAGGAACAGATGGATCTCACACCCATTGACCCTAGGGGACATTACTGTTGCTTCTATGCCGTTCCTTCCCTCGTTTCTCGTTTCATCTCTGGCCGTCTTTCTTTCTCACTCTCCCCCTCTCTTTCTCTACACACACACACAAACACACACACACACCCTTTATATGTCTGTGGAGGCCAGTAGTGGAAGAAGTACAATACCACACTGTAGAAAGTCTTTAATTCTAAAATTCTAAAAGTCTAAAATTCATTTGTATCCCTTCCATCATGCTCAAACACATCGACTCTCTCGACATCTGGGGTTATTTTCTCAGTTCACAGTTATAAATGCGCCGATCTCTTATTAGCACCCAACTCCAGTTCAAAGCTACATTTTGTATTCATGTTTTCCAATCTCAGAAGAGACAGATCCTATATTGCTTAATTACATTTTTTTTGTACAATGTTAATCCTCACCAAACGGTAGGAATGCAGAGAAAATATATTATTCTCTAAGCTGTCATTCATGAATCCCCCTCCCTTCTCCCGACTTGCTTCCCTCCCTTGTGTTCACTTTTCTCTTTGATGCCTCGGAGTGATGCGTCTTGTTTACGCCTGTGTGTCATTTTCCTAGCGAGATGCCACAATGCCGGTGAGGACCCGTGTGGGCGTGGCCGCCTGGTGTGCTCGCGCTGCTTTCTCATCTCGGGGTAATCAAGGTCAGAGATGCTCTGCAGAGCGACTTTGAATGAGAGACGCAGCGTTAAATGATCCTCGTGCTTCACTTCAGACTGACTGGCTGTCTGCCTGCGCCGGACATTTACTGGACTCCACTCTACTTTCCGCTTTGCGTCGTGCATGCACTTAAGCTATGGATAGAATAGATAGAAGCAACACATGATTCATTTACTCCCGCAGCAGACACTCTCATATGCACTTTCATACCTGCTTCCACGTGTCTATCTTTGTACATATGCGATTTACAAATAAGTAATGATCAATATAATCTCCTTCCAACTCTCTTTCTGTAATGTATTCAGCTCTGCTTCAAAACACTTAAAAACAATATCTGTGATTTGTAAAAAAAAAAATATGCACACAGCCGACAGTGATGTTTATTATAAGCCTGATAATCAGGCTCCTGCAGCACAATCATCACAAGGGACTAAATCATCATTGTTGTGATTTAGGGGGCTCTCGGTTCCATGGATGACAGGTGGTTTAGTCCCATCTGCATCAACCTGATTGGCTGTTGGATCAGTGGCATTAGAAAAAAGCCTCTCCCTTCCTCTGAGCTCCTCTCTGCTTCAGCCTGAGCTCGGTTTCTGTATTTAATATTTAGTTCTGCTCAGAGGCATTTTACTGGAGAAGAAGAGTTGCCGTAATTGCAGTAGTACACCCATTTGTGTGGCTTTATTGTCTATGCATACACACACATGCACTTGAAGAAACCCTCCTGCTTTGAAAGTTAATAAGGATATCCTCCATTCATTCAATTACTGAAGTGATGTAACTGGCAGGCAGGCCTGTCAGCGCACATAAGAATAGTGGACTGTTACTGAGATCTGTGTGTGGAGGTGTTGTGTGTGTATGTGAGTAACACAATATGCATTTCTTTAATAAGTTTTTTAGAGAAAAAATTTAAAGTCAGTACAGTTCTGTGTGTTTTCATGCAGGTTGTCTCAGGGTATTTTTGTCTCTCTTTAATGGGGACACATGTACATTTAGGCTGGTTGAATATGGGGGTTGAAGGTTTCAGGCAAAGTAATTTTATCTGTCTTTGATGATAATGAAAGTGCAAATGCAAGTTTGAAAAATGATCCTATGTTGAACGCGTACACGAGGATCCATACATTGAAGAGGGTTCTTATTATTTTCTGGGCTTTGTGTTTTGCTGTGGGCTGCACAGCCTAGTTGGAGCTTCAGTCTTTGTGGGGCAAGTTGCTCCTGTGAGACCAACCCCAATTTAAGAAGAAAGGCTGTCATATTTAGCTTTGCAGTGTCATTGAATAACAGGATAAATATTATGTGATTTGCAAAGTTTTTGTCTTTATAGCTTCAAGTAGTGGAAATAAAAGCAACTTAAACTATGGAAAAAGTAAAGGAAATGATACTTTTTTCAAACATAGACTCACACTGACTATTTTAAAATATAGCTTCTTTAGGATGAAAGAATGGATGGATCCTAATGTTTCACTTTTTAATAAGAAAGAGTCCACAGCCATGTCGGCAGCTCTGTGCCAGCAACTGTATATAAAGTTGACAGCTACCTGAAAGTAAAGCCAAAACTTCTTGATCGTCCCCCCTATTAGCGGATTTCAGATCCACTGGTGCATATTCAAGTGGGATTTCTTCTTCTTAAGTTTGTTCTTAATTATTTAATTGATGATGTAACAACAGGTGTGGGTGTGATTGACGGCTATGATTGACAGCCACTCTGAAATCTCTGATGCGCGAGAGGAGCTGAGTGAGACGAGCAGTTTAAGAATTGATTTACATTTTCATTTGTTATTCACCTTCAGCATTTGAATATGACCTGATGCTCGAGTCAGATGTTCTTACAGAGACTCTGAGAGAACTTCTTTGTATTTTGTTTGGTAAGTTCATGTCGGCCAGGTACTGTAAAACCCATAGTCTGGTAGGATGACATTAACTTGTTAACAGTAAGTGCTAATTGTTTGTGAATTTATTTTGAGTCGACAAAGTAGTAAACTCATAAAATCTGGGTTGATTTAGAAGATTTGAAAAGCTTCTGCTATAGTCTTCACCAAGACCAAGACATCCTTTGTGTCCTTTGACTTTAACATAACACTGTTTATAAAGCACTGAATGGTATGCAATTAATTTCTGATCTCCTGCTATGAACCATCCAGACCTCTCAGGTTATCTGTCTGCTTTCTGTCCCGAGTCAAAACTAAACACGGAGGAGCAGCACTCTATTGTTATGTCCCACATATAGAGAACTTCAAGTCTCCTCCATAATTGGCAAATTATTATTGCAATCTAGTTTTCTTTATAAAGTGCATTGCATTTAGAATAGACCCCAGTGAAGCTGAAGATGTGGAGAGAGAGAGAGAGAGACAGAGAGACAGCACAACAACAAAGGGCTACCTCATACATACGGTCTACGAAGGTGGGTCCTTCAGACGACCAGAAGCCAAGGCCGAACCTGCCCCCCTAATGCAAATGAGTATCGCCTCATGAACTTACAACTGTAATTTTTATTCCTCCGCACACCTGCAACAAGTACCAAGTAAACCACGTGTGTGAGTGAATTTTCAGATTTGCTGAAAAGATCGACAGTTGTGGTGTTCTCCATTGCAGTTCTGCCAAAAAAATTATATCAAGTTGGCAAAATGTGGCCACCTCAAAAAGAGTTATCAGTTTTTAAATATAGTAAGGCCGAATATAGCCGAGTGAACGGAAGGATGTGATGAGGATTTACAAATTTTGTGAGAGAAGTACAATATGAGAGGAAGGGCTGAAAACATAAATCTGGAGAAAGAAAGGTAGCACCTCTCCTCTCCCAAATAATCCAGAATACCTTCCCTTTAGCTGCTGTGACGTTTTATGTAGCAGTTCAATGATGTAACAGTTCAACATGAAATATAGTTTAACTACCAAGTAAACAGATCATTTCATCCAATCTATTGCATTAGGTGGAAGCTCGTTGAGAAGTTCTTCCTCTTGATATCTGTCAAAGGAGAAATACCAATTGCAGTTAATGAACTCAAACCTAATAACAAGAGCTTATTGAGCAGCAAACCATGACCCACCAAGTTAAATTCCTCTTGAAAATCAATTATAAATCCTGCCATGTGACTAACAAGCATCCATCTCACGTCTGATGAAGTCAGGTGAGGATGCACAGGAGTCAGCTCAGTAAGACTTCCATAAATCAGATGGAAATGAAAGATGAAAATCAAGCACAGCTTATTACGTTTTAGTGATGATAATGGTGTGAATGGTCACCGGGTTTACAATATTTCAAGATCTATTGAAAGGACCATCATGAAATGTTTTACAACATTTGGTGATCGTCCTGACTTTTCCTCAAAATCTTTTTATCCACTACTTTGGTTTGAGTAAGAGAATTGGATGTGATGTTGCAGTTCAAGTTGTGAATTCAAACTTGTGATATTTCAATTACCTTTGCAAACACGGCCGCCATGATGCTCTTTTTTTACTCATTAGTCCATTATTTTTACTTCAACACACTCCAATTTAAGTTTATGCATGAGCCATCAAGAGAAATGTTTTTTTAATGTCAGTATTCTTCATCAGGTACTGCCAGCAAACTTTCTGTGCTCGGTTTTAAATAATGAACGCAAACGTGAACCCACTGGTTCTAAATAATGAATCTTAACATTGCTAACAAGCTCTTGGCAGTTTATATTAAAATTCTTAATGTCAGTGTCATCTAAATGTCAGTCCTTTTGAGCAAACCCAACTCTCCATGTCAGTATTAGACTGTCAGAGAGGCACTGCACCCTGTCAAAGAGATGCTCAGCAGCACGACTGGTGCGCACACACACACACACACACACACACACACACACACACACAAATACAAGCTGAGCATAAAACAGCATGTAGACCCAGACGGACGTGCCAACATGCACGTACTCTCACTATTCTATACTTACGCAGTCATGCATCATAGATGTCCCATAATCCCTTTGTGTTCCTCCCTAAATGTATTATGTATAATTAGCTATCATCCACACTGCTCAGTGAAGACCGATGGCAAATGAAATGAACAAAAGAGATAATTTTGTTTGTCCCCCCACCCTCAAACAGGGTGGTGTCTCTGTAGAATTAGTTTATTGTGTTACTATGAAGACTGTAATTTCCTATATAAAGAGACAGCTGGACACTGTGTCAGCTTTAATCAGCTGTTATCTCAAACTTAAACACGTACAGCTGGTCACAGTGTGTCGTCTCTGCCTCTAAAGGTTTTCTTGTCGTGAGTTACAGTAAATGAGAAGATTGATTGTTGATTGATTGATTGTCTTTACGCTAAGCCAAGATATGAGAGTTGAATCGAGCTTCTCGTCCATTTCCCAAAATATCAAACCATTCCTTTAAAGCATACATGTAACTAGACCTGCTATATCCAGTTTTCTTTAGAGTATATGCAAACATTAATATGGTGTGAATGTACCCATTTGTTTTAACGCATCAGCTTGGAGCATCAGTTGTGCCTAATCCGGGTTTTGTGCATTTGTATGGAAATCAGAGCAGAAACAGGAGACCGGCCTGCAGCGTCAGCATTGACGTCGACCATATCATTTCTAGGAATACAGGAGTTGATTCATACCAGTGGGCTTTTACCAACACTCACACAGAGACACAGACAGACTAAGAGCAACGCATCTTCGACCCATGGATGAGTTATACTGGCGCTGGCAGGACGCCAGTGGATTTACAGTAATGTTGTCTTGTAAATGCCACAATAGCATGTGACAGTAGCAGATAGCCTGTTTTGTCATTTAGGCTGTTGTATAGATCACAGACAGACGTGCCAATGGCTATTTCCTGATTTTATGTACAGCAGCAGTCCATTTTTCATTTTTGTATTCTTGTGATCTCATTTCCTTCATAAACTGCGTTACAGTACATTTAGAATAGACCCCAGTGTAGTTGAAGATGTAATTCTCTGGAGGTCTGTTCACTGAAATACTGCATATTAATATCATGTGTGGTTTGTGTGTGAGAGAGAGAGAGAGACAAAAACAGATGCAGCCGTGTGTAAGAAGGTGTTTATTTCTGTGCCTGGGCTCTGGGTGAGGGCATCCTCCTCCTGTTGTTTATCCACCAGCAATGTGGCCAGCATGCTGATGGCTGACTGAAGGGATTCAGCTCCGGGTCTGTTCAGCACCAGGGGCAGCAGGGACGAGGCTCAGACTGAGGCAATGTAAATGTTCTGCCGGGGTTTGTTGGAAATCTGGCTTGTTATATATATATATATATATATATATATATAAAATGGCTTAAGGGCTATGTACAGGGACGGCAATTACAAGACGACATGGTATGGAAATAACAACAAAGCTGGAGATATGACCATGGTGATTAAAATCTTAAAGGCTTTATCAGTCTTTTATTGAAGATTACAAGGTCCAGTTTATCTCCTCAAAGGAATCCAGATGATTTATCCAGGCTCAAAAGAGATATGAAACTTTGAGCCATGTTTGGAGGCTGGAGCTGAGTTGTTGGTCATCAAGTGCCTTTAAAATCGTCTTTCTCTGCTCTTCCTTCGAATCACCTTTCCAAATGCTAATTTTCACCTCCTCCACAAATCTGAATCTCGAATGAAATGCAAATGCCCCTCAGATGAGAATCCAACCAGTCAATCAGCGACTGAAGACGTCACTTACCCCAGAGAGGGACAGAAGGGAGCTAGAGAAGGTGGTAAACTCCTGACAGTGTGTGAACCACAGCTGTCTGAGGATGGGAGGTTCAGCGGTGCCTGTGGACGGCTTTCTAATGAATCCAACATGGGAGAATTAGGGTTGACTGAGTGTGTGAGCACCAATCAAAGGCAGACTGGAGCAGGCAGATGCACAGGCTCCTCATTAACACCCTTTTTGCCTCTTCTCCTTCTGCTTGGTGCTCGGTGATGATGATGATGATGATAAGGCTCTTCACCAAAACCTGAAACAATCACCAGACGCGGAGCCACGTACCTCACTGGGAATGTCTCGTTCTTGAGTCCCTCTTGGGATGGACTTGCTTTTAACTATGCATTCACGTACACATGATGGCTGCTTCCATTTGGTGCAGTGGTTGTGCACACTCTCAGAAACTAATGATGCAAGATGCAATACACACATGAACAGCAGGGGCAGTGTGGGGATGGTAGCAGACGCCTGTTGATAGAAGGCGAGGGATGACGGCAAGCTGACTGGTTCAATGTGTGCGCTGTGTGAACGACATTCAAATATACTGGAGGTGTTTCTCATCATTGGCAGAATGAGAGAAACATACTCACCATTGTCACAACATGCTCGATTTAGGGGCCTGACATTCAACGTACGATGGCGCTGCTGTCGCTTTCCCTGCTGTGATCTTGGAATGGACAAAATAGCAACCTCCTCAAGTGCCACCATGTTTATTGTTCTAGAGCTCTGGTGTGCCCTCTAGTGGTATCTTCAGGCACACGCATCGTGCACAGGTGAACAATTACGTTCACGACGCAGCCGGTTGTCTACGAGAACACGTGATTAAAAAGCAGGCGTATCTCTGGCCTCATTCTTAAATCCAATCGCTCTTTCACCACTTCTGTTGCACTTTGTATAAGTTTCATTGTTATGTGCCTTAAACAGTCTACCTTTGGCAGAGACAGGCTCAGGTCGTCAGGTCAAAATCATTGTAGCATGAAAGTAAAAATTTAAATGTAAGGAGCTATTCTTTCTCTCCCATCCATTCCACATTCTGTATATTATGTTTTTCCAACCCAATTTTTCTTTCTTCTTTCTACAGAATGACTCATGGAGCGAGCTCTACTCCTTCGCTCTCTTTAAGGCCATGAGCCACATGCTGTGCATCGGATATGGACGACAAGCCCCAGAGAGCATGTCGGACATCTGGCTGACCATGCTCAGTATGATTGTCGGAGCCACCTGCTACGCCATGTTCATTGGCCACGCGACCGCACTCATCCAGTCTCTGGACTCCTCCAGACGGCAATACCAAGAAAAGGTAAGGATCCGGCTCGTTTTTTCAACGGAGTTAAAGCTTTTATGTTTGAGACTCAGTTAGTAAATTAAGCTCGTGCTGATAGTTTGGGGTTGATTAATGGTCAGTTCTACCAAATCACCAAAGAAAAAATCCTTCTCTCCCTTACTCCTAGTGGTATCTAGACATGCAGAGAGTATTTTATTTGTCCTGGTTTTGAGTTTTATTTCAGCAATACAATTATTTACAAGAGTTAGTGGCCCACATTTCACGGACAGACCTCAGAGTGGTGTCAATGTTCTCATATCACTCTCCAGAAAGAGGGCGAATAAGCACATTTGCCAATATCAAACTATTACCTACTTTTGATAAATCCAGCTTTTTTTTTTTTGCCCTGGTCACTCTGAATAATCCACAGACCCTGCAGCAAATAGATGTCATTGGAACTACCTTCGACCGAAGATAATAATCCCTCTGAAACTGTGGACTGTGTGTTCTGTGGATTATCCAGAGTCACTGGGACGCAAAAGATGTTGATGTTGATATTTTTTAATTTAGCACCGCCACTGTATTGGGGCTATGGCAGAAATCTCAGAGCTGGATATCTCAAAAACTCAAATGATCTGAATAAATAGTACACCTCGCTATCTTTCATTGAGAAAAAAATGACAAAAAGGAGTGTTGGTGTTCAGTCAATGTGGTGATATAAATCAGGGGGTTATCTACAGGATCACCTTACCTGTACCCAGGTGGCCCCTCTGTCTCGAGCTTGGCAAGACACCAGACGGAGACTCCATAAGGACCTTTAATCTACAGTGTTTGTCCTCTGCAACAATGGGGATAAGGTTATCACATCTGATATGAACAGAGAGGGTTCGCTCATTTGATTCCAACACACTTTGATAGGAACAGCATCTGTTCCATTAGTTCGATATTCATGGCTGCAGCTCGCCGGGCCTCGCCCTGTCTGTCATCCCCGTACGACGGCAGATCAAAGCTTTGGGCGTCTGCAGGCCAGAGAGGAGAGCTCGCTCCTGCTTTATAAGGCCATGGTGTCAGCGCCGCTCTGTGTCTTGTTAGCTTCCTCAGATCCTGGATGATGTGGAGACGTCTTATGCTATCTATCACTCCTACACATGCACGCAGACACAAACATACACATCAGAGTGATTGGTCAAGCTTTGTTGTTTAGTCGAAGCCTCTGGCCAATATTTAGAACAAAGGGTGGTCGGGTTTACGTCTCTCTTTCTGCGTCAAACGCCGGCGTCAACATGTAGATTCATTCTGTTTATGTTCTGACTCTTGCGGCTCGGAGGGATAATGATTGCTTTATTTTCTGGGTCATGATATCAGTGAGCATCCATGATGAGTTCATAGCAGACCAGCTGTCCTGCAGGAGGGTCTGTGGCGGTCTTTAAAAAGTGAGGAAGCTACTGTATGTATGTGTCTGATTTCATGAGCATGGTTAATGCAGCAGGGAATGGATAGGTTATCAGTGGAGCTGGGGTACACCATCCATAATCACTGAGCGTATGGCTGCATATGGCGGATACACACAAACACACCCTTCACCAAGTCCAAGTCATGTTGGTCAAAGACTGAGGGTAGTTTAAAGGGTGAGCTTACTCAAAATACAAAGGGATACTTCTGCCATCACAATACACAGGACACGAGTGGAAGTTTGTTTATGGTACAATATAAATAATTACTTCAAAAAGTTGTGTGTTCTCTGGATTATCCAAACATTTCAATGTCATTTTCAAATGCTTTTTTTCTGTAATTCAGTTAAACCCAACCATTAAATGAGCCGGTTTTACTTTGCACCTCAACTTTCCTGACACGCTGTGGGATTTTAACCTGAGACCATCAGACAGGACCTCATATCTGTAGACTGTCCTGCCCAAACTCACTAATTCAGCACTATCTTCTAAATCCACTTCTCAAAATACACTCTTATTCTCACTCTTATGTAATCGCCTTTTGATCTCACCAACTTTTAACCTTGTGTTGTTTGCATTTTTTTTAATCTAATTTTATTTTCTAAAGTTCTTTTTCTTTTGATCATGTTCTCTATATTTATATCTTCATTGGGTTTTGTATTTTATTATAGTGTCTTTTATTATTTCATTCTGGCCTTTATGCTTTCCTGTTATCAACTTTGCAAACTTTGAAAATAGCACTTAACTACACAAAGTTTCTATTTTTTGTTGTCCTTATTACACTTGCAAAGACGGTTATATTATTACTTCAGCCTGTGTTTGTCTTTAATGCAGTTTGCAGGAATGTTAGATCAGGATCTAAGAGGACATGATTAGTGTTTTGTCCATTTATGTCATTTGTCCATTTATGAAACATTGGACAAACTTCTTACTTCCTGTATTTTTTTTTGTTCAAGCCACATCGATCGGTAAAGGCATGAGCCATTTCTGCCTAAACCATTTGTTCAACCATTTTTACATTTTTTTTTTTTAACTTTTTTTTTTTTTTTAAACCATTCCTCCTACAAACTTCCATCTGGTTCTCACCAGATTCACTATGTAACTTAGTTGGAAAAAGTTGCTGAACAATTATACTCTAATTGGTTTCCAGATGGGCTGTTTGACATTGATGCCAGAAGTCTAAAGGACGTCCTCTTTCAGCGAGCACAGAAGCCAAAGAGAAAAATTGAGCGAAAGGGCAAATGAGCCGCTGCGTCCATGCTGGAGTTTCTGTTCTGTGTCAGTTTCTTGGAGCTGTGCTCTGTCAGTGATGTGACGTCCGCAGCAATCAGCTCCTGCCATCGCTCTCTCTTCTTCCATGATGCACAACAGTGAAATAATGAACAAAGTGGCAACACCCTGCTAGGCCAGGCCAAGGCTGCTCATCCGACACGCCGTCCTTCTCCAGTCTCCCGTGACTGTTTGTTCATCATTAACCAATGAAATGAACCGTGCTGCACTGCGGCCCGCAATAGGTCCGGCCATCAGATAACAGACTGGAGACAGAGCTGTGGGTTGGAACTCTGCCTGTGTGACAAAAGACATTCTTTGTCTAAGATAGTGTAAATGCAAGCGACAGGGTGGACTTGTATTGACACAACACAGAGTAAACAGTTAGCGTGAGGCTGAGGGTTGAGACAGAAATGTCATAATAGCTCCAGCACTAAGCATCTTCTCCCGTCTGCAGGCAAAGACCTCACTGCCCCAAAGAGAGATGTTCATGCTGTTTACTGTTGGTTCCAGAGTCAGGCAAAGCATGCAGGGTTTTTTTTTCTGCTTTATCAAAATGGAAACATGTTGTTTGGTTAGTGGTTTGTTTAGCAGCGACCAGAATATAAATAGAGACACACACAGTATATGTGAGATGAGAGAGGGTGATGAAGAACACTGTTGAGTGGTTCCAGACATTTTTCATACATTTGAAATGTTAGTGTTTAGGTCAGTTGGACTTTTCAACCATTTATCTATTACTTTTAACTAAATATTTGTCATGCATTACTTTCACTGAACTGTTTCAACCATTTATACATTACTTTTAGCTATTTCAGCTATTTGCACCATTTGCAACTGCTTTCTGACAAATGTCCCCAAGATCAGGACCACAGCAGTTTGTAATCCTCTGTGGATGATTATTTTCCTCTTAAACACAAATATGTGGATTTTTTTTTTTAAATCAAATAATTCAGATTTTACCAATCCCCCCTCGGAGACAAGTACCCCTGGTTGGGAATTACTGGAGAGCATCTGTGGGAATATGATGAAGCCAGAGTTGAAGAAGAGCGACAAGTGAAGTTGTAGATAGTGTTATTTAACTTTTTTGCACATGTATCTGTGTATCTCCACAAACGATACTACAGTATAAATGAGGTGGCGACGGCAGCTTAGCCTTCCTTTGTCATCCGCTCCCTCACATCGAGGTGACTGGTGCCCTCATACCGTGTTTCTCCACAACACTCTTCCCCTGCTTCATCTGTCCATTCGCCCTTGACTGTTGGGCAATACACCATCTGCCAGCGGACACTGCACATGGACAGAGGGCATTAGCCATTATGTAACTGCTCTCCCGCTCCTCCTCCCCCATCACGTCCTCCCCCTCAAGAGCAATAGAGCAGCGTGTCCGAACAGTAGCGAGAGGAGGGAGATGTGACCCGCGGGGGCCTCCAGTGATGAGCGCAGATCCGCTGGGTCTTGACACATCAAACGGGAACTTCATAACCTGCATGGTGACCTGACCTGGACTACCTTGGTCTCTGACACTTAGATTTAATAGATTAAACACATCAGCTGGACTTTGACAAAAATGAAACTTAAGGTTCAATTACGTTGTGGAGCTTTCTGTTGAAAGAGACAGATACAGTTACAAGCTCCAGAAATAGCTTATAAGTGGACCTTGAGTTAGGATTTTTGTATTGTCAGCCACTGTTGCCAGAATTAAGAATGTAGTTTCACACTTCACACTTGAAATTTATTTGAATCGACTGTGGTCTCTTATGTTGTAAGAAGGAAGACGTTTGCAGCCTCACAGTCACGATGTAGATTTATTTTTTGTGATAACAGGTTCTTAAAATTATCCCAACTGAATAAATATTTGTCTCTAGAAAAATCCAGGTGAAAACAGATGAAGTCAAGATGTTGCCCATTCATTCTTGATGGTCTTTTTTTATATTACCACTGGGGGCGCTCCTCATCTGCTTCTCTTTAGCTGAATTTTTTTCATGTTTCATTTATATATAAGAAGAGAAATCGATATTTGACAATGGCATCAACCTGGGTTCATGTCATCAGTGCAGTTCATGCGAGGAAAGCAAGCAAACGTCTCCAATATTAGAAGTGTGAAATATATTGGTGACTGATAATGAAATCAGGATACAAGTTAAAAACACACACACACACACACACCCCCTGGTAATATAGCACTCATACTGTACTTGTGTGTCTCCACACTTCAGTCAATGAGCTAAAGGATGCTGCTGAAGTCAACTCACACACACACACACACACACACACACACAGATATAAGACTCTTGTCACATCCTGAGCCCTGACGCTCAGTGACATGGCCCATTAATAGGAGGGCCAATTCAATTTCTCCCTTCCCTCTGTGGCAGCTTACAGTGACAGCCATGTATCAGACTGACTAGAGGCTTTATGTCCCATAAAAAAAGAAAACCTCTGTGCTACCACTACTTCACTAAGTCCACAGGCTGAGAGGAACAGATTGGATTTAAGAAATGTAATGCATTAGTTAGTTTTGTACAAGTATATATATTTATTTAAGTAGTGCAGGAGGGTGTAAGTCCAGTCTTATCTGCATCCCCAATGTTTGATTTTATAAGAAGGACACAGCATTATTATTAGAATTTAGGGGGAACTTAGCTGTGTCAGATGTGTGTATTTGCTTGCTGAGATAAAAGGAATTTGGAGGATATTTTGAAGATCAGCTTCTGAAAACCTGCTGATTAAAAAGTAAACATTCATTGCAGAAGTGTGTATGTGGCTGTAAACTTTGGATTTTAGGATTTGTTCTGTGTCTTTAAGTGTGTTTGCAAATCAGTTCATGATGCCAGACACTCGTAATCTCTCCCATCTTCCCCTTTGATTTTGTCTCAATAAGCAACCAACATGGCCATGTGCTAACGCAGCATGCATTATGCTATTTCTAAAACATATTTCCCTCTTAAGAGAAAAACATTTAAGCTTCGCTACAACTGTGTCTCACTTCAAATTTTAAAACTGTAAAGAAGTGAGCAGATTTTTTTGCTGAGGCCATTTGAGTCTCACTCCCATCCCACTGACTTTGAGTGACACGGTCACTAATCTAAGTCTAATGCTGAGAAAATCAGAAAGTCAATAAAACTCTGCTCCTTCAACAACCACTTTTAAAGAACTGGGGGAACGGGAGAGAGCGAGAGATGTCATTTCAGTTTAATTGAGACTGCCACACACTGAATCCCGAGGCAGGGAACACTTAATAGGAGCCTCCCAGTTTATCCCCATGCTTGACTGAATGCGCTGGATACTCCGGAAGTCGGTTGCATCTTTATTGTTCCTGACACACGGCAAATAGGGAGAGCTTCGTCAAGTTTAACTAAAACGACTTCAGTCCCTTTTTTTGTTTTATCGGGTTTGTTTGTTCATTTTGCAGAAAATCCTCTTAATTCAGATCGTTGTTGTCTGGATTGTGTGTTTACCTTCAAGATGTGCTAGAAATCCGACAGGATGGATGAAGATGACAACCTGTGAGGTTTTCATTTAGTGCTGTCACGGCTTTTCATGCTCAATGAACCGCGGCTCGAGGCAATTAATTTAGACCGAACGAGACTGGGATTAAAATTGGTTTACATAATAAAGAAAAGGATGCAGTAAATTGTTTTTGCAGATGTAATGTTATTACGTGGTTCATTAAAGTAAGTGATCCACTCGGCTTTTCGTTTCGTCATATATAAGGTCATGCCGTACTGTATGTATGCGTATGTAGTATTGATCTGTGCAGTATATACGTCACACTGGAGAACAGGCATACGGACAAATGTCAGGCTCTTGCACCGACATTGCAATTCTTACATAAACCCAAGTTTTTCCCCTTAATAAAAAACTCACTGCATTATAATACGGAGAGAAAATCCTCCTGTCGAGAAGTAAAATTAATGATGTCCTACCATGACAGCCAGTATGTGCTGTATTAAGGATATTGTGATTTGCCGTGTTACCCAATCCACCAGGGTCAAGCCTCCATTTTCTTCTCTAACCCATATGTCATCTTGCAGTGTGACAAAATGCAATTTCCTGGACAGCGAGCCATCCCATCCCATGCATGTGTCATCAGCTGTTACGAGCAAGGTCATTGTCAGCGCCCCTCGCTGGTCCTCCATACATGGTGCGTCCTTATAAATCGTGACGGGGGAAGGTATCAGCACTTTAGATGATTGAAGAATTGATGTGAACAGAGAGGCAGCTAAAGACAATCTCCTGTTATATTTACACCTCAGTCACTAAATACATGTATTGGCCATCCAGTGGCTTAATGATACAGATTGGTGACGAATTAAGGAAACAAACAAACTCTGGAGGGATAAACACCATTCTTCCAGATGATATGCTCTCATTTGTGTTTTCACTTTCCAAGATAAAAAAATCTAAAATCTCAGATTGGTCTAAGATTGGGTTGAGATGAGTATGTCGTGTTGAGAGGTAGGAAAGGAGCTCATCAAACAGCCAACATGTGTTTCAGAATTAGTTAAAAGCAAGACTTTTTGATCTTATCATACTCATCAAATCATATATTGACCCCTCAAGGCCTGTATCTGCATTTGTTTCTCCACTCATTCATTGAGCTTTTTCCTTTAAATTGTCGGACTATGCTGTGTCAATATCTAATAATAATAATAATAATATCTAATAATAATTGTCCACTGTTGAGCAGCCGATGGTCTTTTTTAGCCTGACCATCATTGACTTTATCTAACTGATAATTGAAAACAAATTTCTTATTTTCTCATATTCAGTTTTTCTTCAGCTGAGGTTAAAGCAATGAAAACTGACAGCCGTGACAGCTCCAACTTCAAAGGCGGAAGGTAAAAGAATTATAACTCCGCTGATTAATATAGACGCTGCAAAACCACAGGTACGCCGTAAACAACGACGGCCTGCTTGACAGGTGCAATCAATTTCTTTTTCACTGCCTGTAAAAAGTCACAGTGTTATTACCCGAGGATGTTAAATAGTTCTTATCTAACAATAATATTCGAGCTCTGTGTTGAAGATTTGAGCTGCACCTTGTTGTATCTTGTGGCGTTGGACAGGGGAGGTTCTCCCTTGACCCTCTACTACTCATCCAATTGACAGTTTATTCCACGGTGGGATGACTCACACTGCTTAACACACACAAACACACACACTCCGGAGACCTTACGTAACATTTTAAGGCCACTCCAACAACAGGGCCACGTGGATTTGTTGCACTTCTTGCACAGTGTTGATCCGTTTTAAACCCCCTTTTCTGTCTTTGAGTGCATGAGTAGCAAAGGTTGTAAATAAGAGCAGGAATAATGTGAATGAATCAGCTTTTTATGGGCGAAAGACTCAAAGACTTCTCTGTCTCGGGGTGCATGAAAAGCTGATTCATTCTTATTATTCCTGTGCATTTACAACCCTGATTACAAAAAAATGGGACACTGTGTAAAACATAAATAAAGAATGTGATCATTTGTGATCAGTTAATGTTTGACCTCATCAACTTCATTGATTTTTGTAAATATCTGCTTATTCTGAATTTGATGCCAGCAACACAAGTTGGGACAGGAGCAACAAAAGACTGAAATTTGTGGACTGATCCAAAAACACCTGTTTGGATCATTCCACAGGTAAACAGGTTCATTGGTAACAGGTGATAGTATCATGATTGGGTATGAAAGGTTCATCCTGGAAAGACTCAGTTGTTCACAAGCGAGGATGGAGAGAGGTTCACCACTTTGTGAAACACATGACTGTAGAAAGGAAATTAATACATGAGCTCAGGAACAAAACTTGGAAATGATTCTGTTTTAATTTACATTTTACACAGCGTCCCAACTCTTGGAATCCGAGTTGTATTTTTTTATTTTACTCAATGACATTTTTTTGTGTACTAGTTGTTGCATCTTTCTGCTTCTCTTTGTGTTAGCGTGTCTGCTGCTGATATAACAGGAAGTGAGCGTCTCTCCGCTCGGTGCAGGGGTTATCTGTTGTGCTAAAACACAAGTCATGTAGCCACTTTTTCACCCTCAGGATGTTGTCGTGTGTCGCTGATGTGTGTGCATGTAAGGGTGTATTTTTTTTTGATTTACAGGAAGGTGGTGATGTGTGAAACCACATACAATGTCCCATCTTCCTGGTATAAATAAAACAAACCCAAAAGCCATTTTTCTACAGTGAATGCGGAATAATAGCGAGATTTATTCCCCGATTGACACAGTGCCTTGCAATTCCACTTACAAGGGAAGCTATACAGTAAATCCAGTGGCTGCTATTTTCACAGGGAATCCAGGCATGAAATGTGTTATGGAGCGTCATAATGAGTTGAGAGAAGTGGACATTCAGGCTGCATTTGATGTAGATAAACAGAACAGTGGTGAATACGTGATGGTGTGAATCACTTGGGTGAGCGAACACAATGTGCTGCAGCCAACCTCCATCTTCAGCTCTTTTTCTTCCAGCCACATAGTTACATATTTATCAATTCTAACATAAATAACAAACATCTTCCTTTCTCAGAATAGTAACTCGAGTACACAAATGCCCACTGGTTCCATTTAATTATTTACCTGCATCTTTTTTTTTTTCTGGACAACAGTCTTCACAGATCATTGTAAGAGTTCTTTTTTTTTTCTCATGAAAAACTAAACACAAAACCATAATAGACACGTTTTCCTGATGCCTGATAATATTTTCAGTAGATATGTCCCTTCAAAATAAAGCATTTTGTAGACCACCAGAGAGAGAGACTCGCTGTGGTTAAGATGTACAATAGCAGCATCTTTCTTCTCTAAACACAGCAGCGCGTGATGAATCCTCATGGGCTTAACAGAGCTGTCATATTTCCTTATCTGCTTTATCACGGCTTCCTTCTCATAGCTACAAGGTAGAAATGGGTCACAGGATCTCCATGTTTGCAAAGCTGTGCATCTCACTAACTGCACACGTGAACGAGCTTGAGCTGATAATAAGAGACTGACAAAAAAGTCATTTTGAGTATAAATGAGAAACGCACGGTTTCCCCTCAGATGCTGTAACTAGTAAGATTGCATGACGCTGCAATTTAGACAAGCTCTCAAACTTCTTCCTGTTACAATTAACAAACCTTTGTTTTCACTGATGCTTCAGTTTCTCCTCACCACCATCTCTCACGCCTCTGTTCATCCTCCAGTACAAGCAAGTGGAGCAGTACATGTCGTTCCACAAACTACCGGCCGACTTCCGACAGAAAATCCACGACTACTACGAGCACCGATACCAGGGCAAGATGTTTGATGAAGAGAGCATCCTGGAGGAGCTTAATGAGCCTCTGCGCGAGGTATGAAAGCAGCCATCCACCCACGATAATGTGTTACTTCACCCACAAATACACACACTTCTCAACTCTCCACCCAGCAAGTGGACCGGAATAAATTCATTATAATGCTCAGCTATAGTCTTTTTCTGAACAAAGACATAATAGAAAACATAACCTGGCAGTTAAAAATGTTTATTCCATCCTTCTCAGTATCTGTTCACTTATTAACTGTTCTTAATTGATGAACTCACTAAGTAGTCAGTGAAGATTTTACCAGTTTTCACTGACAAATAACAAGATTTTAAAGGAAAGGAACAGATGGGTTTGGAGTGATTTTCACATGGCCTGTATGTTCCCACGCACCCAAAAGTTGTTTTTCCTGCTGCCAGCGGAAACTGTTTACTGCAGTTTACAGTAAACAAGGTCCTCTTGCTTCAAGGACGGCTCCAAATACGCTTCAGGTAACAGAAAATGAAGAGAAAAATAGAGAGAATGCTCAAATGAGCTGTGCCAGGATCCCTCAAGGTAATTAAAAAAAAACTGGTTCAACATGGACAGAGTGTTTGCTCTGGACCTGGTGCTTTAATTATTGGATTTTTAGAGAAAACACTTATAATTTTTCTATTTTTAAATACAGAAAAGAAAATAATGACCCTAACTATCATATGTTTACCTTGAAACGATCATGGAATCGTTGTTTTAGCTGATGTTCTTCCTGAAATGCAGAATACATCCAAAACAAATAAGCTGAATCTGATCTATTTTCTACAACCTTCTGATGCTGGAATTCATGCCGAGAACTTTTTAAAAATGCTGCATGGAAAATTCTTTTATAATGTGTAACGTGCATGCCTAACAAAAGATGTTCAGTACAGCATTATGATCTGACCCCGTTTCCTGTCACCGCTCAGGAAATCGTCAACTTCAACTGCCGTAAGCTGGTGGCCTCCATGCCACTGTTCGCCAACGCCGATCCCAACTTTGTGACGGCCATGCTGACCAAACTGAGATTTGAAGTCTTCCAGCCCAGAGACTACATCGTCAGAGAGGGCACCATCGGCAAGAAGATGTTCTTCATCCAGCACGGGGTGGTCAGCGTCCTGACCAAAGGAAACATGGGCATGAAGCTGATGGACGGCTCCTACTTTGGAGGTACGTCGCTGTCGGTTACTGCTCTGTTCTATTGTTTTCTATTCTATTCTGTTCTTCAGAACAGAGTAGAATTAACATTACAGAATAAATTTGAATAGAAAAATAGAATAAACAGTTCTATTCTTCTCTAAAACACTCTGATCCTATTATTCTGTTCGATTGTACTATATTCTGTTCTATTTTATTATGGAACAGAATAATAGGAAAGAAGATAACAGAATAGAATAGAACAATATGGAACAGAACAGGACATAATCGAATAGAATAGAATGGAACAAAATAGAACAGAACAGTTCTATTCTACTGCTCTGTTGTATCTTATTATTCTATTCTAGTGTACTATATTCTGTTCTATTCTATTCTGTTCTATTCTGTTACTGAATGGAATAATAGGATAGAAGATAACAAAGTAGAACAGAACAGTACAGAATAGAGCAGAATAGAAAATATGTTCTTTTCTATACAAAAGAACTGAGTAGAACAGAACATGGCAAATCAGAATAGAATAGAATAGAACATAACCAATAGAATAGAACAGTACAGAACAGAATACAATAGAACAGTAGAGAATAGAACATCCGTTCTGTTCTATCCTATTATTCCATTCTGTTGTATTTTACTGTTATGTTCTGTTCCATTCTGTTCATAACATAACAAAGTAGAACACAACATGAATGATCGGTTCTGCTCTGTTCTATTGTACTCTGTTCTATCCTATTCTATTCAGTGCTTCCAGGCATGTGTTATTTACACTCTGAATCCCAGTACAGTAATATCACAGACGTGTGTTTACAATTTAAATAAAAACTGTAGCAACAAGCCGATAAAGAAAAAAAACAGCACCCTGACATTTTACTTGGACTTCTCGTGCCTTACAGCCACTTCTGTCCCACTTTCCCAGGCTGTTGTTCCTCTGTGGCTGTTTAAAAACATGTGGTGCCTCTGCTACTATCGCCACACATAAACCCACACAGGCATGCACAAACACACACACACACACACACACTTTTTTTTTTTTTTTTTTAACTCTCATGGGTTGATGATTTGGGCTGCATTCTTAACATCCGGTGCGCCCTCGCAGCGGACCAGAGTTCACTGGCAGTCGTGCTGATGTGCCAGCAGCCCTGGGCGCTGCTGGAGTGGTGTGGATACACACACGCACGCGCACACACACACACATCACACATCCAATTATTAACAGCTAATTAGCACAGCACAACGGTGATGACAGGGGCCATTTGTAATGTCAAGCATAGACCATCCAGAGTCATGCCTGCCGCCAGAGAGGAAATCACAGCTTATACACACCTCATGCACAAAACTAGCGGTGGATTGGATTGAATGGACAACATGGTTCAGCCACAGCAGTGTGATGCAGTTCAGTGTGTGTTTGTGGTCAAATCTCTCAATTAGTAAGTAGCAGGAAGTAGATAGCCATGTGAGGCCAAACATGTGACTTTGCTCCAAACAGAATTTATCTGTATCTCCTATATCCTCCTTACATTTCTTGGCCTGTGCTGGCCCACATTCATCATCAGCAAACTCTGTCCTCTGTTATTGTATTAAGACATTTAGAGAAAGACAGAGCTTTGTAAACTGTTTCTATGGCTGTAAATGCAGCTGAGTCTGCAGCTTAGCCTTTGGCTGTTTTATCAGAATTGCTGTCTGGCAGAGCAATGCACCACTTGTCAAACCACAGCCATCACATTACTTAATTCATTAAATAACTGCTTGTTCCTGGAGTTTTGTACAGTTGGAGTTTTGGAGTTTTGTACAGTTGCATATTCACTGCCTGACTATTAGTCTGCATCGGTTTGTGTTACTGCTGTTGTGACTGGACTGAACTGCCGAAGCTTTCACAATATGTTGCCTCAAAGTCACTTTTTTGTCTTGAAATGAAAATAATTTATTTTTAGAATAGTACAGACGGAGGGGCTTATGTATTTGTACGAATCGAGAAGATAAGGGAAAGAATGTGTACATGCGAGCACCAGAACCAGCAGAAGGAGTTTTCCTGTGATCATATCAGACAATAACACAGAGAGCAGGAAACAGTGCATCCCAGGCTAAAGGAAATCACTTTACCCATCCTCTTTCTCTGTATGTGTAATCATATTTGAGGATGACAGGTGCCCTATCCACAAGCTTCAAATGGTTACCCAGTGGTTTGAAGTGCTTTTTAATGCAGCCCCCATGGTTTCATTAGTTATCCTCTACCAGCACTTCGCACTAATGATGCCAGCAATATGCAAATGGTCGTCTTATGTATAACCTGGAAGATCCCAAGTGACAATTTATGAAAGGCTTCGTGGGGTATCTGGTGGATTCTGATGAGTCTTTCCAAAACTCTTACAAAACTGGAGGATATGTAATGATTAAAACTTAACCTTCAATTCTTGAATGCGGCCCAACAAAACTTATGTAAGAAGACTCCAAAATGTATTACTGACATACGCATCTCCCAGCTTTTACTTCCATTAAAGCAACTGACCGTGAAGTGCATAACCATGAACACACGGGAAGCAGCAGAGCGCCTGTCTGCGTCGGCTAATCGTTAATCCGGCGTGGTTGTATAAATCTTTTATCAGCTCGACAGAAAATGTGGTCATACTCAAGTTCATACTTAAATAACCTCTGAAAGCTACTGACTCATATCAGTGAATGTATGCGGGCGTATGTGAATGAAGTGTATGTACAGTTGTATAGAGATGGTGTTTATATGCAAGGGAAGACACTGTGGCCTACATCCGACCATTATGGCTAATCGTACTATTTATTTTGGCTTAGAAAATGGTTACAGATTTTGGGAAATGCACATATTTGCTTTCTTTTCAAGACTTAGATGTCAATAATACCACTCTAATGTTTATATGGTAAATGATAAAGCTTGAGCTGGCAGCCCAATGTGTATTTTAGAATTACTCAATTAGTAGTTTAGTTTAGAATTACTCAATTACTCATCGTAGTTTACTCATTACTCATCCATTCTCAGTCCACATTTTCACACATGTGCAGAACAAATCTGGTTACCTGTTGACAGGTACCTTCAAATTAACAGACAGATATGTCTTCTCATCTAATTCTCGTCAAGAAAGTAAATAAGCCTATTTCCTAAACTACTCCTCTTTTAAACATTGCACAGTTATTCTTGTAATAGTTTTATGCTTTTTCACCAAATACGTAGGTTTGCAATATTTCTGGGAGCTCTCCTGCTTTATTCTCTTTGTGCAGTGCCCAGTTTTCTGCCGGCTACACACACAGCTACAGTCCAGTATGGTGCCCCTATGCATGCTCTTAATGGAGTCTCCTCATGTTTTCGTTATTTTATTCGCTTTCCCACAGAGAGTCAGGGGAGGTCGACCTTTCAGGCGAGGGGAACGGAGGGTATATGGTTGTCAAGACAACAGTCAGCCCCAACCCATAGAAGAAGAAAGCGAGAGAGGAGATACCAGGGGAAGGGAAGGGGAACAACTGAATGTAATGAAGCTTAGCTGCACATCTCCAAATATAGAGAGTGCTTCTTTCACATAACTGTCAGCGCTGTGCCAGAGCTGGAGGAGATACTCACTTTGACTGTCTGTGGGTCATATTGACGACACACAACAACTGCATGTATAAACCAATTTCTTTCTGATCACACGTTTATTAGAGGCCTAGAGGTTTGCACAGACTGAAGTACACTAAAGGTTTGGGCCAAAATCTGTTGAAAAAAATCAAACCTTTTGCACATACAGTATCGTTAAGTGATATTTGGAGTGAATTTTTGAGGTGGTGTGAATTACTCACTAGTAGTAGTACTGGTGCATATGGACATTAACTGAGGCTGAAGACTGAAAGCTGAAGCAAACAGGACCAAACTTAATCATCTTTTGTGCGTGTTGTTTTGTCCAACCCTGATTCAGAAATAGTTGGTACTGTGTAAAACATAAATAAAACAGAATGTCATGATTGATTTCAATTGAAAACAGTACAAAGACAATGTATTTCATGTTTAACCTCATCAACTTCATTGATTTTTGTAAACATCGTTCTTCTGAATTTGATGGCAGCTACACGTTTCAAACAAGTTGGGACAGGAGCAACAAAAGACTGTGAAAGTTGTGGACTGATTGAAAACACCTGTTTGGATCATTCCACAGGTAAACAGGTTCATTGTTAACAGGTGATAGTATCATGATTGGGTATGAAGGGAGCAAGGATGGAGCGAGGTTCACCACTTTGTCAAACACATTATTGTATAAAGGAGATTACTTCATGGGCTTGGGAGCAAAACTGGTCTGTGAAACCAGTTTGTTTGCAAATGACATTGCAAGCATTCAGTTTTTATTTACACAGCATCCCAACTTTTTGGGATCAGGGTTATAATAGTGGGGTATCAATTTCAGACTGCTCAACAGATCTCTCCTCATTTATATTATGTCTGTTCTTTTCTCTGTCACTGTCTGACACCCTGAAATCTGTCAGTCTGCCATCTAGTGATCCGGCCCTCTCTTGTCTGGTCTCTCTTTCACCCCATCAGAGATCTGTCTGCTGACCCGTGGCAGACGGACGGCCAGCGTGCGAGCCGACACCTACTGTCGCCTGTACTCTCTCTCTGTGGACAATTTCAATGAGGTGCTGGAGGAGTATCCCATGATGAGGAGGGCCTTTGAGACGGTCGCCATTGACAGATTGGACAGGATAGGTAAGAGACCAGCTGGTTCAACAAAACTTCCACAAGTTGCTTTGATTTGATATTGTTTAACCATGAATTACAGTCATAGTGTTGTGAAGTGTAAAGGTGTTCAGACCTTTGTAGAACTGCTCAAAGTCAAGTTTAGTTTGGGATTTTTTTCTCATTTGGGCAGAAAGGCAAAACTCAGGTGCACACAAGTGACATTATTCTCAGATCTCAGTCCTTAAGCAATTTTCTCTCTATTAGTTTTCACTTTGCCCGTTCAACATAATGCCAGGTAGATTTATACGCAGATAAATGTGGACATCTGACAGCTAGAAGTTTTTAATGCAAGCCTTTGATTGTCATATCTGCAAATCCAAACCATAAAACCATGGAGATTTGGTTTCTGTCTCAAAGATTAACAAGTGATCACATCTCTGTCCAGTCAACAAGCTCATGTGAGTCCATGTGGCTTTTTATTTTTAAGCCCTTTATTGTGTCTTTAGAACTACATGCAAACATGTAGCATTAATCTCTTCCTCCAGACCTAAAATATAAAATGGGTAATTAACATAATTTGCATTACGATGCACTGATAAAAGCCACAGGTACGGCGTCTTCATAAGCATATGAGTCATTTACAAGATGAAATCAAGCATAAGGAAAATGTATTCATTCATTAACGTGATGGCTCTGTCAAGACACTGCAGTGTGACAGCTGTGATGTACGGTATGAATGATCCTGACAGGGACGATGTGTACAATAGAGGAAAGCAGCCGAGGGTGAAAATGTATTCATGGCTGTGAATCATTTATTATATAGTTTCTGTTGAATGCTTCCTGTGGATATCAACACTTACTTAACATATATGACGTGTGAATATCATGGTAGAAACTGCTGAGCAATAACTAAATGCCTTACCCTAACCTAAACCTATTTTTAAGAAGCCCTTTGAAGGTCTGTTCACAGGTGAGGACCAGCCAAAATGTCCTCACTTTCCAAAAACATCCTCACTCCTAAGGTCTAAAACTCTAATTGGTTCCCACAAAGGCCGACGTATAAGTACACACACAAACATGCACAGGGACTCCTCTGTCTTGGCGAAGCCTCGGGAGCCCCTCGTTATCAAGTAAACAGAAACATGTTATTTTTCTGCTGATATCGCACACACCCCCTCCGGTCACATGACCACTCTTCACATGTTTACAAAAGCCTGCATCCGCCACCTGCCAGCTGTTGCCATAGCAGCCAGATCGCACACATGAGCAGCCCTTCAGTCAGACAGCTCACATATTTGGATGGTGAGTGACATGTCTGCTTTAGGATCTAACCAGTTATTCCCAGTGGGCTACATGTGCGCTTGATGAATGTTAATCACTAATAATGTGTTTAATTTTGTCAACAGTGTTTGTCAGAAAAAGCAGCCGGATCAAACACTCAGGGGACACCATGTTAAGAATATGAAATATATATACAGACTTGCAAATAATGACACAAGTTTTGTTCCTTTTAAGTATGAAGAATTTTAAGATTTTAAAATCAAATGCATCCAATTCAAGTCTTAAAAAAATCTTCAGGTTCAAACAGGATTTTTTTGTTAAGCACGTGTCACCATGAGTGCTTCTTTAGCATCAGTTCAGCCTGACAGATGATAATTACTCATTTTTGATGGAACCAGGCTTCCTGCAGCAGCCATCTATACATTTTCAGAATAAAAACAGTCTTGACATGTGAGTCATTCCTACACAGAGAGAGGCTAATCCCTTGTCCATTGTCTTCATACCCTTAATGCAGCAAATTGTAAACACAGTGTCACATAAGATCAGCAGAAGCAGCTGTATAGCAGTGATTTAAGAAGGGGGTGAAGGTGTTACTTGGTAATGAATAGACAGCTTATCCAACGCTTCAATTTCAAAAGGGCTTTGACCCTGTGCTCGCCCTGTTCCCTTTCAGCTCACCCTTGAGTGCCATCAGCAAGTCATTGTCAGCCTTGTAGAATCTTTGTCATTTGTTTTCCATCCATGCCAATCGTTTGTCATCCGTGAGTGCCCAAGATGGCCACCGGGGTGGTTCTACCAGGCAGAGGAAGACACTCTTGCTCTACCAGACCTTGTGGTGTTCCTTGAGGAAGAACTCTCCAAACTTTAAATGTTTGCAGGCTGCAGCACAGCAAATGGTGATTCTTTTGCATCCTCACTCCACACCCGGACAGAGGACCTCATGACCAAGCCTCGTCTGCCAAACTGTGATTCTGGTCCACAGATGGAACCCATGCAACATGCGAAGAGGGCGCAGAAGTCATCACAGTCTGGATCCGCCTCCTTCTATCCCTCTCCTTCTGGCCAGGCAGCTGACAGCATTCAAGAGGAACAAGTTCATCGCCGGCCTTTAAGACCTCTTTGTTTCATGGGTATCACTCAGGCTGTTGTGCTGCATTATGCTGCAAGGACTAACAACGTCGCTTTCTTGCCAGCTCTCTAGACCGCCTGCTGCATCGGAGATCTAAGCTGACCGACAGTGACAGTAGTGCAGAAGAGCTGTATCCACTACTCAAGTTGCCCACAGGCACATTCATGCTTCCCTACATGCCCATCTCCTCTTCACCCCAAAGGTGTAGCAGATGGTGGATCATCTGGACGCAGCTACAACCGCCAGCAAACAGCTGAAATCTTGTCTTTGGTCCCAACCTTCTTCCCCAGCAGCGATTGTTGGGCAGAGAAATACCCTTCATGACCTTTAAAATCATCATTGGCTGGCTGCTCCAGATTGTCCAACATTTCAGCCCTGCAATAAGCTGGGTGCCAACCTCAGGTGTCCTGCAGAAGGTCCAGTAAAAGTTGGATGAAAATGGGTGCCTAACAAATTAAAACATCTCTCAAGGAAAAATATTTTCTTCTTATACTTCATTCCTTCAAAGCCCTATTTCAGTTGTGGCCCGGTTCAATGTTTCTACATTGAGAAACATGCCACCTGGGTTGGACTTTATCCTTAGCTCTTGAGGTATGGTTAATAAAGAAAACAGCTGACATATTGAGGGTTTGCCTGCCTCAACTTGCCATCAGTTACCCCTCTTCACATGCCAAAGCAATTGATTCATGGCTTAGAAAAACCGGTCCCCTAATAGGCTCCTTCTGTCGCTTCATCAAGAAGAGAGATGTCTCTGTTTACCTCCTCCATCACCCTTCCTGGACATCATGTCAGAGAGAAGGAACTTGTAAATTTAACTCCCAGCAGGTTTTAGACACAACAGCCTGAAACACACTCATCTTACTTGCGTGACAGTGGTGAGAAACCAGGGAGTTTGAACCTCACAACTTTATGACGCACATACTGCAGTTGTCTCTGGTGCTGCGTACCTGTGGGGGGTTAAGCAACAGTGAAGCCCGGTAAATGGCTACACCTATAATCACAGGGCTTGAGTTAAATCCAGAACTATTATTTTCTCCTGAAAGGCCAATGCATGCCGAGCACCGGCCATGTGCAAGCGCATACAAACAAGCACATACAGTTAATCACACACAGGTCATTACATCCATAAAACATAAAAGCACAAATAAACAAATGCTTTGGCAACAGACATGCTCACTCTCACTTTGTCAGCGCTGAGGTGACTCTGCAAAAACACTGGCTGGCGAAAACACTGGCCTATCCCCATAACAGGGAATCAGTGCCAAAGATAAGATGCTCTCTATTTCTCTCTCTATCTGTGTGAGAGTGTGTTTGTCAGTGATGGATTTAGTGCGTGGAGAAAACATCAGATAGTTCCATATACAGGCTACTATATCCACTGTGGCCAGGAATAGAATAAAAGATAAAAGTAAAGCTGTTATTTCTGTGTCTTGTAAAAATTGACTGAGAGTAAGAGAAGGTAGGATAATGCTAGGGGAGCAAACAACTAAAGCTGTTTCTTTTCTTGCAATCCATAGCATCTACCTGAGCAACAATGCTACTTCATGTTTCCATGTCATTGCAGGCAAGAAGAACTCAATCCTGATGCACAAAGTTCAGCATGATCTGAACTCAGGTGTGTTCAACAACCGTGAGAATGAGATGATCCAGGAGATAGTTAAATATGATCGGGAGATGGTTCAGCAAGTTGATGTACCACGACAGCGAGCCATGTCCATGACACCCCCTCTGCACGGTGGGATCTTTACAGGTTCCTCCGCCCAGCCACAGAATTCAGCAATCGCCACTCTGCAGCAGGCCGTAGCCATGAACTTTTGTCCCCCCATGCAAGGGAGCTCAGTGGGAGCAGGAAACGTGCAGTCTCCCAGGATGGTGAGGAGATTCCAGGTGATCGAAAGTGTATCCAGCCCTGTCTCAGCCTCTCCACTGCAGTCTCAGCTCCTTGCTTCTGGTGCCTTTGCTCCCATCCTGTCCAGCCCGCCTGTCCAGAGCCCACTGGCAGTTGGAGGACGATCATTCCAGTATGGATCCAGTGCCCTAACTGGTCCCACCTCAGGCTCCCAGCTTTCTCTAGTCCAGCAGCACATAGCCAGCCCTGCACAAAGGCCCAGCACACATAAGAGTACCCATTCCTTGCAAATGGGCAGTCTGAGCCAAGACGCCAGGGCACTGTCAGCCTCTCAGCCCTCACTGCCTCACGAGGGGGCTCAGCAAAGTGCCCCTAGTCCACCCCAGTCTGCACGAGTCTCCTCCACTTCCATCGGACCCCCTCAGACCCCTTCAGGTCACACAGGCGTCCGGAGCGCTATACCACATAGGGTGGTACTGCCCCACCAGATGTCTGTGGGTGCCTTCCCTGTAGCATCCCTGCCCGGTTCTGTGCAGGGTTTTGGGGCTGGTGCAGGGCTGGCAGTAGGGGGTGTTGGAGCGGGTCTGGGGGACTTGGGACTACCCAAGAAGGACTCTATAGTGAGCATTCCAGAGACAGACCACATCAAAGTCAGATCCAGGCTATCCTCAAACTTGTGATCTTAATGAAATCTTGTGGATGAGTGACTCAATGAGGACCTTGACTGCAGGACCACATGGGGGAGGGGGGTTTCTGCTCTTTCTCCTACAGTTCCTCTTCTCTTTACCCACTCCACTTTGACTATCCGAATGTATGAATGATGAGTGAGTGACAGCAGGGAGAATCTGAGAGGAGACTGTTCTTACATTATAAAGTCTATATGGTGACTTTTGAAGCTGCAGCATTGAGATGTTTCTACTCACAGACCATAGTAGTTGCACAGATCAGTAGTGGTAAGTAGCATCTCCCCATCTTCTCCTTGATTTACTCTATTTCACAACATAGTCAACAAAATAGGGGCACATCTGCTTCATTATACTTTCATTCACCTCATTTAATGCAAAATTTGGCTCAGATGAGACTAAAAGAAAATCAGGGACCTGCTTCAGATATCAGAAGTCGGCACTTTAATGGGGTTTAATTACTGTATCTGCCACATTTTGATAATTGTTGGCTGTAAAAGACAATACAAAGGCATAATAATTGTGGTTTTGTAAAGGTTTTAACAATAAAATGGTTTGTTTTTGTGTTTCTTAAGTATCTTTAGAGAACAAATTTTGCACAAAATTGGATAATAATCATTAAGAGATAATATTCGATATATTCAATCCAACGTATCCCAATATTTTAAGCCATATTTTCCCCCAGACTTTATATATATATATATAATGTGCGTGTATATATAAGTCTACTTTGCCTCTGATAGTCCCAACAGATATTTGAGCCCCCAACAATGATTATCCTTCACCATATTCTGAAATTACAGCTGTGGGACAAATTGTCTAGTTCCAGCCGAGCCATCGATTTCTACAGGAAATGTCTGGATGTTTGTTTAATTCAAAGCTGCATTAATCAATATTTTTTATATTACCAGTAAATCAAAAGAAAAAAACGAAAGCAATGTGAAGGGAGGTGCTCGTAATGATGAACCCACAGAGAATGATCCCTCAGCTTTTTATCTCTCTTTTTTTTTTTTTTAGCCTTTTTCAGCTCACTGTTTTGGTTTTAAAGCCTACAAAGTTTCTCTACAGTTCAGTATCCTGTTGAGTTTCCAGGCCTCCAGTTCTCCTTAAACCCACTATGTGTGACATGTACAAGATAAAGAGTCTTTCTTGTGTCTGCTGGATATATACATAGCCAGTTGTTTTCTAACATGTCTGCCATAACAATAGCATAAAAATATGTCAGGACTATGTGTCTGTCAGCTTGTTTTGCTGTTTATGTTCCCTGAAGTGGCAAAAAATTTGATTAATGCAGCTTTAAGATAAACGAATTAACAAGATCTAATAAAAAATATATACCTGACTAAAAGACACTTCCTCTCAATAGCAGATTTACTTTTTGAAATAATGGGTTTATGGACTGTAGTCGTGTGAGTAGTAATATCCTACACTTGTGGAAGTATTGTATTTTAGAAATTATAATTCACTGCCAGTTAATAACAAAGAATTTTATACGATTCAAAATGTAAAACCATTCAAACTTGCATAATCAAAATATAAATCCATTCTTTTCTAACCCTGAATCTCACATCTCATTTCTTGTAGCAGCAGTTTAGGCAACGTGTCACTATGCCAAAGTCAATTCATACAGATAATGAAACTCCTGCAAAGCTCAATTCTACTGTAAACTGTTTTGATCAGCAGCCAAGGACAGTGCAGATACTTGCTAGATGTATATTGCAGTGTGCCTCTGGCATTAATGCCTCACTAAGAGTTCATCCGACGCCACTGATTTGTGTCCAAAAGCATTAAGAAGGGAACCTTTTCTCCCAGACCTGACATTCTCTTCACCTCATCTCACGAATGCCTGGACCATTACTGGGTAATGAGAGTGGCAATTGGAATCCCTCGGGTCTGTTTGGGACTGTTATTATTCTCCTTCCATTGGATTTCATTATACAGTGCCAATGATGAGTTCCTCCTCTATGATCATTTTTGCATTTTCATTTTGTTTAGTTTCAGTTCCTGCATTGCTATCCACTTTGAGAGTTCCGAATGGGACAAAGTTGAAGGTTTGTAAGTATTTTTATACAGTGTTTTTGAGGTCTGTAGTGTTTTTGTTTTATGCCCAAATTATGCCCTGTGGAACCTATTTGGATGCTCAAAAATAATTAATATAGAGGCTTGTTATGAGACTAGTGTTTTACTGAACTCCGCATTGTGTCCTGGAGGCACTGCATTTAGTGACAAAATAAGTTTATAGACATTTTGTACTTCACTGGAAAGCACACAGTAGTAGAAGACAGAATAAAGGAGAAAGAGAAAGGACATAGAGACTAGATGAACTGCAAAAAAAGGCTCAGTAGCTAAACATTAATCATGAGCAGATATTAGTAACTCAACCCCACAATTTTAATAAAAGCTCAAGAATGAACAGAGTGAAACCAAAGTTTCAAGGCTGGAATTTTTTTGTATGCAAATGTTCCAATTGTTAAGATATGAATGACACATCACAGACTGAATCTTCACACTGACTAAACGTACAAATCAGAGAATATTACACTAAACTCATTCAGTCATACTGTATGAAAGTGATGTTTAGCACATAAAGCAATAACTGTTTGAAAAAGAGCAAATTTATGCAGATGATGTTCTGTTGTTTCCTTAAGGTGTTTAATGGAGATGCAATATTTCACCTTGTGGATTGATTTCCCTAACTTTACTGAGAATTTCTTTAAAGTCTGTTTTTGGAAGAGCTTGAACAGATATTCAGATTTAAAACACACTCCTCGGTGACAATAACTTGACTGACATGGTTGTTATTTCTATGTGTAAACATAGTGTTCATCCTGTAAACCGGACTATTTATTTATTTAGCCTAGTTTACTGTAACTGTAGACATAATGAAAAAGAAAATGTGTGAAAATGGAATATCTTTTTAATCTTTGACAAAATGCATATTATCATCTGATATGAACTGATATTACTTGAGCATATAATTAAAGCAGAACAAAAACTGTTTGCATTACAAAAGATGTATCACTTCTTTCCTACAGTCGCTCACAGAACCACCCACAGTTTGTATATAATCCTGTGCCAGTTGCTGTGAGGTCTGCATGGTTTCTATTGTGTTTGTTTATTTATTTTCCTAATCTTACACTCCAGTCCATTTGCAAAGCCTTTAGAGTTTTTTCTTTCCCCTCTATGCCGTTAACGCTGCCGTCTAATCAGCATGTTGCTCAGAACGCTGTAAATGCACTTTCCCCTCTTTTTGCAACTTTACAAACATATTTAGTGTTATGTAAATGCTACAACCGAGCTGTTCAGCTTTATCAGCAGGGCCTGCAGGCTTTGTGAGGGACGGCATCTGTACCACGCATGCAGCAACATCACAAGATCTCCATTTACAAGTTCTGCGCTTTTAAAATGCTTTTTTTTTTTTTCAATGACTTTCTCCATAGAGCGTCTTATTTTTCCTTTCTTCAATGCTACAGTTTCTCCAGATTTCAAACTATTTCCCATTCCAGTTTTTATCCAAATGTGTCTTTATCATCAGTGACAGTAAAGCATGGAGATTCAGAGTGTTTCAAATGTTTACCTACAAGGGCTGTTCATGTGGACTGAGCGATGACGTGATTCTGTGTCGCTGACTTTTTCTCAACAAAGTACATTCATGCTGATGAGTTCAGATTATTTTTCTCTTATTAACCGACAAGGACCATACCAACACTGACAAATATATAATGCACTTTTTTATACTAATTGTTTCTGTATTTCACAGGATACAATATGATTCAATATCAAACTGCAATCACTCAATTTTTTATTTCCTTTAAATCCCTGCTTTTTGTTGGCCTAACTCTTTCTCGCTTTCTTTCTCAGATCCCAGACCTGTTAGTGTGTGTGACGGCATTCAATAATACAGTGACTGAAGCCAACACCAGTACTAAAACCAATCCACATCTTGGCACTACGGACACATGTAGGCCAGATAATGTCCATTGAGATCTTCACCAGTGACCATGAAGCAAACAGGCAATCTCAGTCAGTCACTGTCTGCCATATCAGACACTAACAGTGCAGTACAAGCGCTTCTGTGTCAGGGACCTGATTTTCTTTAACTGAGCCACTCTACACTTGTCACATCCCATAACATGTACTGTGCATACCTAGTGCCTAGCATCTATTGTAGTCTCCACATACATGTACTATATTCTTTGTGTGTGTGGCTGTTAAAAAAAAAAAAAAAAAAATGCAAGCTCCTCACAATGCAAACATGACTGTCAGTTATATCCCACTGCAATACATGTAAAAAGGAAAACAAATAAATTGTATTTGAATACAGTGTGATTCTACTGCCTTATGTTTAGGTCAATAATTTGGAAAAGCACAAACAGGTTACTAATTCATAATTTTGCATAATCCTAATATAAACAGAACTTCTTAATGCAATAAAGGTGTGATGGCGAATGCCTCTGCTCTCTGTTAGTCCTGAGGTCATTGTCCATGTGTCAAACTTACAACAGCCTCTGACTCTTTGACTCACTCTTTGCTATTGATTGTTTACATTCTTCCTGATTTAATAACATCTGATTATTTGCCTGGTTATCAAGAGATAAACAAAAACCCTTTCAAATGCCGTAAAAGACTGCATTATTTCTTGTGTAGAATAGTGGATTAATATGTTGAGTATTTGGATGCTTTCTTTAAAATGTTTTCTTTTTAAAATGTGATTTTTTAAAGCTTACTTATGCAGATTGTCAATATTTTGGAATACAGCCGGTTCTTTTTTAAATATACAGTCATTTGACGTTTTTTTATCTGGATTTAAAAGAATTCCTGAAGACGTGCTTCCCGATTTCACTTGATTCCTGAAAGTGAAATTTAGATCAGCCACATTTACCTCCACCTGACTGGTGATGTGTGTGAACACTTTTTTTTTTTTTAAAGCTAGCACTAATTAGCTTCCCTCCATACAACAGAAGAGTAAAAGATGTCACTTACCTTGTAACATGTTTGGTGTGAAATTCACCCAGGCTGCGCTAACCAGCTGCCACATGCACATCTGCATTAAACCACACAAAACACTTTTTGAAAACACTGATGTATAATTCTGAAATAACTCTAACATCTTAGTCAAAACTTTCTAGCTTCCATTCTTCTCCTCTATGAATGATTCTTGATGAGGGAGCGCTGTATTGTCAATGTTGCTGGTCTGGCAGCCAGAGTTTTCCTTACACAGTTGGGACAGACGGTTTCCAAAGAGGAAACTGAAAAGACTTCAGACATACGTTTGCCATCGAAAGGTTTAAATTCAGATGATTAAAGAATCTTTAAGGAAGCTATGGTCATTTCCGCCTATAGTCTACAAGCTATTATAGCCCATAATCCACCTAAGTTAGAAATCTCCTAAAGTAACATGTTTACATCAAGATAAATTCAATTTTTATTTGTCTTTCCAAAATGACCGACACCTTTCTTTTCGAAGATCCAGCTCACTGAAGCATCACTGCATCAGACACCAGATGTGTACTGTGTGTGTTTGATGGTTGTTAATCAACCTATCACAGCCTGTCAGTCAGAAGAAAGGTCAGACGAAGGAATCTCACACTGACGTACCTGACACACACACACACCTGCCAACACCGTCTCCCTCTCTCGCTGTGCTGCCTCCTGCTGTCGGAGAGCTCTGGCCCCACTTGCTCCCCTGCTAGTGCCGCTGAGTGCCGGTCGCTCGTGACGCCACAGGGCAGAGATACGCCGGGAGAGCCCAGGAGCCTGGCAAGGAAATCAAAGGGCTCTCAGTGAGAGTGAGTGGTGGAGCTATCAGAGAGTGGCTTCCAGCTCTGGCATGCCAGCCTGGCAGATAGTGACCAACACTTCCATAGTGTTCACTTTCTGATGTTCCTGTGACTGGAAAGCTCCACACTACTGTCTGTAGTAGATGTGATCCTTCTGCAGGTGTGGCGACATTCAGTCATCACATCAACAAACATTTCATTTAAATGTGAAATGTGTCCGCCATGAAAAATATTCAGCGCTTTTTGGATCTTGAACATTTTCTATCAGCTAATGCAATCATGGTTGTCCACTGTTTTTAACAGCTTATGTCTATTTCTGGTCATGGTGAGCTGCAGCCAATCCCAGCATGCTTTGGGTGTGAGACACTGAAGCTCCCGCCAACAGGTCCCTGCTAAATCACAAGGATAACTCAGATAGAGGGACACTCACATTCACACTTACGAGCAATTTCATGCCTCCACTCGTCTCGCATCTCGTCGGACTGTGGGCAGAAAGCAGACCAGCTGGATGAACACAAAAACAATGATCTGACAGCGGCTGGAAATAGTAGCTTAATGGCACAATCTTACCTCAAGGTCCACTTACCAGCTTTTTTTCCAGGGCATTCAACTACATCTCACAGTCTTCTTCGGCAGGTGAAATTTGCTCACTTGTCATGGAGGAACAGATGCTCCATGACTGCTAGCTTTTTTCCCCCCCAGAGCTTTCAGCTGCATCTTCATCAGCAGATGACAACTGGGCAAACAATCCGCTGATGAAGACAGTGAGATGCAGTTGAAAGCTCTAATTAAAGCTAGTAAGTGAACTGGACAGCTTGTTTAACATCTATTAAAATGGCCAAATATACTACATGTTAGACAATGTTGAAATGAACGTAACTTTTGCAAGGCCGACTACAGTAGCCATTTTAAACAAAGAAGAACAAGAGTGTTCAGCATTTCATTCATTCAATAACAGAATTTAACTTCAATATCTGGTTGCCTTAAACATCATGATACACTGAACTTATATTAGATGCACATCTAGAGACTTTTGCTGCTCAGGAATTAAGGCCTCAATCAACCAATTAGCACATTGATGGTTGCAGGCATTTCATACATGTTCAGTTTGAAAGTACTGTAAAACAAGGATACTTGAAATACAGAAGTTTAAGTCAGGCATTAAAAACTAAACACTCAAAGGAAAAAAAATTTTTAAAAGATAGTGAATAATTGCTTTTTCTTCTCTCGAGATATGTCAGACCTCCATCGTCTTCCCACTATATATATTTCCCTAATACAGAATCATCAACAAGATGTGTTAATCTCAGGAGAGGCCCCATAATGGAAGCTATCTGACGATTTCCTGCTGCAAGGTGTTTTCCATTACTGCCGGCTGGAACAGTGCAGCTCTCTCATCTAACAGCAGACATCCTTGGAATCACCCCAGAGAAACTGAGACGGGCCCATCAAGCTACACGGCAACTGCAATTTGCTGTAAGGACATCTTCAATATCCTGTTTACTCCGTTCAGCCAAAGTCAACAGTAGTTTACGGCCAAAATACAAACTTGTCTTCTCAACAAAAACAGAAGTTAAGTGTACATGTTCCCCGACCTGCGCCCTTTTCACTGACTACATGTTATATTGTTTTAAGTGTTGTAGCAGCAGCATTTTAACTCTAACTCATAATCATCCTTCTGGCATGAGTCACAGATATTGATTGAGCCACTTAAACCCTCAGCATCCATCAATCCATCCATCCACTCCTGACCACCGCTTGGTGTTGGGCTCAGGTCATGTAGTGCAGGACAGCCATGTGTCACAAGCTAAGTTGTGGAATGTAATATGTGTTAAGTGTGTGAGATCCTGAGAGCACTTTACAGGAGACGGCTCCGTCCTTGACGAACGGCCTCAAAGAGACAAAGGGAAGAGGAGAGACACGCTGGGAGGAGACCTCAGATCAGTTTGCTTTTTGCATTTAGATCAAGGCTGGTTCAGTGTGAAGGATGTTGAGTCGTTTTAGAAGTGAGAAGTGAGAAGATGAAGGTTAACTAAAAATGTGCTTTAAAGTGTGAACTTCCCATGGAGCTCTGCAGAATATGATAAATATTAGCTGAACACATGATCGGTGACAAAATGGCAGCATGCACTCTTAATGCAATTCAACATTTTGGGAAATACACTTATTTGGTTTCTTACGGACTTGCATGAGAAGATCGATATGCTTCTCATGTCTACAGCGAATATGAAGCTACAGCCAGCAGTTTGTTAGCTTATCTTAGCATTAAAGGCTAAATTTCTGCAAAATTTCACGGCGAAATCAAATCTTCTGTCAGAGTGAAAACTGTTCCACAATGGTGACTTCTCATCTAACTCTTAGAAATAAAGCTAAAAAGTGTATTTTCCAAACTGCAGAACTGTTCCTGCAATACACGAAACTCGAAGAATCTGTTTTCTGGTGTCATTAAAGGTCTGCTTTCATTTGAAATGTCTGTAAACACAAAAAGGAAAATCAGGTTATATTATCAATTCTAAAGAGTTAAGAACATTTCAAACTTTTCATTAATATACAGTGTGTGAATATACCTGTAGTTTGGCGATATTGATGACTCGTCCTGGCAGATTTCACTGTAAAAATCAAGTCATTAGGTGATTTTTAGCAAAACAATAAAATAACTGATCACAAAACATACATATCAGAAAACATGAAAAACATCTCTGGGTGCATGTTGCTGTGCGAATCATCTGAAAACCTACAGTCTAATCAGCACACGATATTTGCCCCCTCAAAGATTATTTCCATTTCATTACATTGTCACTCAGCCAGCTTTGTTTGTCTGAGCCTACATTTGCCTTTGAACATCAACGGCACCTTTTGTCTGAAACTGCTGTAACGTTTCCAGCAATGATCAGATAGCACTTTTGCTATTTTTACTTCTAGATGCGGCACTGGCCCAGAAAAATAAGATCTGAGTTGATTAGCGAAGCCTGCAAACCCTTTGTGGTGCATCTAAAAGGCGGCCTTCATCTCGTGATACACAATAGGATTGAAATATGCAGATATAACTAAATAACAGGCTGTCTCATTCATCCTATTTAAGCACACTAAGAATACCAGCTATTTCTTTGAACCATCGAATGAATAAGGAGACATTTTAAGAAACATATTTATTTTTGGCCAATTGTCAAGTGCTCAGTTATTCCAAGAAGGTAAGAATCAAGAGTACTCCAGTGCACAATACTGTCTAAGAGCCCATTTTTTCATCCCGCCACATTTCGCTTACTCTGAGAGTCCTGTATGTCCCATTTCAGCAAAGTGCATGTTTCATTTCCTCTCAAACGTCTCCTCTTTGAAACTTCATCAGAAAAATGTTTGAACATTGTGTCAGAGAGCATCCTGCCACCCAGTAAGTGATGGGATCGATGATTAGGTGAGATAGTCGCAGAGGCAGGTCAGCGCTCTGTGGAGGTATTCGCAGCATGGAAATGCTCATACACTGCCAGTCACAAGCAATTACAGTCTGTAGGTGAAACGTTTTTGCTCAGTCTTATCGAGTAGCACAGAAGTGTTGCTGGGTGATGAAGAAATCGGCACAGTTCACATGCGATTCCTTTGGTATGGCTCATGTACGCACACACAGACACAGACACACACACTCATGCACGCACGCACGCACACACAGACACACACACCTGAATATATCCATCATAAGAGGTACTTCTCTCTGATTGAAGTCTTAACATTCCCATCCAGCCCTGATTCCCTCATCTTTCGCCTGGATGAGTATCTCCCCCCCCCCTTCCATCAGCCCACTAGTCAGTTAATCAGGCGGGTTCACTGTGTGTGAACGCCTCCGGTAATTCCAGCAGCTCCAGCCAGCCTGTGGACCAGGAGGCAGGCAGGGCGCTGCTGGATCAATGTCCTGATGTCTGAGGGAGACAAAGCCAGTGGAGAACCCGTAACTTGCATCCTCCCCGCCGGACTGTGTCAATTCCACTCATCTCCCTCCGCTGGCTCGCCCTCACCAACCTCTCAGCTGAAGAAATAAGTGGATTCTTTCACCTGCTGGAGATCAAAATCACCTGGAGAGGCAAGAGGCGAAATGTCAGAGCAGGTTAAAGTCTGTAGATAGTAGTTACAGTAGTAGAGCTACAGAAAGTAAATTACATGTACTGAAGCTTTAATGACAAACAACTAATGAACAATAGTAGATTATTAGATTAATGATCAATTAAGCAAACTGCTAAAAATTTTAGGATGTAGTTAGGATGTAGATTGTTCTGAGGTATCCTGAGTCCAGTGAAAGGAGAAGTTATTTTTTAAGTGAGTAAAATGGAAGAGATAAAGGAATTTAAATTTTTAAATTAGATACAACTTTTCAGTTTTACCGGGCACCAGTAAATATTCTATGAACTTTAATCCACCACTTGAATACTAATTTTAGCTCTGGATGAAGTCCTGTCCTGCACTCAGTGCTCTGCCTCGTGTGCTCTTTGCCTCTCTGACAGCTGCGTTCACCAGCAGGAGCTGCAGCCTGAATTATTGAGGAAAGTCCATAAAAAAGCCTAAGAATGCAAAAACTTAATGTAGCTAAAAAATCATTTCGACATGAACGCTTAAGGTCGAATACAAACTAACCAACACATCAATGTTTAGCTACTTGTCAAAACATTTAACATGTGGGTGGAACTGAGATAAATTCTCGTAAAATAGTTTTGGCTCATTAATATGCTAATGCTCACAGCAAGGAGCTCCAAACTACAATCTGCTCCATACAACATGTTTTTCTCCATATTACTTTCTTAAGTGTGTATTGTGTAAGAATATTATGTCATCACGGTGACAGATACACTGTTATCATGATGGCAAAATATTCTGTACAGCATCGTGTAGCAATGTGAAGGCACATAAAACCGAAAAGACATGTTTCTTGACAACCACTTACCTTGGGTCTTACAAACATGCAGTGTTAGTGGCGTGTAAAAATCAGTCAGTGTTTAAAAGAGAAACGTCACGAGCACACAGAATAACTTTTACTATCCTAACAGAGCTGTTGAAGCATTCGTGTCTTTGCACAATATCAGCTCCAAGCTATTCAGTGTGCTCTCCGGCCTTTTTTCCCCTCGTCTCTGTGGTCGTACGTGCACCTGACTCATCTGCTCTCCTGCATGCAGTGAAACCAGATCCACCTTAATAATAAGTTCAGGACCCTTCATAGTGAAGATTATAATGGATTTCAGTCCAGATCCATTGAGTGTCATATTGAACACTGAACACAGTGGGCATTCGGGGACATACGCACACACACACACCTCAGGAGCACACCTGACTGGTCTCAGCCACATAAGCTGATTATGCAGAGGAGGGACACAATTAACAGTAATCAATTTATACAAGCCAGCTGTCAGTGCCAAGCAGACAGTAAGTGTACAGATGGAGATGGAGTGAGAGGTTACATAACAGCAAAGCCTCCATCCACCTGACTGACAGAGACACGATGCCTCTGCAGCTCCGCTCGGGACAACAATAGACAGACACTGGCAGTGGCGTCAAAGGAAACCAGAAGAAACCATGCAGGCAGGTGCAAATCCACCACTCATGGCATAAGCTGAATATTGAATTGTAGCCAAACTCGGTGGCTTTTCCTGTTTGAATCAGTAGGCAGAAAACCATGTCTGGTCTGGAAAACGGACTAGACAATGGGATGGGAACTATAGAAACAATAGGCACCAACAATTAGTAATTATAAAACAGGACACAAAATACAGGACTGTGCTAGAGCCCAATTTAATAGCAGTCCTATCATTCCTGTTAACCTCAAACAGAACTTCAGGACATAAAAGTCTTCTTCAGTCCAATTAGGAAAAAATAGCTCCCTGTATGTCGAACAACAACGGAGCCTTGTTGAGGCCAGAAAGCTGCGTACAAACTGACCTGTCTGGGGCACTTTGGCCAACAGCAGCAGCAGCCTCCTGTACTCCTGGTACTTCTTTTTCTTGACTTCAGCCCTGCCACAAACGAGGAGGAAAAAAAAGTTAAGACTTCAGCAACTCTGAGAAGAACATATTTATGTGTCTATAGAAGGTCTGTGTCAAAGGTCACTGGAGTTGTCTCAGGAAAGTTTCAGCTCTCATTCACGTGTCTTTGCTGCTCCTGCTGGCTGATGGTCCCACATAGTTAACTCTCTGCAGGCTGAACAAACCTGCATATCACATTTGAGCTGCTGAGGTTTCATGTGAGTTGTTTATAAGAGTATTATATAAGTAATTAATGCTTCTAATGTGATGCACTAGTACACAACTAAACCCCTAACAAAACTCAGAGTCTACAATCAGTGCTAACAATAGCATGTTCACAATGACAATGCTACCATGCTGGTGATGCTGGTGCGTTTACCATGGTCACAATCTTGCTTTAGGGTATAAGCATGCTAACATATGCTAATTAGCACTAAACACAATATGATTAAATTTGCAGATATTTAGTCATAAACCGAAGTACAGGACAAAACAAAAGAAGAAAGAAGAAGAGGAAAAAAATCACAAAAGTTATTACAATTCATCCTAGAGGGGAAATGAATGTTTGAACCAAACTTTATGGCATCTATTAAATAGTTTTACTTTTTAGTCTAAACTACCAATATGAATGTCATGATGGCACTAGAGGAAAAGTCAGGGGATCACCAAAGTGAGAGGGATTCATCCTCTGGGAACCATGAATGTCTGTACCAAATGTCATGGCAATCCATTTAATAGTTAAGATATTTCAGTCTGGACAAAATTGGTGGACTGAGAGGGTCTAATTACATTTATTTTAACATAGGCAGGGGGTTATGTTATCATTATATTCCACAAATTCTGTAGGGGTGGTTAATAATCTCTTCAGTTACTCATTGTGACAAGTGAAGGAATCCAAAAAGTCTTTTTCATTCCCACACGTCTTTCTCTCCAGTGGCTACGAGAATGAATAATGTGTTTGAGGGGGGAACAGTAATGTGTCTGTGTGAGAGGGAGAAAGACAAAGAGGACGAGGGCTGCTGTGGAGTAAAGGCTGCAAAGAAGGTGTCCAATTATCCCAAAGAGAGAAAAACACAGTCAGATGATGAGCATAACCCCGCCTGAGGCCAGGAAGACAGTTACAAAGAGAGAGAGAGAGAGAAAATCATTTTGTATCTAACGTCACCGACAAGTGGAGTAAAAACTCTTACTTATATCTTAAACTTATATCCTCTTATGTGGGAGTTGCATGTTCAGCGTATGATGGCTTTTGTCAACACCATGAAAATCCACAAAGATATTATAAAGCCTTGCATAAACACAGACAGACAGACAGACAGAGAGACTGATGTGAAGTGAAGAACAATTCAAACAGAAAAAGAGACACAGCTTAAAGACAGGAGTAAATAAGCCTGAAAATAAGACCTTGTAGCTTTTACATAATATTTTGCTCAAATTGAAACAATAATTATTTGTACCTGAATAGGAGACGCTGGGAAAAAAAGAAACCTAACTTTATCATCACAAAACTGATAATTGGCCTCAGTGTTGCTCCTGAGACTTAGCAGAACTTAATGTTTGAGTGTGAGCAATCAAACGTGTGTGTGTAAACTCACGAGGGCCCGGTGCAGTATTTGTATAGCAGGAAGTTGGACAGCTCTTTAAGGATTGGCTGGCTGTGCAGTGCAACGAACTGTTCCCGACAAACCTGACAGGAGGAGGAAGAGGCAGAGAGAAGCATTAGGAGTCATTCTGGGCTGAACACTTGACCGACAAGCTCCCCAGACTTTCCTGCCTGTTGACCAGGTAAAACATGGGCTGTATTTCTCCATTCTTGTTTGAATTATACTGTTTTTTGTCAAATGTGAATGGTGAGAACTATGAGCTGCAATGAACAAAAGGGTAGAATGTTAATTGAAGGGTATAGCGTGTATTTGATTGACATCACTGTTGACACACGACAGTATTACTTGGGGAAAAGAAGTGCTGTCATCCCTGTGGTATAGAAGCGTGGTATAGAAGGGATGAACACTCAGTAGGGGTTAGAAAACATGTTGCCACAATGTGATGAATGTACTCTATATGGACATTTTGAGTATTTAGAAACTCGCTGGAAAAGCAGTTAATTTACTTTTTAGAGGTAAATTTATCGAGAGCACAGACGACACAACATTAGCTCCACAGGAAGTAAGAAATGAACTAAGGGTCTCAGACCATTAAAGGGAAGCAAGAGCACAGAAGCATCCTTCACACAAGTATTGTTACCATAAAAAAATAAAAAATAAATTAATTGCCAGCCTCATATTGAAACTCTGAACACAAGTCAAACTGATCAGCAAAGCTTTCATTAGAGAGCTTGATAAACCTTTGCACCAGAGTAATAAACATGCAGTAACAGATGGAGCACTTGTACATGTTTCTGTGCAAAACTACCCACCACCTTTTATAAATCCAGGGCTCTGACCATATCAATAGAGCTAACAAGGAGCAATTTAAAGAACGCATCATATTGATCTTGTCATCAACTCTCAGTCATTCTGGTTTGTTTTCTAAACTGGCAGCCTGGCAGTTCAGAAAATGTGTGGATGAAGAATCAGCCGCTATTAAAATACTGTAAAGGACCTTCTTCATGTGTTTAAATGTTGACTAAGATATTTAATACCCCTCCTTTGCCGCTGTGTTCAATTACCCGTGTAATGAGGGAGGCATGCGCTCACACATCAAGAGAATAAATGTACTGAAGGGGAACCGCCTCGCTGGTTGTAACTCTTCTGAGACTGGGTGAAGACATAAAACTGTGACCGTGCTCTGAAGCTACATCTACAGAAAATTGGGAATTTATGGTAATTTCATTTTATTCTATGCTGTGTCTCGTCTGGGCCTGTTGACAAGCTGTTTTCAGCAGGCAGGAGCAGGCAGTCATTTACTCAGCACAACAGGCTCTGTCTAATGGTGCTATCCGCAGCCAGCGGCCTGTAAATGTATGAGACAGTGAAAATATGTAGTTGGTTTTACTGGCTTCACAAAGCTGATGCTTCTACCTTAACAGAAACCTAATTTTTTCACCAGCATCCACTGTAAAAGTAGTAAAACAAGCTCAGTTCTCAGTGCTTTCATAAACACACAATGATTCCTCATTACTTCTCATATAACTTCTCATGCCCATGTGCAATATTACTTAGCATCATAAGCTTTACTATGTTCTTCCATATCTGCAAAAGTCTATTGTTATATCATATTATATTTTTCTATTTTGGTGATGTAATTTTGGGAACAATCAAGCAAAAGAATTTCCTTTGGGATTAATAAAGTTCTATCTTATCTTATCTCATTCTTCTCTTCCATTCAGCAAAAAGAGGCTAAAAAGAAGCCTCGATGTAAAAGTAAGACAGAGCCAGAAGAATCAAATCACATGTGCCATCTTGAGCTTCAATTAATCAGCAAACAAAAGGACAAATCTAACCTCTGATGATACAAGATCAGTCAGGTTGAAAACAGCTCTGACGGGACGATAAGGACGAGGAATGGTCAAAGAATGTGGACAGGTGGGAGCTGTAGTGTGCTTTGATACCTTGTTCATGATGTCCACAGTGAGGGCGTGGGTCCAGAAACAGTCATGAACGGAGACAAACGTCACGCCAGCACTGAGAGGAGAGGAGAGGGAACAAAGAGGTGAGGAGAGTCCATGTGCAGGGATTGAAATCAGAGGGAGAAAATGAAAGACAGAGGAGACAAAGTCATTAAAAACTGGTAGACATTGACAAAAAAAAGTGCATTACAGTGATAATGATTGCTAAAACCATAGCGGACCTTCATTCAAAGCCTGTGTGAGTTCCATCATGAATTATTACACCTGTCAAGAGGCCAATTCTGTGATATGAGCTTATATTACAAGGCATATGATACAATGCTTATCTGAGGTGATAATTGCATTCAAAATGAGAGGACGCACACACACATGGAGAGAGAAGCATATTACAGACTGCCTTCAGAAACATGACATGACATGATACCTATAGCAGTAGAGAGCCGTCAGCATCATGTGTGTGGAGTCCAGAGAGTGGATGAAGTTCGGCGGGAAGGCATTCTTCTGTTTAACTGTGTCTGGTCTCCTGAGAACGGACAGAAAAGCCAAGCATAGATATATAAAAAGCACTTCTGTAATGGCACCTAGACTTCGATGCTTTCTAATATAAAACTGGATGTCTCAGCCAAGTTGTCTCACAAGTCTGAAGTGTCCTCATTATGAACTGTGCTGATAACTCCCGGGGAGACAGTTAGCGAACCTATATTTTGATTCCCTTTTAAGTTTGTGCTTGGAAGGCGGCACGTGATGGTAACCGTTACATAAAAAAGCACTGCACTCTTGAGGAAGTCCGATAATGTAATAAAGAGTTTGCAGTTAAAGTAAACACCAGGAGGACTGTTTGGACATATAATCTGTGCATTAAACATCACAAAGGAATTGTAGAAAAAAAAAATCATTAATTATTATATTATAATAATTATAATTATTATTATTCTAATTATTATTAATGGAAAAACAAGGGTATAATTAGTAATACTATTAGTGGCTGCATTATCAATATTAATAGTATGACCTGTGCTTTCACTGCTCTGACAAGTCGAAATGTCTGCTGTAAAAAGTGTGTGTGTGTGTGTGTGTGTGTGTGTGTGCGCATGGATTTCAACATCAATATTTATTTTCTACTATGTGACCCCCGGGGGACTCCGTGGCTCTGAGCTTTCTAAACAATAGTCAATATGAGAGCATACAAATGTAGAAGCGCTATAAAAGAAACAGTACAAGGTAATATAAATGCAGTGCTGCTGCCACTGATGATGGAACTGGCAGTAAAAAAAAAAAAGCATCCTGCCAATCTGAATCCCCATGTTCCCATTACCCTGAGCCTGTGCCATTCAAATCCTCTGGGCTGCCACAGACCAGAACGTTCTTCTAATGGGAATGGAGACAGAGCGGAGAGATAGCTGGGGCCAAACTCAAAGCTACGCACGCGATGCCTGTCTGTCAGTCTCGTTTTCCTTCTGTCCGTTTTATTTTTGGCTTGGAAATGTTACACTTTCATCTTTGCGCTTTTAGTTCTGCAGTTTTGGGCTTTAGCAGAACAAAAACAAGATTCCTGGAAATGTATTTGCAAGCACACTCTCTGCCACCTACACTTAGAACAAGGCTGTCTTTGTCCTTTTCCAACGTGTCACCTTTAAATCCCTAAGGCCTGACAGGCTGGAAAGGTGCACAGCCAGTACTCTAAGGGTTAGCAACCACAGCTCCCTGAAGTGCAGCTACTCTACCTATAGAGGTTCACTTCATATCACGAGAGATGTTGATGAAAGTTGGCATAGGACGTAGCATTTAATGTTTTATTCCACTGCAGTTTAAGAGCCTGGATAATTAGCATTCGTCTAAAGACAAGAAGAACGGAGGAAAAAGCAAAAAAAAAAAAAAAAAAGCGAGGGTTTGAAGGCTGTCACTACTCCATCTGTGACTACATTTACATGTTGAGACGCTGAACGAGCTTTTTAAGAATCTTTAATCATGCAAGAGCCAGTGCGTGTGCTCCCGTTTGTGTGTGTGTGTGTGCCTGCGGAAGGAGAAGCCGAGGAAAATCAGCCGTGGCGATAGTGTCAAGTTTAGCTCTGAATGTCAGCCTGCGAAACACTGATGCTTTCTCTGACAGCAAATTTCAAGTTTCAGGCGAGACGGCCTTTCAAAGCGGCATCTCTTCCTCTCAACTCTTCTTCTGCTTCGGCTGGTTTCTCAGTATCCGCGCTGCTGGATCTGTGGTGTACTGTAGATGTCAGATTGAGGAGGACGGCTGTCAGTCTTTGTCATCTCCGTCTCCAGTGCTCTCGCTCCGTCTTCCCACGACTCTCCGCCGCTGTCTTTCATTCTGTCTCTTTTTGTCCTCCACTCACCTCTATCACCCTTCCTCTGTCGACTCTTTTAAAAACTCCATCTACGCATTTCTTCTCTCGCCTCCCCGCCGTAGAAGTCATTCACACATCCCAAACTAGCACTTACTCAGAGAAGACCTTAAATCATTCTGTCTCTTCTATCCCAAAAGGTCAAATATCATCTACTGAAGTGGACTGCCACTCAGTAAATCACAGGTGCAAAAGGAGGCATAATAATGGACTGTGAAATGAGTATATTCACAAGCTAAATCTCCTCTGATCAACCTATTGGCATTAAAGGATGTAGCTCTTCTGTGATTTATCTGAGCAAAACAAATGCATATTCAGCTCCATAACCCATCTGTGGGTTGAAATCCTACATAACAAGCTACACATGGACGTGATAATATGTGTGACTGTTAATGCTGGCAAGTATTTTTTACTGTTAATCTGAGTTGAACTATGACTATATAACTGTGATCTAATTGTTTTTTGTCATGTTGAGTCAATCAAAGCTGAATAATGTCACACATACTTTTAATCATAAAAAACTCATTTGGAATCTATTTTTGACCATTTCTGATGTGTTTTTCTTGCTCCCTTTCTTCTGGTTAATGAGTGTATTTTGGCTGTAATATGATTTTGCTGTATATTATGCTGTACATCTATAAATGAAGCTGCTCGACAAAGGAGTTTGAAGTCATTTCTGTGTAAAAAAAAAACTCCACTTCAGCTTCTTCCATCTGAAACTGGAAGTGCAAAACTATGCTTTCAAAGCAGTTTCCAAATACTTCTGATGGCATTTGCTACTTTATGACAAATGCAAAGTTACGTCCGAGTTTGAGTATGCAATTAGTGAAAATATCCACTGGAGACAGGGCTTTTGTGCAGCTGTTGGTCTTGAAAATGTAAGCTAATTGCCTCAAGAGAGCTCTACTTTTTCTACTTCCATTCACCTCTAAAAGCTAAACAGAGAGTTGTCAAATCTGAAGCTTTTTCCAAAAGTTGAGAGTGCAAACTGAACACAGCCAAAGACAAAAAAAGACCTGCTGGTCTCCACAATTTCTCTCAGCAGCTTTCCTCTGTCTTTGTTCCAGGTCACCAATATGACATTTCAGCACAAAATGTCAATGAGCGCCACGAGAGAATAAAGTGGTAACGTTACATCTGCTGTGGGTCAGTTTTAGTGTGAGAGTGGAGAAACAGACAGGAACAGGTGTTGGCTGCAGGAAGACTCACTCTCTGCTGTCATGGCTGATCTGGAGGTTGATATGTTGCATTGTGCTCTTCAGCTGGAGAGACAAGACAAAGACAAAGAAATGAGAGGGTTAATAATCTCAGGTCCAGCTGACTGATGATGGTTGTAACTTGAAGTCCAAGTGTAAGTCTGTTACTTAAATTACAGTAAAATAATAGGGTCAAGTTCAAGGACAATGTGCAGAAAATTATGTACAAAACATCTACATATTTTGTAATGCAGCCATGAAAAAAAAAATCAGGATGCAGGACTATAGAATATCTGACTTTATGAGGACAATGTGCTAAACATAGGCTTTAAATGTATTATATTTGAAGTTGAGTGTTACTGGGTTACATCATAATTACCACATGATGCATTAAACTCCAATGCAGAAAAGTGAAATACCAAGTAATTACTTGAGAGGCCCTTGAAATTTTGTAGATTACAAATCACTTCACCTCATGGAACTGCACAAAAAAGTGATCCAACCACAGATTCTCAGACGGCTACTTGGCCCTAAAGGTTGTAGTTCATAGTTCAGCTTTAACGAATAAAAAATAACTGTTGTGATGACCTTTTAATGGAAAGTGTATGCCTTTATTGGTAAATTAAAACTAGCATCAGACAGATAAAATATTTTCAAATGGGGATTAATAGTTAGTTAGTCTATTAAATGTCATTAAACCACTTCAGAAAAAGTCATTTTTATCCAACAATTTTATCCAGCGTTATTTTGCAGCATCCTCTGTGTGCATATTTTTAGTGTTGCTAGTCCCAGTGGACCTCGGCTGAAAAACAGATTAAAGTGAGCGGTTGTGCAGCTTTAGGGTGGCAAAGTGCTCATCAGGCATAGTACTATGAACTGCTATAGGGTAAACAGTCTGCTGAATAAGAGAAGCTTTTGGTGTGTGAGCACTTTAGAGTGACCTTTTGAAGACATCCTGTGCTGCGTTATATTCCACCCTAACATCTTGTTCTAATAGGAATTAAGGAAGAAAAGATGTTCTCGCCTTACCTACACACACTCAAATACACCTACATAAGCATCTATATGCAAATACACACACACATGCATCCGCACTTAAACAGGGCGGGAGGTAGAGTCAGTTCATGGTGACGCACTTTCACCAAAGACAGGAAAGAAATGGAAAAGAGAGGCAGAGAGGATGAAAAGATATCAAAATCAAGCACAGGAAATGTCCAAGCTGGGACATTCTCAGTCAAAAAAACAACTAATATACTGCAAGTTGCTGCTGAAGTGTCACGATTATGCCACAAAATTACAGCTTGTTAAAGGTAGGTGGTAAAAAATCATGGTGATTCATGACTATTAGATTTAATTAATTGAAGAAAAACTCAAAAAAAAGAGGGAGGTGAGCACACATTAACGCAATATATGACCTCATCAATTACACAATCTCTACTTTTTCTTTAAAAACTTGGATAGGACTATTATTAATACAACCCTACTTGCCAACCATCAGTGGAAAAGGAAGGACAAATTAGGCACAGCAAGCAGTTTGCCAGTCTGTGCTCACTGACAGGGCATCAGGCAAATACCTCCTTTTGATCTCTGCCGTTTTCTTTATTCCATCATTTTTTTTACACACTCTGAGACCGACATTCAAGCCTTTAGTTCCTAGTGGGGGGAAGATTTAACACTCTAATCTTCTGAGTCTTGAGGGTCCGTCCAGTCAGCCATGCCAAGGCATCTGTGGCAGGGCAGTCTTTCCCTGACCCTTGGAAGCGTGCCTGGGTGGGAACGACAGGCTACTATCAGGAAAGAGATACGGCTGGCAACAGGCAGCCAACTCTCCGTCAGTGTGAGCACTTTGCATTAGTCTGTTTACCTTGCAGTCAGCCTACACTAATGTTTCTGAGAATCTCCGTGTCCGTTACTCCCCCTGAACACATTTTCATCATCGCCGTCGGAAAGCAGCTTTAACGCAGAAATGTTTGGCCAATTCAATTAAATTATATTCAGAGAAAGACTTTGGTTTATTTTATAAGAGTCCACATAGATCTAAGTGCTTTTATTGTAAAAAGTCATCATTATTGTTAGTTCAGAAAAAGACTCACACACAATAATGAATGAATATTTTGAGTTGATTGTTCTCAGTAATTTATGGGCTCACATGAGGACAAATTCACATTCATTCCCTTGTTTTTTGGGTCAATTAGATGGAATCGCATCACAAACAGAAAAAATAAAGAAACAGCTCGATTCATATTGGGTGGCTTAGTGATTAGAGCTGAGTCTTTCAGTGTGACGTCTACATGTCCTGTGTTGGTGTGTGGCAGGACAGGCGGAGAGAAAATGGATGGTTCAACTCATACCACTTGCTGGTTTGCTTTATACTGACATTGACTGGAGAATTTGTCAGAGTTTACAAAGTCACTGCTAGATGGGGTCTTTGAATTCAACTCCTTTATCGTCCACGATACAAATAACTCCTCCGAACAGGAGCGCAGGAGACCGTTCTGACACCCTTAGGAGCCTTTAATAACCATGTGTTTGGTGCTAATGTACAGCCCTTTTATTTGATCTTGCTTGCCTCTCCGTGGGATGAACACTGAGGACACGCAGGCCCTTTGAAGTGCACATCCTTCCACAATTCTAACTATTTCCTATTCAGCTCCATGCTCTTTCCAAGCCTCTAATGACCAACTGGAACGTTGGAAACCAGACAGTTCGTGTGGTGGGTGCTATCAAGGTTTGACGCTGAAGTTGGGACGCTGTGTAAAACATAAATAAAAACGGAATGCAATCATCTGCAAATGAACCGTGTTTATTGACAGTTTTGCTGAGCCCATGTAGTAATCTCCTTTATCCGATCATTGTGTTTGACAAAGCGGTGAACCTCGCCTCATCCTTGCTTGTGAATCAATGAGGCTGATGAGGTCAAACATTAAATATATTGTGTTTTTACTCTTTTCAATTGACTGGATGTCAGAAAGGATTAGCAAATTATCACATTGTTTTATTTATGTTCTCACAATGCGTCCCAGCTTCTCTGGAATCGAGGTTGTAGGAGGAGTGCAATGTCTCGTGGGCCCTGATGCTGAGGTGTTAAGTGCACGCTGCATCCTGGAGCACAATTACACTGTGCAATGTCAATAATTCTGATTCTGATTGATTTGTGTTAAGTCGACAAAAACGCTGAACTGGAAAATGAGGCCTTCAAGACCTCCATTTATAACAACATCAGGTGACAATTTCTGTCTGCGTGTGCACATTTTTTTTTTTTTTTTTTTTTTTTTGGATATCACATCCAGATGAGATTTAATTGAAAGTAAGGCTTACAGCTGTGAATGAATGTCTTCATATCCCAGTGAAATCACCATGGGTGCTGTCAGGTGTTTGAATAGTTGTTCCATTATTCAACGGCTATGGAGCAGCTCCAGGATGTCTGCATGATCTTATCACTTCAATCTATCTCTCTGCTGTTTTAAGGAGACCTTTTCAAAGAAAGAGTCTCCATAAACCAATGCATTGGTCCATTAAAAAAATTTACCCAATGACACAAGATGGAAAGTTACAGGGTTAATATAATTCATCTTGAGGGATGCATGAATGCCTGTACCAAATTTCTAGGAAATCTATTCAATAGTTCAATCCAAAGTCATTAGAATATACTGTCAGACAATGAATGTCTGTCGAAAATTTGTGCCAATCCACAATGTAGATGTTGAGATATTTCACAGACGAAGTGAAAACTTTGAACTGCTGTTAGCCCTATTGGAAAAGTCGAGAGTAAGTTTGAGTATCGTCAAAGTAAGTAGGATTCATCCTCTGGGGACCATGGATATCCGCACCAAATTATATGGCAATCTATCGATTAGTTGTTGAGACATTTGCCTAAAACTTAAAATGTCAAACATGAATATCTAGAAAAAAGTGGCAATTTTCACATCCAATAGTTGTTGAGATATTTCAGTCTTCAGTAATTTTCATCCGTTGAACCACGCAGCTAGCATGGCTCAAACCTAAACTGTAGTATATAATATATAATAGTATGAAAATAACATAATTTAAAGAAAAAAATGAATTTTCTTGACGTTAAAGCTAAAGTTTTTGATCCATTTTATATTCATCATCACTACATCATCTACTTCTCCGATTCATTGTAGAAAAAGACAGAGGTGCTTTGTTGATAATAAAGCTGCAGTAATGTATACTGTACTACTCTGTAATTGATATTTCTACATGACGGCCCTGTAGTGAAAACAAAATGCATGCATAAAAAAAGGCTTGGATATACAGGGATTAAAGTGACAGGTGTTCACACGGATAAAAGTACACTAAAGCTAGCCTCAGGCAGCCAGCACACTACTCACTTTGGTGACTCCAGTCAAATGCTTGAAGGTCAATGTGTGATGAATGACAGCATCACACAATGATCAAGAAAAGGTTTTAAAATAGAAGCGTAGTGTGGAAAAACCCCATTAGTTGGTGCCATGTCTGCTATCTCATCCATCATTGCTCTTGGAAGACTTGTGGGGGAATCTGTCCATCATTCCCCTCTTTACCTCCCCTCATGTGTCCTAACGGATATGTTAGATTAGAAGGAGAAGCTGTGATGTAAAAAGGTGTGAGGGTGAAGGAAACAGAGGCTGCCTTTGGTCTGAGTAATATACTGCCATGCTGTAAATGAGGTCAATACCGCACACTCTTCTCCTGGTCATTATGATGCATATGTGCATGATTTGTGAACAAGACCTGACAAAACGTGAGGCTGTGATGAACGAGACCTTGGCCAACCTTGTTGTGTGTCTGTGGGGAATAAGCTTCCGTGGTCTAAATCACCTGAGAGTTGCGGCACGAATGGTCATGGATACAACAGCCAGCAGTATATAAACCATGCTGCCAAGAGGGGAATCCCCATTCATCACATAGTGGTTAATATCAGAGGTCTCATCTGAGAGGAGGAAACAGTTCTGAGCTACGCCTCACACACCACCTTTCTCTGCTGTTCCGGGTCACCTGTTCCTCGTTCTCGCATTCTTCCCCTGAAGACAGATGAGGACAGCTGCAGACTCATGGTCACACACACCCGTGTCTCACCACACTTCCACTGACCTTTTCCAGACCTCTTTTCTACCAAACTTTTTTACTCTGTCGTGTCCTTGAAACTCAACTGCATTTATTATTTCACCCCAAAATGCCACAAGATTCTGCAAGATCAACGAAACACCATGATACCCATGGGAGGGACTCACTTCTGTTCCAAAGCATAAGGAGGCATGGAGGGCATCACGGCGACATTTATAGATACGTAGCTCACCAGAATTAGAATGAAAAGCCGACTCATTCTGATTGTGCAGGCCCTAAGTATGTCTCCAAGTCTGAAGCAATCCTGCCTCCATAGAAAGGAAAAGTACTGAAAGACGGACAGACTCAGCATATTGTCTGTTTAGCAAGGTAGCTACATGGGATAGTCTTCATAGTCTTCATAATTTTGATACCGGTTTGACATTAGTAACATGGAAGAAACAATTACAAATAGATGCACAACTGCAAGACACACAAAATGACCATGAAGAAATGAAAAGAACCCCCACAAAAAAACGACAAAGAGACGTAAAGAGATGTAAAATTTTTCATGTCTGTGCCCAGGAAACCATTATCTCATAATCTGTCCATGATCAGTAAAATTATTTTCTTTTATTAAAAAGGCATTAACTCTTACAACACATTACAGTTAACTATATATTAATGTTGACAATGGACTATTTTTGTATTGCAATAGACCACAAGCAACAACTTGACTAAATTTTTTTGACTCTACTAAAAATTCATTATGCACAATGCTTCACTGTCCAGGGAAAGAACCAATCGCCACAAAAAATCTGGACTGAACAGATTTTTTCCCACATAGAGGACACTAGATCACAAGCTTTTAGTCACGCTATAAACTCAAATATCCAGTCAAATCCAGCCAATCCAGCTGACGATTCCATTGTGTCACCATCCCCTGAGAGTGAGATTTCACTGTAACCTTGCCTGGGAGGGGGGAGTGAAAAATAAACAAGGAATTTGAGCCAGAGTGACCTCTGATCCGATTAGCATCTCCCAATCCTGTTAAGCAGCCTCCCTGATGCATGTTCATGCTCCATTCAGCTACTCCACCCTACTCTAATTTCCTCACCTCCCATCAGCCATGGAAAATACTCGATTACACAGGTCGGCATTTGTGCTCATCTCTGTATGCACACTGAAAAGAACTAACAAACAGAGACACAAAGATGCACACACATGCACACAGACACCTCTCTGATTATGTGATGGTATTGTAGCTACTTTCTGTCCACTTATTGGTTTTCTTACTGTGCATCACACTTCATCTTCCTGCTCTATCTAGAGTCTAATTACTAATGACCCCAAGAAACACTGTGGCCTTGGATTTAAGAGGCAGAGAGGAGACTGGGAGATTGAATTTAATCCAGCTATGCAGGGAAAAGGTGACCTTTCTGCAAGTTAGTTTCATTTTTGTTGCCCAGTGATGCAACTGGATTATAGAATTATTGCAGGGGATGAAGAAAGTTATCTGTGAAATGTAAGCTAAAACCTCATCCATCCATGGAGTCATCACTTCATTCATTCACTCATTTATTCATCTTTAGGCCTGGGAGAAAAAAAAAAAGCACAGGGTAATCAGCTTCCTTGTCCCTGCTGGACATTAAAAGAAGCAGATCAAATCAAGGGAACGCGCCACACTACACCGACAGAGAGAGATGTACCCTCTGGGGACTCACCATCTGTCACCCTTGCTCTCTTGCACCTGCTTGTGAGGTGTCACTGCTCCTCTAAGCCAACCTTCTGCTCCATGTCATACCAAAAGAGCAGGCGTCATGCTGTGCCAGCCTATGAGCTAGCTGTCTGCCTGCACTTGGCATACTCCATATGTCTGTCTCCTCCTTTCACTTAGTTAATGAGCTTAAAGATATACGGGGTCAAAATGGATTTTATATAATCACACACATATAGACAAACGCAGGCTTTTTCTTTCCATGTACACACACACACACAAAAGCATGTTATCTGAACATGCGCCGGCACGCAGACATGTTATCGTGCTACTGTCAGGCTCTCCACAGTGACGGACAACTCCAGCGATGTTGTTGAGCTCCATTAACGTTGGGACACTCACAGCAATCACAACCATCACTGAGACACTCCTCCAAACCTATCGAGACTTGGAAAGCCCAGCCGGGACATTCCACCCCGCAAAGCATCCAGTACTTCAAGTTTCCTGATAGGTCGGGTGTCCCGGCATATAAGAAGACTGAGACAATAATTATTTTAGGGAGTTGGATTTCTTGTGGAGCAAAAGAAAAAGAAGGAAAAGTAAGGGAGAGAGAGAAGAGAGCGGAGATGGAATTGAAAATAGTTTGTGGTCATAATAAAGGGATGGGTCGTGGACACACTAAACCCAAAGCCAGACTACAGTATATCACAGCTCACTTTTCACTTTAAGATATTAGTCTGAAAAAAATTCACTGAACTTGCCAGGTTGCCACTCTATCACTGTTACAAATTGAAGAGTGATCATTTTTTTCCCAGATTAAAATTCTGAAGCACTTTTTCAAAACCGAGACGGCGATTGCATCCAGTCATGTTCAAGTTTGAGCCAAGAAGAGCATTTGTCAATAATCTATCGGTTGAAAAAAGGTTGATCAAATCGCATGTGAAGTAGTTTTGCTCTATGCACATTGGCAGTGCCCCCATTTCAAGCAAATGCCTATTAAGCCTTGCCAGACCACAATGATTGAAGCAAAATTTGTGGGCTGGCTGTGTGAGGACAGCAGCTTGCTCTTTATAGAATGAAAATCACTGGAATTTCAACGAGATTTATAGCTTGTTATAAGCTGAAATGCTCATTCAGCTCATACAGTACGTGTGTACCGTATACCTCTGACTTAAAAACCAACCAACCGACCGACCCACCGACCCACCTCATTTATTATTAGCTTCACCAGAAATTCCATCAAAGTCCAATGAAATATAATGAGTGGAAATTATACTGTGAAATTATAATTATAGTGAAAGTAATGATCCAAAGCACTTTCCTACATCATGGAAATATTGGAACAAAAAGACAATGATGGGTCAAAACACATATTACAATATAAGAGCACTTGACAGCACTTACAGCTGGTCCAGATTGGGGTTTCGGTTATTGGTCAGTATGACAAGAGAGAGATTAATGACTACAGTATATATACGTGTTTAAAGCTATATACAGTGTGTATTATGAAAAGTTCAGTTGTGGGAGTATTGTTGTGAAAGGTGAGAGAAAGAGCACAGAGGCGCAAGACAAACAGGTGAAGATAAAGGAGGACAATGTTGGAAAGGTCAGCCAGTGAATTTCTGAAAATACAGAGAAGTGAAGACAGGCCTGTAGTTGGCTAAGCTGTCTGTCATTAGGTGTGTGAAACTATGGTGAACATGCAAAAAGTGGGTGTGGCACCTTGCATCAAGATAACAGGGAAGCCCTTCAAGCACCAACTGTACAAAAGTAGCTACTGAAATAGCACAAATAATTAACCCTCTCCTGGAAAATGTGTGTAAGAAATAAGATGTGTGAAATCATGCAAAAGCTCTGCAGACAGAAAGTGTAGTATGTCCAAACAATCAAAAAACAAATTATTATAAATTCACTTTGAGAGACTAATAGAGAACCCCCACACGTCTTAAGATGGGACTTACCACTTGGTTGCGGACGCGGTGGTATGGCTGAATGATGGGTAAACCCAGGGGTGTCACCCACTGCACAGTGTTGCCAGACTTGGAGATGAGCTTGGCGCTCTCTGTCAGCCAATCCTGCAACACACAGATGCCGGCAGATGTAAAACAAACAGACTCGCACAAATATTCAATGTCCTTCACCAATCAAGAGCGTGAATACCTGCTTATTTGTTGTGTTTGTGAGTGTGTGCATGTGGGCAACGGAGCAATCAATTTCAAATCAGTTGGGTTTGAACTGTTGGGTGTCAAAGTTTTCATGTTCTTCTGGGATTTAATCAAGACACTACAGCGCATTTGGAACAGGGAATAGGAACTTTCTCTGCACAGCATCAACAGATGATCTATGCATTTAAGTCTGCTGTTCTACTGAGGAACAGGTTGGGAGTTGTTGCTTACTCTAAAAATGTCAAGTGCAACAGTGATGTTTGCGTACGTGTCTGGCACAGTTTGCAAGAATAGAAGCCTTGTTAATGTCCCACAAGTGTCTCCTCACACATGCAGGCAGGAGCTGTAGGAAAGATTATATGTCCTAGCAACGTGAGGTAGCAATCTGGCCCAAAGCTGCTCCATTCATCATCACCTCCCTCCTTACATTCCCAGGTACGATGAAATGAAGATAGCGTGAAAGCAAAGAAACTGAAGTGAGAGATTAACAAGCGAGATGGTCGGAGAGATTGACTGATCAATCAATAGATTGATAAGAGGCAGAGAGAGAGGGAGAGCGGAGAGTGGACAGTGAGCGGGAGCACAGTTTGAGGAGAATGAGCAGGTGTTGACAGAATAAATAGTAAATGTACAGAGAACATGGGAGAGGTCAGGGATGACAGCATCAGGGATTGATCAGCTTCCTCTCTCTCACTCATACTTCAACGCACCGCTGCGAAATAAGTGATGTGACCTATTTAACAGCAGCAGGCGCACACACGCACGCACGCACGCACGCACGCACGCATCAGGTCGGCACCAAGGTACGATGGGAAGGGGATTTTTCATCTCAAACTGGGCTGTCCCCACACATTCCCCAAAGGACACACACAGCAGCAGTGGGTGGTGTTTCCATTTGCTCACCAGACTCCTCTCTGCCCGTGGAGATAATGCACAATCCTCCACCAGGTGCACGTCCTAAATCTAGAAATGGAGTCTAAGTGATGAATGGGTGCCGCTGCCAGGGAGTAGTGAAGTAAACTAGCCATTAATAAAAATAAAATAATCTGCAGCAGTAGGTCAGTGGTCAGAGATTGGAGGAAGGTTTTAATTTACTGGTATGTCCTTGGAAGTTTCCCAGAAAGATTTACAGTAAATAAATAATAAATAATTTTACAATAATTACAGGGAAAATATAGTTCTGTTATTTAAGTTGCTCTAATAAGAGTTTATGTTGGGTTTATATTTAGTGGTCGATTTCTAGACAAATCTTTGTTTCTGTAAATCCATTCCATACATTCATTCACCATTGGGAACTTGATTCTTCATATACAATATGTTGGACTGTCTGTTTTGTTTTAACTGCAAATATTACAATTTTGCATGTTCAGCTGTTTAGCTGACCTGATGTGTACTGACTAAAAGACTCACATGAATTGGAATTAATTCAGTGTGAGTCTGTTAATTGGCCATTGTCTCACTTTTACCCATAATTAGTACCAAATTACATCGTCCTTTTCAGGAACTAGGAGAAATTATTAGGAAAAGACTAGGAAATGATGACTATAAAGAGATACCAAAATGGGTTAGTCTGACACTGTCCCCCGAGAGAATATAAGAGGTGCATTTGTATTTTCAAAAAACATTTTTACTCACAAAACGTTGTATTGGTTTATATCAGTTGTGCCTCAATGAGAAAAATCCATGTATTTGACTTTATGCAGGTGTAATGAACCAACCTGGATCTCTCTGGTCCCTGTGAACATCTCATTTAAGCTACTGAAGACCAGACGCCCCAGGTACTGAGATGCATCCCATGTATGGACCTGGAAATACAAAATATGATAGTGCTTGTTCATTTTTTCACACAGTCACATGCATTGCTTCTTTGCTCCACTGAATTTCTCAATTAAACCAAACTATAGATTGTTTTTTCACTTATTTATCATTTGGGATTAAATGTGTAATGCAAACAGAAGTGAAAAAGACTGCAGCACTGAATGAGAGTGGTATGCTTCTCCTATCATTACAGCGATACGATCTCATCCTCGGTAGGAGCTGCCTCATGCCCCATCCATCCCCCTGTAATCACCCACAATTGCACTTTCCTCCAATTCCCTGTTTAAACAATTAGGGACATTATGCAGAAGTCATTTAGCACAATCCTCTGGCTGCGAGATTATAAATACACTGACAGCAGGATCATGCCGATCCCATCTATACAGACAATGAGATTAACTCCAACTATTCTAAGGAACTATATAGCTATTTGACAGATAATAACCACTACAGAGCTGAACACTATTAAATGCTTCCATTCTCCTGCCTTGGTGTCATTTGACAGAATGGGTGTGCCCACCAAAGAACCATTTACATCCAAGTAATCGAAGTGCAATGGCTTAGAACTAAGAATAGATTCATAATGACTGTGCACAGGATATCAAATATATCTATTGTTGTATTAGACTCCTGGCCTCCTTGATACAACCATGCAATATCTTATTTCACTACAATAAGACAAGATATAAATAAACTTGACTAAAATAAACTTTAAAGGCTCCTCTTCTTGCTCCATGCAGCTCACTTGGAGTGTGGCAGGACTCTTAATGTCAAGGTCAAAGTTACTGAAATCCCTTTGGATGTACAATCAAATGTGCTGAAATCGTGTGCGGTCACTGTCGACTGTGTGATAAATGCCTTCATGCACATGTAGGAGACTGTGGAGCAACATACAAGGAGGATAGACCCCAGAAGAGAAGACCTTGTACTTCATTATGAGTCCACCTGGGCTCAATGTGTGTGAGAATGTATAGCCTGAGGTGGAAGGGAAGGGAAGGGAAGCCCTATATAGAGGAGCTCCTGTGCTAAAAGGCCTCTCTGTCATACAGATACAACGCTAAAAATAAAACAGTATGCAGGGCGAGGGAAGCCCCCATCCAACAACCACCAGCCTTCACCACTACTGCACCTTGGGGAACTCATCAATCTCCTTCAGCCTCTTCTCTATCTGGAGACGTGCCCCGAAGCGCGTCACCCCGTACACCACAGTCATCACGGTCTGTTTGACCACCTTCCTGCTGATGAAACCCTCCAGGATCTGAGCGATCTTCAGACCGTTCTGTGCATCCCGCGCTCGGAATTCCTCCACCTGAAACATATGGACATGTTGGAGGGTACAGAGGTGTGCGATTACATGACATGTATGCAAAGCCTCACATAGATGATATTCAAATGATTGTGCATGAATCCAAATACATGTAATCAGGTCAGAGGTGCTGAAAATGTCTGTCACAACTTTCTGCAATCCATGGTGATGTCATTAAATGTCAAAAACAAAGAAATATTTGAGTGATTTTCACATAAAACAAAGAAAAGCAGAAAATGCTTACAATTAAGACGCTCGAACCAGAAAATATTTGGCAGTATTTTTTCTTAACCATATTTGCTTAACTAACAGTTGTCGATTAAATTTCTGTTGATCAACTAATGAAGTCATCAACTAAACGTTCGGTGTCCAATAATATGACTGCCACTGGTACTTACTGTGCAGCTTATCCTTGTGAGTAAACAAGATGTATTTATCCAGGTAGCTCAAGTCTGATATAATCTACAGTATCATCTAACAATAACCGCAATGCTGAGAGGTAAACAGTGAGATAACATCCCGCAGCAAACTCCTCTCCACTTTCAGTCAGTCCCCCCTCCTCCTCGCTGAAGAATTCAGCCTGGGACAGACTTTGACACTCTGATTCCTCCTGTACTGATTTACCATACAATCACAATTAGCTTCAAATTGTTTCTGGTTAAAAATGTGCAGGTTCACAGCAGGCTGGGTCCTCTGATAGCACTGTATGCACACTTGTCCTTTCAGTCTTTGCAATTTGATACAAGGCATGGGAAACTAAGCACTTTCAAATGCAAGACCCACAGTGAGAAACTTGAAATATACTCTCACTGCGGGATATAGTGAGCCATTTGAATATTAACAGCTGAGCGACGGCAGTGTGCCTTGCAACTAAAATCAACCACAATTCAGTGACTCCTACTCTACTTAAAGAAGGGAACAAAACAATATAAAGCAAAAACAGCCCACTGGTGCTGACCTGCTGCGCTACTCCGCTGTACACATCCTGGGGCAACTCGCAGGGGCTGAGGTTGACTGATGTGGCACCAATAACATCTCTGCCTAAAGCGGCGTAGTGTTGGAGACCATTACAGGAGCCGTCCTGAAGGAGAGGTGGAGAAAAAGGAGAGGGAAGATTAAAGCAGGGATGTGGAGGGAACAAAGACAGAGAAAGAATTACAGGGATTGGCAAAGGATGGGAGAGGGCAGCACAGGGAGAAAGGCTAAGGGTGAACAAGACAAAGAACAGATGATTTAAAGAATGTGGAAGTGAAAGACCAACAAAGAAAACGAAGAGAAGAAAGAGGAAACCGAAACCAGGCCGAAAGGGCAATATGAAACACATGAGCATTGGCTCAGTAGATGACAAAAGAGATTTGGCTGAGGCTGAGAGTTCACAACAACATATTGCCATGTCCCAGAGCCCAAAGCCACAAAATGAATTTTGCACTTGATGTTAGACTCAACCCATCTATGAACATCTTGAATTGACTGCAATTAAAGCAACATCTGGCCTGGATTGTTTGCATCAGACAGAGGAAAGCAAACTTAACTGATGATGATTTTTTATTTATTAATTTTAAATTAATCTATTTGATGTAAATGTGACAGATTTAGTCAAACTGCTAATTTTCATTTGCACTCCCTCAACAGGTTGAAGTTCAAAGCTGCACTCAAACTGATTATACTGCATTTTTTCTAATGCTTTTTTTTCTTTTGTCTTATTCTTTTGAATATGCATAAAGCCTGGAGTCAGGAAAATTATTTTGAATTTGCCATGTTAATTTTCAATCATTTGTTTGGTATAATTACCATTAATCATTCAAAGGCATTAAATAAAATACACATTCCTAAGAGGAACATAAATGAGAGACATTTTCTCAAGTGTCAAATAAAAGCTACATTATAAAAAAGCTATTAACAAAGGCCTGAGGAGCAGAGAGCGCTGCTTTACTCCAATATATTAAAACAGCCACAGATTAAGTGTAAATTCACTGAATTCGTGACACGGCTGCACAGTCGGTGGGGCAGTAAATACACACTCGACACTGACACCATTCTAGAGGATGTGTTTGCTCCTTTGATTTGTTTCAGAGGATGCTGGGGCTTGTATGCCAGATCTCAGTGCAGGGCTCCACGTTTATGGCAGATAACATAAAATGAACCCAGATGGCTGTGGAGCTCTTGCCTTGTTAACTTTGATGTGCCCTCTGAAACAGCACTATAAAACATGACTGAATGGCACACCTTATTTTTAGGAGGCTATAAACTGGAACTGTGACTGGCCTAGGGTGTTACCAGAGGGGTAAATTCCTGAGGATAATCTGTTGTAATTATCTTATAGGTTTCATCTTCATTTCATCTGAGTGAAGAATAATGAATTTACTTTTACATTTTTAGTTTGCAGTTGAATGTCTTTTTAATGAACACATTGGAAGGACATTAAAATCACTATGCAACTCTGTAAACAGATAATTATAGAAGTGCTTTATGGTACCTGGTGAACGGGAAAATGAGAAATATACTGTGTTGGATCGGGAGATCTTGAAGCATTTGCTATCTCCATGCAGCAGGCTAGAGTCTGCCAAGGCTCATCTGCATTCATCCACCACTTCTTACCCTGAGAAAGACAAACACAAGCACATGGCACATTATCCTGCATACATAAACACTGCCTCAAAAGCATTTTCACTTTTTGTTTTGACAGATATTCATATCCCCCTTAGATTTTGTTGCTGCTTAAAGTGACCGTTCCTCCAGTAAGAGAGACAGGGGTTATGCTACAATCTGCATATTTCAGAAGTTGAAAATAGTAGCTGTTTTTGTATTCCTGCAAAAAATAAATGTGCATACTTCAAAAACTAAGTAGTTCAAACAAGAACTATTAAGTGGAACTATGAATGTACAGTTGGGCTAAGCTTCCAATGAACAGGGAAGAGCAATAAAGACAAACTGACATTGAGAGGGTTGTCAGCAGAATCCAGTATGTCCTCCATGATAGTGTTGGCGTACTCCAGCCGTCCCTGTAGTGAGCTCCTCTTCTTCTGTCCTGTCAAATTGACTAAGTGGATCTTAAGCCAGTCCAGGCCCCTTGGACCAAGGGGCTTCCCCTCTGCAAATATGAGGACGGACCGTGTGACATCACTTCCTAGGTGATTAAAGTGCGGAGGACAGGGGTAGGTACGTCCCCGGAAGTCCATGTTGTGAGGGAACCAGAAGATCTCGTCCCGCATGTGGTTAGCGATGGACAGTTTATATAGTGCATCCATACGCAGGCTGTGCATCTCACTGTATTTCTTCTTGGCATTAACCACCTCCCTCTTCATGTGGGCTTTCTCAGAATCAGTATAACTGTGATCTTGGGAGTTGAAGTGGGGTATTTTGGGGGCCTCTGACAGAGGAGGAGGGATGTCTAACTTATCACAACCCCGATCATTGAAGATGGAGATAATAATATCCAACAAGGGTTTGTTGATCCTCCAGGCACAGTTGCCTAGCTGGTTGAGAGAGTCCAGGACTGGATGGAGGTTCTGGCATTTCTCCAACAACACCTCATGTTGTCTGGCCCCTTCCACTGTACGCATCAGCTTGGTAGGTGTCAGCAGGTAGGCTCCGAACTTGATAGAAGACCAGGGCAGAGGAGGGCACAGCATCGGCATCACATAGGAATCAAAGGTCAGCTTGGTCTCCATGGCCTCCTGCTGCATCTGAGTCAGTATGGGGTGGGGCTTGATGAAGCCGATCTGGAGGGTGAAACATCATGGAAGCAGATATCTTAAAAGAGCTGACACAAAAAAATGTGAGCAGTGAAAAATGTTTCAGTTACATCAAAATGAAAGACGTTAGCTCAGTTTATTTCAAAAACAGGACATCTGCTTCATAGCAGTTCAAATCATAACAGACAAGAAGAACAAAGACCAACCTCTGCACTAAGTACAGACCTAAATGACGAGTTTCCATGACCAAGTTTCCAATGATATCATTCCTCCATTAATCCAACCAGTCACCAGGAAATATCAGATCACTGATATCGACAAAGGACTATTAAACAAAACTGTAGCCCAATAAATCTCACAGCTAAACAGGTCGGTCCTATTTCATTTTCATTCAAAAGTTTTTTTAATTTTTAAAAAAATGTTGCTTACATTATGGGAGCTTCCACAATGCAGATGATCAGATAGAACTTCTCTATTTTCTTTATTTAATAATGTAAAACCCTGGCCAGGAGTCACTGTAGCACAATAGGGACAAAGTCTTTCCCAAGTCATGGCTTTGATGTGAAATAGTTATTGTGTTTTTCTAACTCACGCTTACAGCATGTAGGGCTGGACGTAAAGACCATGATAAGAAAAAACATACAGTAAGCTGACAGAAAAATAAAACACCTCAGCACTGCTTGCATGAGTCAGACTGTCATGCTGTGTTGTAAAATCATTAGGAGGCTCCCCTGATGGGCTCACCTCCAAAGAGAGAAAGAAAGAGGAGGAGGAGAATAAGAGAAAAGAAAGTAGAGGGGGATACATATAAAAACACACCAGAACAAAATTCTGCAACAGTATGCCCCTCTGTCAAAGTCCATCAAGTCCAAAAAGTTCACAATCCTCCCTGACACGGTCGGTTCACCCTCCTGCAGGGTCCCATGTAAATCAGCGAGCCAATTAAGGGGACACTAAAAAAGGGATTAGCCTGGAACCTATTCATCTTACTCAACTGTTCCCCCTGCCAACTCACAAAAGGGGCAAATGGTTTTATAATTCACACTCTTTGGAGCTTCACACTGGATAGGCGGGTGCACAAGTGTACGAGGTAATAGGCTTTAGAGTGACAGTCTTCTTGTCTAAAGTGAAGGTCAAGTGTTTTCAGATATTTGCTTCACTTCTGCTCCACTATGGTTCTTTTGTTGTTAATAAAAATGTCAACTCTAAAACTACTTAAAAACCCTACTTTAAAACCCTTTAATTGGACTGTGCATAGTAATGTAATTTGTGGGTGTAATTTTAAAAAGTCAAAACAGATATGATAATTTGATTTGATTGAGTGTGGATTCTCATAATGAACAGCTCATCTCTGTGTTTTATTTTTAACCCTTTTAAGTGTTTTTCTGAATGTTAGTTTCTAGGAGATTCCTCTAAGTATAATACTTTAACTGTTTTTCCATATAAATCTCAGCTGAAAGGATCTTTTTTGGGTTCTGGGTTAATGCTCAGGAATCCTGTTACCAGGTTATCAAAGCCCTACCTATTTGGCAAGACCACTTTAGCATAATCGCTACCAACCACAGGGTAGCCAACTCCTTTGACATCCCTGTGGAATAGACCGAGTGAGCATTGAAAAGACATGCACAAGTACTGTACCTGCCGTGTGCTACGGAAGGTGTACATGTGGTAGAGGATGGGGATGGGTTTCCTTTCGTAGGCCGGGTTCAGGATGTCGCTATTAATTTTGAGGTTCTTGACCATTAAATCCACCATGTAAGTGCCGAGCTCCAGGGTTACTACATATGGCCAATGGGTCTCTCCTCCCTGCAGCGTGGGTCCTGAACTCTGCTCCATCTCAAGCTTACACCACTGCTCCCTGGGAAGGACGTCATACTCCTAGGAAGAACGGACGTGGGTTGTTTTCATTTAATAACGATGGAGTATGATTATATTAACATCTTGCAAAACATAAAAATTACAAGTCATTACTCATCACACATGTGCAAGAAACACCTCTCAGTTCTGATAATGAGACTTATTTTTTTTCTTCATGGATCTGATAATAGTCTATATAAATAAGACTGGCCTGAGGTGGAATTTGTCGGACATTTATGGTGTTTAGCTTTCAAAATGGAAGCAAGAAAATGCAAATGAATGCAAATAAAGTGAGAACTCAGACAAGCAAGAAGCTGGATTCATGTTTTGTGTCATAACAACATCAAAAACACAATAATGGGCATTATATTAACTACAAAGACCGCATGTAAAACAACTTGCATAAAACAAGCACTTTAACTAACTTCTAGACTAACTCTCTATGGCAGTATAATGAGCACCTGCTTATTATAGCCTTGATGACATTAGTGTTTTTTTCCCCAGTGTACCATAACCATCAAAACACTGGTGGAACACAGAGTCAGTGATACTGGCGGTGAAATCCCATTCAGAAAATGCTGTCATTTTTTTCCACTAAAAATGATCAGCACATAAATGAGCTGGTGAACACGGCTGCAAAAACATCTGTCACCTTTCAACAACTATCAACAGTTAATCATATGTCTCTCACCTTGTAATTCATTCATCTTATATGCTTCTCTTCTGAAGATGAGTGGCTGCTATAATTTCTCTACTTCTTAGACCTAAATATTAGTATATTATAATGTGCAGGAGGGAGTGATCATTCACAAAAATTTACTGGTCACCTACGTACAATATATTGGTGTCGTGAATCCAATTGAGAGCCATACATTTGTGTTAATTAATTAATTAAATAAACATAAATAAATGTATGACATGCACGAATCAAGAAACAAGTTGTCCTCTCATTGTGTTGTACCATAACGCATGTAAAAGAAAATGAAAGCATATCTTGTGCAGATAAACACAAAAACAGTACATAAGAAATACAAACATGGGAAGAGATCTGAAGCATGATGATTTCTCTACCTTGGTATCTTTGGCCAGCAGGTCTGTGTAAGCGTTGTAAATGTTGCCCAACTTTTCCAACATCTGATTTTGGTGCTTCTGCTGCACAGAGTACTTGTTGTAGACCCTGTTGCCCAGGTCGCTGGCTAAAATCTTCAGTGACTCTCCACTGGGAGGCAGGCTGGAAACACTCTGGACACGGGTAGGACACATTTCAAAAAGTCAAACAGAAGAATAAAATTTATTGAGACAAGTCTGTAACAAAAAGCAGATAGTTTGGCGGATCTGATTCAGTTTAATGAAAACGAAATCCTTCAGTCAGAGGGGAAATCAAAGTGAAAATGGTCTTTTCAGAATTAACATCACATTCTGTGTGTTTGTCTAAGTTGGAAGCGAAGGTGTCTGATCAAAGCATCCTCTCTTTTGCTGCCAAAGCCTGATGCTTTAAAGCTCCTGTCACTGTCATCCACTTGATTTATGTTTTGTGGTTTCCCAGATTGGTTGGGTCTTATTGCACAAAAGCAGTGTCGAGAAAACAAAAGAGCGCAACAGTGACATCACTACAAATCGTTTTTTAAAATGTTGTAGTGAAATGAAACAGTTGTCAATCAAATCTCTTTGACTCAAACACTGACAACGCTTTGTCACTAAGCGGTAGGCTGGTTTCAGTGCTGTGTATTACCTGTATCATGATGTCAACATACTCTCTATCCTTCAGCAGACAGAGATAGGGATAAAGGTTAAGCCTGTAGTCCTTGGTGTTGGTGTTAGCCAGGATCATCTTGCTCTCCCTCAGGGCCTGGAGGAGGATCTTCTGCCACTGTGCCTGCTGATCCGCCAGCAGCTCCCTCTGAAAGGACAACACAACTGGAGGTCATCCATCTCACGACAGTGACTGCCAGCAGGAAGCCCTTCAAGAATGTGTCAAATAAACCAAACAATCCTGCAGCAATCCTTGTTTATCACATGCTGCATGAACCAGACAGAAAGCCATTACAAATTGTGAAGCGGTAGATGGGGGCCACCTCTCACTGGACACAAGGTATAGCGAAACATGAGTGTGCATTACATTTGATGGTTAGGCTGGTTTGTCTCCAGATGACGGGGAGAGAAAACAGGCTATCCTTCTGAGAGGAACTGGGCCACAGACTTAGTCAAAACAGGAAGGAAAAACCTATTCTACTCTCTTGTCTTGTCCCATTATTAAGGTTTGCAGTTGAGAGGTATACAATTTATCACTGACAAATCCTCATTTTCCAGCAGATTGAAGTTAATAGAATATTTTGACATTTTGGGAAATACTGTAAGCTCAATATAACTGGTAGCCTGGCTCTGTCCAAAGGTACAAAAAAATCTGCCTACCAGGACCTCTAAATCTTAATCTGAACAAAAAGCAAAATGTAAAAACGACGTTGTGATTTCCTGATTGTTTACTGATTGTCTTCCTTTGTCATTTTAAATTACACAGGCTTTTAAGCCAATGTTGCCTTGTGCTCTCACACTGTGGTACATATGTTAATCTAATGTATTTTGAACGTGGGAGAAAACATGTTATTCAAGCCTTCAGCATTATTTACGACATTACTTGTTGGGTGCCCTATAACAAAATCTTTAACTGAGCTTTTGGATGATTTTCGTTTTTTGATTTTCATGACTGAAATAAAATGATTAACTGAATAACAGAAAATGAAAATCCGTAGATGGGTAAACAGTTTTGTTCATATATAAAATATATATATGAATATATTTATATATAAAAATGTGCCTGTGGAAGTATTAAAGTTATACGTACAGTGTGTTTTGTGCATGACTGTGTGTATGTGTAACTGCTCACTCTTCAGTTGAAGAGTTTTACCCAGTCTGACTGAAGCAGAGACACAGTCTGGATTCAGGATGGAGAGGTGACTCTGCGTTCTCTCCAGAGGCCTCCATTACAATACATTATTATTCTGCCCTGCCTGTCTGTAAATGCTTCCTGACCACCAGGGACTCTCAGCCTGCTTGCTTCCCACGTAGGCCATCTGCAGAGGCAGACGAGCCAGGCTGGACTGTAAATGCCAGAGTTGGAAAGAAGGCACACCACAGAAATATGATGTTTCTTCCTCTAACCTGTCAGGCCTAAATGCATATCATTTCAAAGTTTATATCAGAGAAACTTTACTCATAGGAGACAATGGGTACCCTTGGATAGAAAAAGTATTTCAAATGTCAAGATATCATCGCCACCACATCACCACTGTGTTATATTAGTATAATTACTCCAAACAAACCACAGTGCTGCCAAGAAAATATGCACCCTTTATAGTTTGTATCTTACATTGTGAGCCAGCACATTGGATTTTGCAGGAAATGAGCAGGTTTTTTGGAGTTTAAAGAGACGAAATTACAGCACGCAACAGGAAGATGTTATGTTAATTAGTCTTACAACAATATATGGATGTTTAAAAAGACCATAACAGACATTTTTGAAAGTATTTGCAGATTTTCAGCATCACAGAACTAGAAATTGACATTTCTAGCTGTCTAGTGTATTGCAAGTGTGGTGAAGATAAAGAGAGGCAACAGGTGGGTTTGTTTACCATTTTGGCCATGTTTTCAGTGACGGGCTTGGCAACCTCCACGGAGTCGATGGTGACAGTGCAGGCCTGTTCCACGCTGAGCTGCTGTTTGAAACGCTCCTGAAGCTCCTTCTGAGCAAAGTCCAGTTTGGGGTAATGGTGGTCTTCCCTCTAAAACACATACACGCAACAGAGCCAAAGACAGATAGAGAAATAATGACTGCTTCCTTCTCTGAGCTTAAGGGACTTTTTTGCCCTGTGATTAACCTCTCATAAACCTGGTCTTAATTTTAAGTACCTCTACAATACCTAAATATAACCATCTGATTGCTGGAAGTTGCTAGTACACAATCTGGGAATATGCTTTCCCTGAGAGGCTTAATTCAGGGCAAGAAGTAAAGAGAGCCGTTTCAAACCAGTGAGCAATAGCCAAGTCATAAAACCATCTCAGTTTGCTGCCAAGAGAGTGTTAAACAGAGTTTCAATCTCACAAGCTTTGGCTCAGTATTGCTAGAAAGCAAACAAAGAGTTCATTATTCTCTCAGGATTCAACTGAACATAAAATGGCAGATTAGCAGACACGCAGCTCGGTTGGTGATGTTGGGAGTCAGATAATTGGGGGTTACATCCCTGGTACTTACAAATGTTGATAAGTATCAAACCCCTAGATGCAGTAACCTGTGGCATGATGGGAAATAAATCCACCAAACAAAATGGTCTGCTAAAGCCAGTATTGATCAGCTGGGTGTATGTGCGTAGGCTTAGTAAATCAACCCCTCACAATCAAAACGCCTTGTTGACAGACCCCCTAATACGCTGCTTCCTACATCCTGCCAAATCGAAGCGGTTTGCACTGACAAGGTGAGCAACTAAACAGACTTGCAAGACACTGCTGCCAAATTTCTTGCTAAAAGAAATAAAAATGTGCTTTAAAAATCAATTACTGCACCGACTGAAGGCGACCTTGCCATGGCAAGAAGAGCGCAGGATATTATCTGTCCACATCGTAGAAAGGTTGTAGGCATGAATGGATGCAGACCTACAGTACGAACATCTATTGGCAGACCTCAGAGAAATAAAGCATGGACAGCAGCCAGAGCAAAGCCTAAGGTACCGTGGCACATAAATTGCTCAGCAGACAGCTCTTGTACATTATAGCTTCAGAACAGTATAAGAGCAAAGAAGCAAACACCTCATTATCAGTAGACCGGGGTGAAATCAATAGATAGTTGGTGAAAAATGAGCTGGCACAATAGTTTTGAAAGTACGAACTTGCAGCTTCTGGTGTGCAAAGAAAAGTAGAAAGCTGTATAGAAAGGACTGTGCTGCAATATTGTTAATCATTAATATTGTATTTTACTCACTACTTCATAAAACCAAATGAATTCAGACTCCCAAACCTATAATAATGTTTTTCTGCTTGTCCCTACTGTGTACTGGCTGGATTAACAAGATTACAACAGGAGACTGAGAGCACAGAAACTCCTTTTAGTATTGCGAGGAAAACAAAATTCAAATGTTTTGATTAAAAGCCACTCACATATAGACCAGATGAAAACAACAATCAAATGATAGAATACCATAAAATCTCTGATGACAAGTTGAAATGAGATCAAACTGCATTTTGTACAAGCATCAACTTAATCAAAATTCCATCTCACACCAACAAACAATATTCTAATTAGATTGTGAGTCTGCTGCTAACACTGATTCAAAATCCTCCAAAGACCATCTAGTCTGCTCCTCTGTTATCTGGTGGACCAGTTATTTGGACAGCCTTTCAGTCATTAAATCAACCTGCCAAGAAGTCACAGCCATAGTCAGATAACCAACTGACTAGTTAGTCAACCTTGCAAATGCAATCAAAGCCAAAAGTAATGGAGCAGTTCCATTTAACCTGCTTCACAGTTCAGTAAGTGGTACAGTTTCACATACACTCTTCAGATAAAAATATATGACCTGCTATTGTTAACATCACACACACACACATACACCGGCCAACAATAAGATAAAGTAGACCAAAAATATGTCACTCAAATGAAGTCCAAAGTGAACATTGTGTGAGGATTGAGGCTAAAAATACTGCAATTGAACAAAAAGCTGTTAATGAATCATGTGAGAATCAGGAGGGGAAGGCGGGTGGGAAAAAGGGAGGAGAGGTGAGAGGAGGAGAGGCAAGGAAAGCAGAGGACCCATTAGAAAGCAGAGTTGGCTCACTATAAATAGGCCAGTGCCTGTCTGGCTGTGAAGGGGTGACAATCAAATCTTTCGTAGTCACGCTGGAGCCCTTTGACAGCTTTCCAAGCTCTCTGGTGCTTTGACTCTCAAAACATACACAAGACTCAGCCTGTTTTTATAGTCCTACATTAACACTCCTTAATATAAAGTCCTGTGCAGCTTCTCGATAAATTTCTTTAACTCTTGTATAATGCTGTTTAGCTTTGCTTTTAAATTGAAAATCCAGTGTTCATGAAAAGCATGTACTGGCCAAGAAGCTTACTCTACAATTCATCCTCTTAAAGTAACACAATGTGCCATAAAATGTGCCAGTTACAACCAACATCTACCATCAGAAGATTAGCGTGTAGTAGTAGTCACTATTAAATCCACTGAATTTACTTTAAGATAGTCACTTTATTTTCTGCAAATTAAAGAGAGAGATGATACCAAGCAAGTATCATGATAAAGCAAAATCTACCACAGGGACATACTCTCATAATGTAATATAATGATGTATGCTACAGCCCATACAGCTCCGATGGGGTGATGTGGGTGTAATTTAATTAGGTTTGATTGACTGTGGTCTGGCAACATGAGCAAACATCCCACCAAGTGACAGATTTTGAAAAAATATACAGCTGAACTCTGATTCCTACACGGAAATACAGTACATGACATCACTTTTTTTCCTGAGAGACCCCTGCCCACTTCAAGCCCACTTCAGAACAGCAAGGCCAAAAACACATATACAGAAGTCTTGCATGTAAAATAACCTTAAATGTTTGGTGTACTTCATAATAACAGCAAAAATTTAAATTTTTGCACATTTCTGAGAGACCGGTTTGAGTGCCATCCATTTAGATTGCACAACAATATGATTATTCCATTATGATGGATTTTGATTGAGAGGATTGAAATAAAATTAGCCTGTAATACCTGTGTGTAGTAGTCCTGAACCAGAGATGAGGAGCACTGATTTGTGGCCATGTTGAGCTCGGGCTGGTAGTCGGGCTGGACAATGCGGACGGCCTTTAGCACCATGTCTCTCTCATCTTGCCGGAAGACACACTTGCTGAACACGTCGTCCACAGTCGAGCCATTCTCCTCCATCTGGTTGAGGCATCTGGGTGTACAGAGACATACAGTCAGTGTAGCAGGTTGTTATTGGCCTTTAAGCAGGTTTAAGCCATGTTATATCTGTGGGGACCTGGAGATGCTCAATAAATATTCTGCCAGGTTCTAAGATTTCTGCCTTTTAAATCATTTTTATTGGATTTGGGATAGACACATGCTGTCGAGTCACTCCCCAATGACTCATATGAGCTGCATGAGTAAGAACTGCCAATAGCATAATCAATGGGGAGTGTTATAGTAGCAGTAAACAGACCAGACAGCATCTGGTTAAGCTTTCAAACACATAATGAAGAGGGTTAATTACACTACTGTGACATGTACTGTGTCTTGATACCTGAAAAGGTAAAACCAAGCAGAAATTGTAAATTCTTTGCCATTTATTCCTGACAGGAACATAAGGACTTCACCTCCTATCCCAACTACAGTGGATTCACATGGAGACACAAGGTTCATAATTTATCATTATACAAGACAGGTTTGTGTAATGAAATGCAAGTTTTAGTCCATTTATGTTACTCACAAAACACAAATTATATAAATAGATGAAAAAAATAATCAGCCATACAAATAAACTATTAGTTATATAATCAACAGTTAGGTCAACAATGTGAGGAGGAATATACAGACAAAAATAATACAGAATGTATTGCCAAAATATAATATCATGAGCTCTACACAACACATCTCTATGCGTTGCTTTGCTTAGGCCATGATTTCTTGTAAAATATACATCTGAAAATTAAAGTCAAATTCTTTTAACGTAAAAATGCAACTGACAATTTGGCATCTCATGTTTTGTAGCCTCCCAGCATTTTCTATGATACATGCATAACTTGGCACTGTGATTTTAGTGTGTGTGTTTACATTCAGGTAATAAATGCTATATTTCATAAGTAGCTATTAGAGCTAGCTCAGTTACTACTTGGTTATCACAACTGGTATATAATAATTATTAACATATAATTCTCTAATACCTGTGCAAACATATCGTGCCAACAAGAGACTAACAGTCATTTATATGTTAACAGATTAAGAAAAGACAACCAACATTCAACTCTGTTGGAGAAAGTAATTACAATACTTTTCCTCTCTATCAGGTTAGCTCAGTTTTGGTCCAGATTTAGTGTTCAGAAAGCCAGCCAGAAAAACCCGCCTATCAGATGACACAAGATACAGGTTTTCATTTACGTGGCAGATTGCAGTTATTATGATGGAGCAGACTCTGATCACAAGTTCAGAGTTCACCACCTTCTGACCTGCCTGTTGATGTGGGAATGGGACTAAGATAATCATATAACTTGCTGGGCGTCTGATTAATTCAGCTTGAAAAAAAAAACCCTCCCCTCTCTGTGGGATCATCGTATATCTCTCGCCTCCCCTGACTGACAGTTGCAGAGTATCAATTTAAGTATTTGCATTGACAGGCCGGCTCTGACGACATCAGTGAAATGTTTATTTAAATAGAATCTCCTAGAGATCTCCTAGAGAGAGCAGTCTCCATGAGTGGACTGCAGAATGCAGATAATGCCAATGTGTAACCAGTCCCTGAATACAAATGAGAGGTGTAATAACAAGATTATTAAGTTATATGATATCAAAGAAGGTCTGTGAATTAATATTTTCAGGCAAGTGGATCTTTAATTTTCTGCATTTGGGATTAGCGGGATTTAGGGGCTAAAGTGATAAATATCTTGTTTGTGTAAATTATTCATGAATTTTGGTGTATAATCTTACAAAGTTGTACATTGATGTATTCGTCGACTCCATTGGCTCCAATGCCTTCTTTTTTTGCAAACCCAATAAAAAGTGGAAGACAGAAATTTTACAAAAATAATGTTCGGCAACCGACCGAATCCAAGTATTGTCTTTAGTTGTGTGACCAACAGTGTACACTATGCAGTTTTTTCTACACGTGTAAATACAGGTGTCACATGTGTGCAGGGGTAAAACCTTGTTATTGCCATGCACACTTTGAGGTATAAAGCCCCTGCCCAACAAAGATTGAGAGGCCTGAAGACCATGTTTGGTTGCACTGCTCCCTAGAGGTTAACTGCAGAACTACATGTGTCAGCCAAGAGACTGAAGTGAGGAAAACCCATTTGTCATCAACCTCAGAGGACGAGAGCGCGCCGCTTCACCCTGCACACCTTTTCCTCAAGACAATTATAAATAACAGCACGCTAATTACCATCTGGAGAAAACCTTGGCTCAGCACCTTCCTTTGACTTAATCTAATCAGAAGTGAGAGGCATTCTGCACATGAATGAATAGATACAACTGCAAAAATGTTGTACTGCAATATTCTGTCATGTGTCTACAGTTTAAAGTTACGAAGTGTACATTTGGAAATATTTCTATAGCAAGCCAAAGACATTTTTAGCATTTTCACTCATGGCTCGGAGTCTCTTGTGATGCAATGTGCAATTTTGGTCTGAGTAAATGAGAGAGCCTTGAACAAAGAGAGGATTAGTCTGGGTACTGGCAGTGTGGTCCAGAGGAACAAAGAGAGCAGAGAGGTTGAAAGATAGAGCATAATCAGCCTGGTGACTGCTCTGCTGCACCCTAGGGAGCAAAGAGCTCTGGAGGACACAGCACTTACAAAAGCGAAAACTTAAAGGGATAAGTGTGTGCCTGAGTCAGTGTGTGTATGAGTGTGTGAGAGGGACAGAGGCGAAGGGAATAGATTGGTACAATGAGGGCAAGGATGCTGCAGGGGAGACTTCAGAGGCGAGAGTGATAATAGGAGAGAACAGCAGTCGGGCCATAATAAAGGGAGAGACAACGCAGTAAAGGAAAAGACAGGCAGATAACAAACAAACTGAGTGACAGAAAAAATGATGACAGTGAGGAACGTAAGAGAAAAGAGAGGCTGCTTGGCCAGAGACTGAGCACAAGTGCACCAGTGCAGAACAACAATGTCATATCAGCATCAGGTTACAGTGATCGATGGACCAACCAGATACCTGCCGCCAACCTTCAGTCCTATTGTGGGCTGAACCTGCACTCCCTTTCCAAATGATGGGGCCTTACATCAAAAAGACCAGAACTTCTGGTGCATTCAGACAGTTCTTGCCAACTCTCAATTGTCCCAAAAAAGTTTGCCTGATGATGCTTGATGACTAAGTTTACACTCCAAGCTGTGATATTTTTCAAAATTGCCAGGCAATGTACCAATACTGGATTTTTGAAGATGATGCTGATGTTGATACTTCATACATAAAAAAATCTGAAAATTATATATCTGTAAATATTCTTTTAATGGCAGACATTTTCGGATAAGGACAGCTGAGCCTTTAACAGCTGAAAAAAACTTATCAGTGCTCTCTGGTGGACAAGCTATGTAATGGTGATACCTCAAATCAATCTTTGACTCCTGAACTGGGTCATGGATTCTGTAGCCCATCTTAAAAAGGGCAAGTGTCTTATGAAAGTGCTCGTTCAGCAGGGTCTATAGATCAACATGCATTAGGGTAAATAAAATAAACACCCACTGTGCACTGCAGTTTTTCCTGCTATAATAATTCCAGACTAATGTTAGGCCCCTCAGAAAAAAAAGGAAATTCAATATGAGCCCTGCCACTTCCTGGGCAGCAGGCCAGCTGATTGTATTGGCTGCCATCAAACAGGCTCAAACATTGTGACACATGTGGTCTTCTGCTGAAGCTGTGAGCTGAGCCCAGTAGGTTCACACTGTACATGCTAAATGTCATGCCATAAATCTAAGTGTTGGGGCTGACACACAGTCAGTGACATAACAACTCAATTAATATTACTTAACAGTGATTTGTCAGGATGACCTAGTTATGGCAGAGGCACAAGTGGACCGCTGGCTGTCAAGGTTGTCCCTGATGAACAAAGTTGTAACAACTTATCATGTACAACATAGTTGTCTAAATTAGACGGAGATAAATTAAACACACCACAATGCTTGTCAGCAGAGTTCTGCTGTAATGTCACAACTTAATTAGTCTAAGCCAACCTCATTAACACTGTCAGCATGCTGCCAAAATCAAAACTATTGTCTCGTGGAAAGCTCTAATAATCGTTACAGAAACCTCCGTAATCGGGGAAAAAAACTGAAACAACCTTTTCGATGCTTGGTTGCCATGGAAACAATATCAGCAATGAGGGAAAGGCACAGCAAATGAGGTGCAAAATTTTGGCAACTCTCATATCTGTCAGATTAATACAGGAGAGACACTGAACACTAACCTGCTGTGGCACTTGAAATAAAGCCATAATAACAACTAGGTCTTTGAAACTGGACCAGTCAGGATGTAGCCATGATGGCAAAGGGGAACTGTGACCATCCCAGTGGAGACCATATTGTTGCAGCAACAGAATTAAGCAATTTTGCATGAAGGTAGAATCAAAGCCCTAAAACAAGACCATAAAACAAGTTAAAAAAAAAAAGCAATATAAAACACGAATAAAATCCAAAACACAAGGCACCAATAAAACCTACCTATAAAAGCTGTACTAGGGACTCTTGAGGTTATGCTGCTTCTTAATCCTCCTTAAACCCCTCTTAACAAAGTGGTGAAACCAGCATCCGACCAACACTGCTGTCAGGCAAATCAACAATAACTCAAGAATGAACAACATGAGGCAATGGAAAAGAACACAAACGCCTGTTTGGTTGTACAACTTTTACATTTTAAGTAAATATCTGAATTGTGGGGAGGGGGCATACACTATTGACAAGTCTTTTCTGTACTTATTAGGGAGGATCTCAAAACATGGCATCACGGCTGCCCCAAACAAAGGCATCACTATTTTACAATACTGCCAAGCCCTAAGTGCTGTCGAGCTGATTTAGCTGATGCATCTTGAGACCCACTGTGCAGACTGTATTGATTTGTAATACTTAAAATGTGTGCAAGTGTTGTACAGTAAATGGGTCAAAATATTAGGATTTATATGGTATTTCAGAGTGAATTTTGTGACACAGATATATCTATACATGTTGAATCCACTATGTGCAGCTAGAATCAATGGAATTAACTTCTCCTTTCATCTCTGAGAAACATTCTTATCCACTGTGAGTAACCAGGATAACTGGGAATTGGGCTTTAATGTCAAGTTCAATAGTAATTGTCAGCTCTGATAGTAACTAAATCACTACAGTGTGCAACAGCTGCTTGACATAATAAAACACAACAAGATGTAAAATAAGCTGACTAATAAGGGACTGTGAGGGGGTAAATTAGTGAAAACCAAACACTTAGAGACATTACGGTTTCTCTGACACCATTATTTTTTAATCGGCCATAAATAGTTACAATCATGGCTACAGTCATAAATAAGTAGCAAATGCCAGAAGCCAGAGTGTAAATGATGTTTAAAAGTATAAACCATGAGTATAGCATGACACCTGCTGGTAAGTCTCTATACTTATGTTGCTTTTGAGGACACATGGCAGACTCAAGACCAGTTTATTGGGGACAGCTGGTGCAACAGGGGGCAGAGGCCGTGCGTGTGTACAAACCTTGTGACGATCTTTGGGGCACAGTTGGGACTGCGGCCCATACACTCTAGGGCAGCACAGTAGGATCCCAGATTTGGCTTCAGGGCAGCCTCTTCTAACAGAATGAACACGCGGCGAATCTCATTCAATGTGCCCTACAAACAGAGAAAGACAGATAAATTCTGCTTCCACTTACACTTTATATCAGTGATTCCTCCAGGAATGTTAGAGACAATTAAACTCAACAAAATTACTGAGCAAAGACTTAATTTAAATGGGGTGTTTTATTTATAAAGTGTGACAGAAAGACTGTCAACCGCCAGGGAACTACTCAACTGCTCATTCACAAGTAACAGACTTGTTTTCAAACACATTACTGAACTCACCTTCTTGGCCCACACCCTCATCAAGATGTTGTAGATGTCTGTGTTCAAATGTTTACGTCGACTCCTAACTCTGTGCTGGCTGAGCAGGAAGAGGCGTGCCCTCTCAATGTCCCCAGCAAACACACACGCCTCCAGGTAAGAGTGGATGCTCAGCTGGATGTCCCCACATGCTGTTTCTTCTCTGTCCTCCTTTAGGCACTCTGGGCTGCTGGAAGACGTCCACTGGCTTATTTGCTGACTGAGCCTGCTCTCCAGCTCCTCCACCTCACGCAACTCCTTGGCCCTGTCCTGGGCATCAGTAACAGTCTTTTGACCCTCTTCCCCAGGAACCTGATATTTGGAGTGCTTCTTTTTCCCTTTAGGTACTTTATGTAGCACGGCTGCTGTTCCTGCTGCAGCTGTAGCGGCAGTGGAGGTAACTCTTGAAGAAACTGAAGCATGAATCTCATCAGGTAATGCCGTGTGACGGCTACTATTCTTATTCAAGAGCACAGTCTTTTTAGCAGCAGAAGATATAGTTTTATGTGCTGTACCAGGTAGCATTGAGCTGCTTTTGCTACCTTTAGATTTGGCTGTAGGTTTCTCCTTAACATTCTTCTGTATTTTCTGCTTGATGTACTGCTGTGTCTTAAGCTTGTGTTTCTCCTCCCGAGTTAATTTTTCCATCCAGCGGGTGGGCTGAGATTTAGAAGCTCCTTTTGCAACAGTCTGTCCTGATTTAGGAGCGTCTGCTTTCACCTGAGGAGTGTTTTTGGGTCCCTTAGCAGTTAAGCCCCCTCTTCCAGAGGAGGGGGCTTTAATAATTTGCACCTTTGCACGCTGTACATCTAAAACAGTGTCAGATTGGAGTTGGTGGATCCGGGTCTCAAGCACTGAGAAGGAGAAAGAGAAAAGGCATCTAATGTAATATTGGCCAGCCTTTTACAGAGGAATAGATAACAGCAGGTCAGCCTGCATAAGTCAAGGTATACTGCACAATTTCCACATAATTACTGTGACACGAGGCTCTTCAGGAACCATCAGTATGACATTAAAGCAATAGTCTTGGACAAAGCAGTAAATAAATCCAGTTTGGGGTGGCAGCATATAGGGCAGAGAGCCTGTCAGAGAACTGTGATAGAACAGTATTTGACATGAAATTGCAATTATCTTCATTCTACTTCGTCTACAATAACATACCGTCTGTCAACAGAGACAGTTCACGTTTCTTTCCTTCTTCTGTCTTTGGGATTACAAATGAATCATTTCTCTGAAGCTGCAGGGGTGTCACTGAAAACACAGAAACAGTTGCACACCATTAGAGATCATAATAAATACTACAGACTAACATTCCGCATATATAAGACACTGGGTTCATTTTTCCTCCACATCCGCACAAGGAGAATTTGGAGGTTCAGAGTTCAGGTCAAGGACAAGGAGGAGATGGGGATCGAACCATCAACCTCTTGGCTGACCCTCCTTCATCACCTGAGCCTCAGCCAACACAGTCTGATAAAAATGGGCTACAACGACCCTGTTATTGTGACGTAATGTCATAATTGCGTGAAGTCATTCTTGATGGCGTCTTAACAAATCCACTGCAAAAACCGGTCACGTCCACGTCCACAAGCAAAAACCTCCTCAGACTGGACTCAATACCATTTTACCAACAAGCTACGTGAGCTAACTCATCGACGTGCTCGTCCAACATTACAAAAGCTCTTAATTCAACATGTAAGGACACTGGCATTTGTCACAAGAGTCCTCGGAAGAACTGTGTGAACTTGTGCATCACACCGTAGCGGTACTGGTTTTAAGATCAACGTGAGACAGACTCCTTGGGCTCACCTGATATTCGTCTGACCGCTCCGCTCCTTCTGGACACACACAGCCGACAACATCCCGCTAAAGACGCGACAACAGCGCACTTCTCAAATAAACTGCGGCGATTTAGATATTTGGCAAAGGGAAAAACTCTGAGAAGTGACATGTTGACATGTAACAGTCGCGTTATATCTCGACACTAGGCGGCCATCTTAAATGAGACCAAGGTAGTGGCGAGGAACGATCGGCACGGTTTAAGGCGCGGTTAGACGATCGCAGATAAATCGATTGACTTTTACAGTAACTTTTGCAAGCCATGTGTTTGTATTGATATATTTATGCAGTTCAACTGAGAATTTTGATGTTTCTTATTGAGGTATAATATCATTGTATAATATCATCACTGTGTTCAGCCAAGTAGTATTTTTGATCGATTGACTAATTTATTTTCTGTGACATGCAAATTAATTTTCAGATTTTGGCTAAAAAGCCATAGTCAAACCCACAAGGCTGGTTTTCAAACACAGTGTTGGACTCACCTTCTTGGTCTGTGCTGAAAACAACACTTCAACAAACAACCTCATTTTTACTGTTGGTTGTGGATTTCAAGTAAATAAGCTGACAATAAAAATGAGTAATTATCTATTACCAGTTGCTTAAGTGTGCATGATCTGGTACGGTCAATGAAACATTACAAATTGAACAAAGTTAAATATTAATGTAGCTCATAATTGACAACTGATGTCTTACACACAAAAATTAAACAAACTCATTAGAAATAAGGCTCAGGTTATTTGAAGGTTTGCATACAAATATTGCAATTAGTAGACAACAAGTTTTAGTTATCAGCCACATTATGTTAGATTGGCTTACTGGTGTATGTTCTCTTCTTTCAATATTTTTATAGACAGAACTGCACTTGTTTATTGCTGATTGTTTCTCCAAATATTTCTCCTCATCTTCTTTTCAGTGGTTAAACTGAAACATTCACATACCTCACAGTAGTTTGAAATGGATAGTGAACTATGTTTGGCCTACAGGTGGCACTCTCATCACAGGCGATCAAAGTAGGACAAGAGGTCAAACAGGAGACCAAGGTGAAAATGAGCGTCCTGCAATGATACAAGATACATGTTTTGGATCATATCTTGACATTTCTATTCACATTTGCGTTAGTCTAGAAATGTATGATCATGCTGGCATATGTTCTAGAGAACTATTGAACAGCAGTTAAATTTACTTCCTGTACTAGATTTTCTTGTGTCAGACATAAATGTTTAATATGCAGCAGGCACAGTTGTGAATAAGACCTTTGCCATAAAGCCGCCTCTAAGAAATACCACAAAATGCTTTGTGTATGTTTTCTCAGGACTTGTACAGCATTTACTGTTATACCATTATTGTGGCACTTAACATAAACTTCTCGTCAACTGAGGAAAAACACTGGATATGAGGTTACATTTACTTCCATTGATTTAATGTGAAGCTGGTTGTACACACATGCAACCCACACTCATGCTGACTTGACCGAAGTACTTGTCGCAGCCCATTGAAAATTATTGTCTTCTTCTTCCAGTCGACTTTTGAAGTTCAAACGTCATACAGTTTAAATCAAGTGTGACTCAGCTCCAAATTGAAAGTAAAACTCAACGTATCTCATTCACATCCTGTGTACTTTCTGACCCCCAGCAGTGTCAGCCTCCCCTTGTCATGCATCCATAAAGCATTCTTAAACACTTTAGCAGCCCTTTGTGTCTCGGCAGGCTGGAGGTTAACACAAGCACTACTTGACAGAGAGAGAGAGAGAGAGAGAGAGAGAGAGAGAGAGGGGGGCTGCAGAGAGGGAAATGAAGTCCAGGCTGTACATCTTTTCTCAGCGGAGGCAGTGGCTGAGAGCACAGCGGTGGGTGTCTGCTGCTGAGCTGTAGGTGAGGATCAGGAGGTGTTTGTTGCCACGGTTCACGAGCAGGGCCCCTTGACAGCCTCGTTTGATGTGGTTGGCCCCTGTCGGCGGCTGGCTCTTTGCGCTGGTGTGACAGTCATTGCCGGGTGAGTGACTGTCAATGCCTCGACCGACAAAAGAGGAGAAGACAGGCATTCATGGGGCCTGATAATGGCCAGGCCAGGACAAGGCTGCCATTCTCATACACTTTGATCATGTGGATTCTTTTGCACACCTTTGTAGGGGCTCCCTATTTGTTTAACAGATGGAGAGAGGGCTGTTTTTGATGGAGATACTTCTCTGTGAGATGCTTGTGTTGGTAAATGCCTTTGGCATGTGTTTGTGTGTGCGTGTGAGTCTCTTGTGTGTGTGTCTGCACTACTTACATGGAATTAGTGACCTGTCACCATGTGGAAAAAAGTGCTTCTTAAGGAACTTCACTGTGAGGCTCCACATATGTAGCCTCTGAGAAGTCATATTTAGGAAAACTTTATTAAACTTTATTTTTTTTAACGACACTTTTGTGCAGCACGTTAGCACTTTTTACAGTCTACTGTAAACTTCCAGAGAACTTTAATCATGAAATGTAAGTCATCACATCACACACCTAATGTCTACCATTACAGAGAGGCAGACATCAAAATGATCCTTCAGGTTGAAGCACAGGCCTTTACTGGACTGCTGTGACTCACACAGCTCTTATTGGGTTTCCCACACATGCATTTTAAGATGGATTCAATTAGTGAGTCAGTTAAAATGTCTTAAGCTGTGTCATGCTACTATTGTACTATTTGCAAGTGTATCTTAATTGAATAATTCGAAACAATGATGTATACTTCAGACTTTAATGATGTTAGGTCAACCTCAACATTCGCACGAAGCTACTGGACCTATTAGGAGAGTGAAGAAAGGCAGAGTCAGCAAAGATTTTTAAAGTGCTTTTTCCATCCTCACCACCACCATCCTGTTCCTCTGTTATGTGCCTCTGATATATCAGATTAGCAACATGCAGATCTTTGATCACCCCTGACAAGACAAATTTTTTCCATCAATCTCTATCAGTCAGTTGGATCTCTGCTTGTTTTCCTGTGAAGAACTGGGAGGCTGGATCTCTCAGAACTCTTCACAGCATCAGATAGACAACCCACTTATCATAATGCCGCTGACAATAGACAATGGTCACGAAGCAGGATATGCAAAGGGCCATGTCCTCAGTGGGAATGAGTTGGGGTGGTCTGGTCAGTTCCTTTAACCACGTCCGGATGTTTGTCAGCCAACCACGGCAGACAGCTCAAAGATATGAAGCACACCTGTGTTGAGTCTGACCCAACAACACAGGCAGTGTTGGACACGCTGAAAGGATAAATTGCATAATCGCTGAAATTATAAGAATTTACTGCCCGTGAATAATATGTGTGAGATAATTTCCTTATGTGAGCGTTGTAACTCCCTGCAGCTTAGCATGTACAATAAAGAGAAAGTCGACTGTTGTGTATCTGGAAACACTTTCATTTGAAAAAAGGAAAACAAACACCTTCCTACCGCTGAGTTACAAACTGGCAGAATGTCAGTACTCTTAAGCACAAGGTCATGGGTGAGCTGCTAAAACACAACTACAAGAGCAAGAGAGAGAAAGAGAGAGACAAGGACTTAGCAGGCAAAACAATTAATAATAGGGAGCTATTACTGAGGGATTGTCAGTGCGAGGAGGGAGGTCGGGTTTCAGACCCTTTTGAAGACTTTGATGGTACAAAACAGGCCTCATTATAGAGATATTATCTCTATTCATACACTTACAGAGCCGCTTGGATTCCTGCTGGGAAAGATTAGGTTCCTCCACTTGAGAACATCCTCCTTGGGTGCCTGGCTCACAGAGCGGCGTTCCCAGCTCAGGGCACACCCACACAGCACGGCTCAACTCGACTCAACTCAACACAGGGGATCCGGATCCAATATAATCCATCTGTGGCAGACATGCATCAGGCATGTTTTGATAGTAAGCAATTGCAGCAGGATCTTTTCAGCCAGGCTAAGAGCATGGTTACATGTCAGTCGGATGGTTCCACCACATTTGTCCAGACTGAAATATCACAAGAGCTATTAGATGGATTGAGATGAAATTTTGACATTCATGGTCCCCATAGGATAAATCATTATGACTTATGACCAACTTTTCCTTTAACATCACCATGAGCTTAGAGTGAAATATCTTGACAACGATTATACGGATTGCCAAGAAATTTTGTACAGACATTCATGTTCCCCTCAGGATGAATTGTGACTTACTGACCCTTTCACTATTCCTCTAGCACCATCTTCACGTCAAATTACTAATTTGATTTTTTAATTTCTAATAACACCTGCAAAACGAATGTCATTCTCATCAGTCTAAACTGTAATTTGTGTCTTGTGCCAGTTTTAGCATGCTAAAAACTAAGATATGTTGTCATTTAGCTCAAAGCACCGCTCTGAATAAGTATGGCCTCACAAAGCTGCTAGCATCAGTGTTTTTTTCCCCCAAAGTTTCCTTGTGTCTGCTTCTGATCTATAAAATTGGAAGGTATGCAGTAGATTCCTCCCTCACTTGATTACAAATTGCAAATGAGCTAAACAATTGTAGCTTAAAGTGGGCATTTATGAAATCCCCAGAAAGCGTCGCGACCTTGAAATCATGTAAATTACTGTAGTTTTCAAACGTCGAGGATGCACAATGCAAAACAGCCAGAGATTGCACGTTAAGACGTTTAACAAAGAAATACATTATGCGTGTGTCTGCTCTCGTACTGAGCTCAGAGCCCAAACATTTGCTTCCAAGATACCACAAAGCAATCTGCTGCCACATCTGACACTCACATGAGGCCCGAGCTTTGTTGTTGACCTCAGGGGGCACTCTGATTTTTGAGAAGTTATGCAGTACATAGAATGACGGTATGATTTTAATTATGGGGAATTTCAGCAAAGGAAGGACAACTGGAACTTCCTGGGGGTTCTCAGATTCTTTTTTTTTTTTCCTCTCACTTTCCCTGTTTTTCTCTCTTTGTTTTGTTTGTTTGCATGTGTGTGTTTGGCAGAGAGACCCCACTCCCACGGAAAATAATAACAGAACGTGTCGTCCATCAATTAAATGTGATTAATATATATTTTTTAATTTTACTTTATGAAAGAGAAATAGAACCACAATCTGCTCAGAAGTCAGTAGATAACGTTTTAATTTCATCCGTGATATTTTATTATCAAGCAAGTATGTGTTGTGCTGTAAAGAAGGTCTACCATGACTTTCCTAATTAGATAGAATACTATTAACTTCAGTCATGATAAAATTAGACCATGTTTAACTTCTATTATAGCTCATGTGCATGTTATATATTGTAATATTCGAATAATAGTATGTCCAATTTGTTGAGGCAAAGTTTTCTTTGCCTTGAAGAATTTAGTAAGTAAGCAGTTGGCTGATATGATTTAGACTATTTAAATATAAAACTAACACACTACTTTCTAGAAGGAAACAAACTAAAATGAGCATTTTAATTTGGCTCCAACAGAATGATTTCTACCTACCTCTCTACCTGTGATCGAAAAGAGACACAGATCCTAGTTGATACGTCTATGACTTTAAAAGCAGTTCGCAGTTCGGCTACAAACTTTTTCAAAGTCACACTGGAAAAAGAAATGGTTAAAGCCGTTGGAGAGTTTACAGTTGACATATGGAGTCTGTTGGGACTGTTCGCTGGAAGCATCATCTGACGAGCAAGCATGTGCAACAAAACAATCGGCCTCAATCAGCAAGGGGAAGGAAGGGAGCAGCACATTGCAATAAAAAATTTTTACAATGAGTTTAAAATATATTAGTTCTTCAGAACACAAAGTGGGTTTCAGTTACTAATTAATTTACCAAGACGTCCAAAGTTGGCTGTGATGATGCAACTCTGTCGTTGCTGTATTATTGTGTCCAAATGACGTTTTCATGAAAATGTACACTTTTGTCAATTATACAGCAAAGATATCCGTTATTTGTTGTTTGTTAAGAATATTTTTTCCTATTATGGTGCAGATAGAGAAAAGCCTGTAAACACTCAAATGTCCTGAAAACTATCTATGTGCTTTTTCTTTTTTTTTTTTTTTTTGAAGCTGGGGAAACAACTACATAACAAAAACCACATTCACAATGCTTTCTGTCCCTCTTCTTTGTTTCTCCTTCTGACTCCCTTTGTTTCCAGTAATGTTGGGAAGCTCGTGCAGGTGGTGCCTAAAATGTGTCCTGTGCAGAACAGATCTGACTTTCGAGGACAGTGACAGGGGGAGAGAAAACACAAGTTGAGAACTGGAAAGCGGGTCGAGCCAGAGGAAGTTAGCAGACATGGTAGCGTGGTTTAATTGGGTGGGCAACAAGGAGCGGAACATACCTGCAGATAGACAGGAATGGTTAGGGGAGTTGGGGGCTGGGAGTTTGGAGAAAGGGGCGACTGGTCTCTTTCACGTTTTTTATGATGGTCAGTTTTAAATGGGGCGAGGTGGACAGCAGGTCTCTGGGGTCAGTTAACAAGCTATGGAGTGTGAAGTGACTGTCACCCTCTCTAAGCTTTTACACCTCAAACACACTTCCAGCCCTGGACAAGCGTGGCCTCAGGGTGGTGCTCATAATTGAAACAGGGACTCTTTTAAAAAGAAGGTCATTGACTAACCAGACAGCAACACTGGAGAACTTCTGCATCTTATCTCTCTATTTCTCTCACTTATAAAATGTCCTAAAGACCTATTCATCAAGTCTGCAGCTGTTCAGTGTCTGTACTGAATTATGACCAGAGCTTTAGATTCAAAGACTGATACCACTCTCGTGTCTGGACAGTAAATATGTGGCTGGAGACAGTAGGCTGAAAAGACTGGAAACAAGGGGAAAGCCAGGCCAAAGGTAACAAAATCTGCCAACCAGCAGATCTAAAGTTCACTACATAACATTTTACATCTTGATTGTTTGATTTGTACTAAAACCAAAGTGTTAAAACGACACTTCACTGGGCTTGTGTGTGGGGGGTCGAGGGCAGGGTGTTTCTTGGCCAGTATCATTTCTGGAGTCTCAGCTGGTGGCCTGGACTGGATTTTTTTTTCCGGTCAGAGCCAAACTAGTTGTTTCACCGTGTTTCACATTGTAATGACTAACCGGCTACTGGCTGCAGCTTATATTTACCATCCAGATATGAGAGTGGTATCAGTTGACTCATTGAACGCAAATAAGCATATTTTCACAAATGTCATGGTTTTCCTTTAAGTTCTAGTCTATAGTTGGATAGCCTAAAATGTCTTTTGTTCTTCTTCTTCTTCTCATTATAAGGATAATACTCTATGATAAATAAAGAGCCGTCGCTGTTAACTGGAACGGGTTGGCTGAGCTTTAATGCCTTGCCCTAATCAGGTTCAATGCACAGCTTGTAAAAAACAGACAGGAGTGTGGGAAGTCACAAAAAAAGGTGTTCTTCATTTCCGGCCTGCTCTCCCATATTAAACAGCCAAGATCAGAGAAGGTGTTTCATTGAAATATTAACACAGGTGATCAGAAAGTCTCTCTGGCCTCATCTGGACTAACTCTGCCGACACTCCTGCAACCTGCTCTGTGTTTGCGACTGCTTGATGATTCAAACCAGCAGCTGTAAAAAAAAAAAAAAAAAAAAAGGCTCCCTTAATTTGCCCCATGTGGCCACAGAGAAGAAAAGAGAGCGAAGGTGTCAAAAAACGGTCTCCTAGCTGGTTCACTGGACAGTAATGGAGCTGATTTGACCGCGTTACAAAATGCTTCACTGTTCACATCGAGGGGAGACGGCAGAGGTCATGGGATAGAAAAGGGGATGTAAGTCTTTCCAGGTGTCTGTGACTAAATAAAAAGAAGCAAAAAGAAAAAGAGGATAATAAAATCCTCAGGTGAAAAGCAAATTACTTGTTTCTCACAGAGTAAACTTTTCCGAGAGAGAACAGAAAGGGGACGGTGCTTGATGCGGGCTTTCTCATTTGTTTGAAATGGTTATGAATGAGTGCAGTGGCCCCACCCACCCCTCTCCTTTCAACCCCCTAGATGCTGGCCCTGCCCAGGATAAAATGCAGGACAACTCAGCCGGTGCCTCCACAGAAGAGAGGACTGACTGACTGACTGCACACAGCAGAGCGTGAGGCCGTTCACTGACTGCTTCACTGCCCCGTGCTGGCTGACACACACTCGCTGACTGCCGCTCACTCTGACACATACAGACACACTCTCACTGCCTCTCTCTCTCTCTCTCTCTCTCTCTCTCTCTCTGTCTCTGTTGCAAACACACACCAACTCTCCCTCCCACATTCACTCACTTGCTCACTCCCTCTCTCAGTATCACACACTCACACATATATACACACACACACACAGAGTCAGTCACCAACTCCCTCTCAGCCACGGGTCAGCAGCTCAGACAGGCACCTTGTTCCTATTCAGCTGGAAAGAGTAGAGCATCGCAAGGTGCACACACACACACACACACACACACACACACACACACACACACACACACACATACACACACACTCACACAAAAACGCAACTATCCACACATACACAAACAAACACACACTCACTGACACACACACATGCGCATCCTCACACATCCCAGGACTTTATCTGTGGTTCGGGAAAGAAGACCTCAGTCCAAGGAGAAGAACAAACAGAGAAACAAGGAGCGACACTAAAGAGGAACTTTAAGCTGGATTCACATTTTATACAACACTTCATGAAAGGATCGGGCAAATAGAATCGGAAAGAAGACCGAGGATGACAACCGGAGGAACTTTGACAAACTTGTTGCTGTAGGAAGGCCTGCTGTCAGACCAAAGTGGAGATTGGTCATCTGTCACATCCAGAGGACCTGCTGTGAGTGCCATTTCCCTCCCTTCTCACTTCAGGACTCCCACCCTCTTGTCATCCCTCCACTGGGACATCTCCAGATCATCAGCATGCCTACAGCTTGCACAAGGTGCACCTTGGGAGTCTGACCCACCATGTGCAGATGGACGCCGTCCGTAGCTCATCTCTGTCCTGAACCTGCCCTTGGCACCTCCACTACTGCAGCCTCTGCTGTGCGACCTCTCCCTCTGCCCAGTGCAGCCTCCCTTTGCCTGGCATGCTTCACCCTGCTCCTGGTCACCGCTGGCACTGCCACAGGGGCCTGTCCTCCTGGGGTAGGGCATGAACCCCTTCAGGTGCTGGCGAGTGGCATCAACTGTTCATGGACGTTGGAAAGGCACACTCGCAGTTACAATCACCTAGAGGGCGACGTCCGACTACGGCGACTTTACTCTGCCAACAAGTTCTTCCTCTGCATTGACAAAACAGGCAAGGTGGACGGCACTCGGCGGAAAAACTACGCAGACAGTAAGTAGCTGGCACAGTGCATTTAACTTCTGTATGTCAAATGTGAGTTGGTTGGCACAGAGCAGTCAGGATGTCCTGTGACGTTCTTACTTTTTATGGCTGGACTTTCTTATCTGTTCACTTTTATAGCAGTTCACAGGGATATCCTACGGTTCTATGACAGCAGAGCTATTTGTGTTGTGTTTAGAGAACGAGAGACGGGTTGCTAGGTAAGAAGGGAATACCCTAGTGTGGATTTAGGCTCCTCACGGGACAGCCGGCACAAGAAAGCTGACTTGAGGAGAGACATTGAGCATCAGTTGGCGACGCAAACCGGGCTTGGAAAAAAAAAGCTTCAGTTTCACTGGGGATTAACTTGTCAAAACTGTGATGAGAGTGCATCAATTGTAAGTAGCAGGTGTACACAGAAACACATTCCTCCAACAAATGCAAAAACGGATTCATGCGTATTGTTCACAGTTTGATTAGTTTTAATTTATGAGACTGCAGTTTCAGTCAGATTTGAAGTACTGAGAAAAAAAACTTATGCGTGAGTTGGCCTCCGTTGGTATTTGGGCTTTTTTTACTGACTAATTTACTGTACTGTTTTTCTGGCGATCGTGCACACAGCTGTAAATCTCTCGTCCTCCTATGATTGTTGCTCTCCCTTGCACCACATCCTGCGTCGTAGCACCTGTTCAGGCTGGACAACATTTCCCAACGTGATCCCACGCAGTCCCAGATAGACCCAGAGGTTATTCTAAAGCCTGTAGTGTCTGTGGTTCAGAGACACCTGAGAAGAGGTTGTTCATAGAGCGGCCGTGCCTCTTCAGTGTATCTATCAATGGGTGTCTTTCAGATGCTTGACCAGGTCAGATGAGCCGACTCTGGCCATGATCTGACCTCCTTCTCCATTAGTCACTGGCTGAATGACTGACTGGAGAGTCCTCAGAGACGTTCATGCCTTTGACGGTAATATTTATGTATTTGGTCGTTAATGCCTTTTTACACAAGTGGGTGAGTCAGAGTTTTTCCATACGGCTACTGGGGGCAGGAGCAGCTGCTGCGTCCAACTAATAAGCCAGTCTGTCTGTTGCCGCTGTTTCAATAAGCTCCAATCTGCAGACTGGATGACATTTGTTAACCTGTTGGGATTAGTCACCTGGCAGAATCTTTTAAAGCCACACACTGTGGTTTAAATTCAAGTTGAGGTGAATTATTACAGTGTAAAATTTGGACCCGTGGGCTTACTCAAGTTGGGACATTTTTCTCTCATATTAAGGGTAATATATGTCAGCTACTATAATAAAATATTACTCCCAAACTCTGCTTGAATTTGACACTTCAGAGTTCATGCTGGAAGAGTAGTAGCAATACCAAGTTGGCAACACGAGGGCGTCTGAATTAATGTTCACAGTCTTTGGAAAGGAGCACAAGTTATGTCTGTGGATTGTGACATTCAGATGTTTTCTTGCCATAGTCATGTCTTTAATCCTTAGGTGGCTGCAGTAGCTCTCTATGAAAAGGTGCAGCCCCCTTTAAAAGCAATGTCCTCATACACTTTAGCCATCATCCTCTCATTTCCTTTGGTGGAAAGAACGATTCTCTCTGTGCTCACACAGAGCGAGGGCGTGTACCTGCACCCCGAGCTGAGCACATTGCCAAACCAGTGGTCATGTAGACCTTGTGGTCAGTCTGTGGTTGCGCCTCAATGGGGCAGATCTGGTTTAAGGCCGCTTTGAGGTCTCACTCTGTTTCTTTGTGAGGCTACCGTTACTGCCATCGCATAAGGAGGCTTTCAATCAGACTTAAAGCCTCCTCACCCACACAACTGCTTGATACTGATACTGTGGCCATACTATAGATTAGGGTGGCAGGACAAGCAGGAGGTTGTACATATTTAATGACAAGAGCAGTGACAAAGATACTGGAGTGCAACGTTAGCGCGAGTCTCACACAGAACAGAGGAGACATTTCATTTTATTAATACTAGAAATATCTTTGTCTGCCTGAGCTAAGATTTAAAAACTATCATGTAATCATGCAGACATGTCCTTGCTTGCTTGCAAAAACACATGCATACCCACACAGACACGCACAATTTCCTCATTATTTCATTGTCTTGTGCAAGATAAAGCGCAGTCCCACACGGTTTAACCTACAGCAGCTGAGCTCAGGCCCGTCCCGAGCCTGCACGCAGCTTTCACAAATCCTGCCCAGCAGTCTGGCCGACCCCTCCTCTGTCCTCTGTGTTGCCCTTACACTCTTGTCGACACAGCTATATTGCCCCGACAGCTCTGCTCCGCTACACCCAGGCCCCGGCCCTCACCTCCACCCCACTCAGTTTTTCCAGCCCCAACTCCCAGCTCCCTCTCAGGTGCAAAAACAGTTGGAATTAGTCAACAGGCTCTCTGCTAATTGAGGTTGGAAAATATTGTATCAATCCCAGTGGAGCAGGGGCATGGAACAGCTGAGGGAAGAGGCGAGAGGGAGAAAGACTGGCTCGGGATGGAGGGCTGAGAGGATGAGAGAGCTGGACAAGGTTGAAAAGAGATAAAGAAAAACGCAAAACACACATGGTACATAAATACATTTTTGTTCATCTGCCTTGCATTTCAGTTCACGAGGTATTTGCTGCTAGTATGATAAGCAAATTATTCTACAGAAGTGATCATAATGCCCTACCAGGACAGCTCACCAGATTAAATGCCCTTTGAGTCATGAAATTCAAAACTTTCATCTGCAACACTCAGGACAGGCTGAGTATGTATCGGTTACATCTCAAGTGTTTTAAGAAAAATGTCCTGTCTTGTGAGCACAGAGGCAGAAACATACACAAACATACACTCAAACGCACACAAACACTAAAGTTTCAGGTATCTGTTCCTGAAGTTTGTTATCGGAGTGAAGCAAGTTGTAAGCTCACAGGTCCCTTTACCGCATTTGCTAATCAAAGCAGAGAGATAGAAATCAGACATGATAAATGAGTCCACTATCATCTGACTGCAACTTGTCAAAAAATGCTCTAAATATAGATCCACCTATAATTACAAACCGCCTGATTGTCGAACCTTCTAAAAATAACTGGAAATAGCCACAAGAAGACGCAAAGTACAGAGCTTTGAGGGACCGAAGGGGAGGGCAGAGAAAATGTTTTTCTTTTGACCTATGGCAAAGCAGCGAAGGATCGAGGGGAAAAAACACACCCAAGTGTTTACAAAAGCTCCAGAGGCAGGTACGCATCATATCCTGTCCTGGGTCATCGGTCATAGCCTGCTAATTAGACAGCACAACAGCTGTGGGGCACGCCCAGCAACCGGTTCATGATCAATTGCAACAGCAAATCATAAAGCTAAGTAAAGGAAAGACAGGAAAGAAAATGCTCCATGTAAAGCCACGAAAGTCAAATTCAATTAATGCATTAGGGCTAATTGAAATTTTATGCCTTTAATTAAAAGCCTGTGTTCCAATTTTCCCCCTTTTTTCGGATTTGTTTTACAAACTCATGTGTTTTGTTGGCATGGCGCGTAGCATATATTTTAATGTTATGTTTTATTTTATTCATCCCATTTTAAAGGATGGACTGTTAAATTTTGGGCGTGTGTGGCTGAAGGCATCAAACGTTTGTGCAGCCTCCAGGTAGTGACAGCCCATTCACCCTTAGGAAATAAGGTCACCTCACCACGCCGCTATAATCGCAGAAGTCACCGCGGCCAGACCTGCTCCCTTCTGCCTCTGCAGCCGTGCGACTCTCACAGCCAGGGTGTGTTGTGTTTACCAAATTTCCCTTGGTGTGCAACATCTTGCTGTTTGATGTGAGAGTTTTCCTAGTTCAGGATTGTATTTGACTTGGATGGGACCCATGGGAAGAAAATCTTCCACCCTACTGAAATATGTTGTGGAAATTATTCAAACTTGTTTTAGACAGGGGAAACTGTCACTCGCCAAGGAGAGACTGACTTGAATTTTAAAGTGGGAAAAGACAGGACGAGTGTTGCAGACAGATGACTAAATCCACCTGAAAGATCTGACCGGTTAGACAGCATGAGCAATGATGGAAATATTACCCTCCGCACATACAGTAGTCAAATGAAGACAATAGTAGGGAAGAGTTAAAATATGTGAATGCAGAAAAGATTAGATGTTTGAAAATTTAATGTATCAGTTGATTAATTTGTAACTTTAGAGTGGATGTAATCGATTGTTTTCTAATAATAATGTCACAAATGACAGTATGAGAACAATATAACAATATGAAAGGATTCACTTGTAGTCAACCTATTGATTATATATTGCCTGATTCTGCAGCTCTACTCACCTTTTAAGAGCTTCATAGTGAGTTTCAGCTCAGACTAGCTGGCAAACATAATGATGCATTTAGCAATTAAAGAGCCAAATAGTTCCCATATGAGTTGGTGGAGACCGAAAACACAGCTAAAAGACAATGAGTATTAGAGTTAAATTCATCAGGTGGCCACTCCAAATGAATGATAACATTTCTCTGTAATAGCTGGATGCATAATTGAGTAGTTTGCAATATCAACTTAAAAGGTTTCAAGAGCAATATGTTGCCTCATATTATTTTTTAATACTGACATTAACAAAGCCACACCCAAAAACACTACGGCTCTCCATCATCTGCTTGTGTGTTATCTAGGCTACAATTTAGGGACAATGGTAAACACGAGCCAAAGCGACAGACATTACAAAATGTCTGTTCTGCACCGTCTGCCATTTTAAAGGTGTAAGAAAGTTTATTCTGCCCCGACCATGCTACATCCTCACCATGACTCACCAGTAATTCTGGTGGAGCTCAGACGGAGACGTGCGACTGGATCAACAGCACCGTGGCTGGAGGGGCTAAAGAGGGAAGCACCTGGCCGAAGGAAGTGCTTTGGTGTTTTGAATTGGGAGAATACACATGTTAATGAGGCTAGGAGAAGGGCTGGGGCGTGCTCTGCTCAGTATTGAGGTGGAAATTAAAGGCTAGAGGAGTGCTGGAGCGTTTCCCGATGCTCATTAGGCATTATGTAAGGTTTCCTCTGGGTCGTCTCAACTGAGAGGGGATTCGTGGACATTTTGGATGCCAACAGGAGGGTAAAATCCCACGAATCATGCATTTATTATCCCACCCCCCACCCCCCAATAAGGACAGTGCATGGCCTCAGCCTGTGGGAGACAAATGAAAATCAACCCTTTGCCAGCTGTTCCTGGTGTTAAGAGGCCTAAAGCTAAATAAAACATCACTGGCAAATGCGTGCATGTTAAAAACGCATGTTAAATCTCTCTCTCAATCACACACACACACACACACACACACACACACACACTATCACTGTCCTGGGAACATTGCAGGACAAGAGTGTCAGTGTCACCCTAATTAGCCGAGCATCCCTGGTTTCTGCCACCAGGGTTTGATATCATGAATGGGCTCTAGAAATGTAGCAATTAGTAGCTACCAACCTTTAGCAGTCTGGCTGCGGCTCCTCTCTGGGATTTACTGGGTTCATCAGCAGGTTTATAGAGTCTGACTTTGGCTCCAGCAGCCAATTCCGTTATAGCATCCCACAGCTTTGAACATCCTGTGGGTGTGAAGGGAACACAAAAGAGAAGACTTCACAGTGCCAGTAACCAGCTACTTGGATCTTAAAGCCATTGATAAAAGATGTTTGCACTGATGTTCTGAAAAGCTTGTTAAAAGCGGAGAATGACACCGAATACAAGGTTCAGTGTACATATCAATTTCTAAATGCTTGAAGGAAGAAACAGTGTGAACATCAGAAAATGATTAAAGAGTGTAATAGAGCAAGACTGAGGTTTGACTTTTAAAATATTTTTCTCGCCAGAAAAAATAACCATTATACTTGCTTTTATTTTCCATCTTTTTCCCATGAGCAGACTATCTGTTTCCATCCAAAAGCTACTCCCTCAATGATTTAGGTGCTTTATACACCATTGTAATGAGCCACAATTAATTACAGTGTGGCAATGCAATATTGAACATGGTCAAAGCCAGGCAGTAAGTTTTAAAATGGGAGTGAAGAGTTTGGCCTTTTTCTCAACGAGAACCAGACTGTTCTCTTTCCCAGGTCGTCAAATACCAACATTTTGTCACGGCCCTGGGCGTCTGAGATGTATGAGATGTACCCGGCTTTCAACTGACTCCAACGTAAGCCCATCTGCAGCGATATTAGACGCTCAGAGCAAGGTGACATAGTATGAAGTAAAAAAGTCTGTGTGGGTTCATGCCAGGGCTCAGGAAACCAAAAGTCAGCGTTGACTTATTTTAACTTATGTCCATAAGTTTGCAACAAACTTGCACAAATACATAATTGTACTTATTTTAATCAAAACCGTGATATTTTCCTAAACCTAACCAAGTGGTTTTGGTACTTAAGCCTAACCAAACTGCAACCATTTCACAACGTTAATCACATGTTGGCTTTCGCGTGGGCATCGCACAAGGTACCCTTTAGCGTATGAGGGGAGTGACAAGATGTCGGTATTTGACGACCTGGGAATGAGAACGGGTTGTGAGAACACATTAGCGCTGTTATTACTGTGTGCTTTTTTGTAAAAGGTGTAAAATGAGTATTAATTAGATCAGTTGGGAACAGTCGGCCAGCTAGTCTTACTCATGCAGCACCACATGTTTGAAATCATTCGCCAAAGGAAATTCTCACCAAGGAGCAGCTGCCACTCACATCTCGGACCCTACACACACACGCACACGCACACACATACACACACACACACACACACACACACACACACACATGCGCTGACGTAATCAGCCCATTGAGTCAGGGGAGACAGGTCTTGCCTCAGCCTTAGATAGACCAAGACAGATTAATGGTTCTGTTTTGACCCTTCCAATAAAGCCTCTCACCTCCCTGCTCGAACTGAGCCAGACATCATGTCTTGGAAGGCGTTTAACCACTGGCCCAGGAATAAAGAAGCTGAAAGAGAACCCCTGCTGTAGAGAGGAAAAAAAGAAACAACTTGGCATCTCTAAATACAGCTACGGCTGACTGGCTAAAGCTACAGGAGTTTAAAGGTGTTCAAATTTAACTTAAAACCGCAAGGAGCCCGGGACTAGGAAGCAATAATAGCAGGAATGTAATGCACCTGTTGCCCTAAAGACAGATATCCCTCTAATTTGGTCCAGATCATAAAAGAAGCAATAAGAGGCAGTAAAATCAGGCACCTCAGTCTTTTGTGTAGGTGATGTTCAGGTATATATGGGGCTCCCCACCCTTTCTTCCGGTGACGCCACAGGCCACAGGAGCACATGGGAGCTCCGTGGACTTTCAATAGACTTTAATCTTTCTCTCACACACAAACAAATCACACGCACAAATAGAGCAACCAATACGTGCCCATCAATCTGCGTGGCTAAATATTGACTTGCTGTCAGGCAATCAGGTCATAAAAATCTCGTTTACAGCTCCTGTAATACAGCTCCATGTGTAATAGACTAGAAATCTGTTTACTCATAATACCTATGTGAGAAATGCTCCATGCTGCATCACACTGAGAAACATATTAGGAAAAGACATATATTTACTGTAATTAATAACAGAAAGGCCATGAGGAATATCTGTACCACAAATTTCTTTCTAATTCATCTAGTCGATGTATCACAGAATAAGTGAAAATGTTGAGCTGCTGGTGGCACTAGATGAAAAGCCATGAAATCAGCAAAGTCAGCAGATTTATCCTCTGGGCACCATGAGTATCTGTAAACAATTTATGGTAATCCATCAAACATTTGTCAAAGCATTTCACTGAAAAAACAAAATGGTACTAGAACAAAAACACCTAGCACAATCTAGCCTTCCCTGGAGCTGCGCTACTAGTTTGGCTAAAAAAAAAAAAAAGAAATGCCACATAGTATGAGAGTATGAATGTGACTAAGTGTTTTTCATTTTCACAGTTGAAAGCAGAATCTAAGTATAATAATCTACAGTTCAAAGTGTTAATCATCATCATATAGCAGTTTTTACATTTCAGTCTTAAAGCACCAGTTGGATACAGATATTTTGAATATATATTTGAATATACACCACGTGCATTCTAGTATATGGGTCACAACATGGAAATGCAGACCATATGGACTGACAACTGCTCAGGACAACAGGTTTATATTTTGATTTGTTTTGGATTTAGAAGATAATTTGACAAAAGAAAACAAATAATCTGTGAGATTTAGTTCCATTAGTTGAACAACCTCTGCGCTGAAGCTGTTGTGCTTTGAAGATTGAAGCAGAGAAGTCCCTGTCTGGACTGAATAAGGGTGTAGCAAATGCATTTCCTGAAAGTAGGGTAATTAATGCAAATGTTGGAAGGCTAAAAACAGCTACTCCGGTGCAGGTCTGTGCATACCGACAGGTTGAGACCATACAGCGTCTTCTCTGAACGCCATAACACACGTCCGCCAGGTACCTGCTTTTTATCTCCGAGGCCATTTCGCTAAACGAACACGAGCAGGATGTGAGTGTCGTGTCAGGACCCTTTGAATGTGTGTGGACGTTTAGAATGCATGTGCCTGTGTTTATACTTTTGCCATTGCGGGAGCATGAAGCGGACCCTAAACTGAAAAAGATGTGCGTTTCCTTCCCCTAATGGCTAATACGAACCAGACCTTACCTTGCACTCAATTCCGACTCATGCATGTGTGTGTGTGTTTGCACGCACGCTGACATGTGCAAGCTTGTGTGCACACGGGTGTTTTTCCCGTCTGGAAGGCCATGCTCCTCATTAGAACGCAGAGGGTGGCACAAAGCGTTGCAGCGATATAGCTGAAGCAGGACAGTAGAGTTTACACCACACATCAGACCCTCCTGTATGGAAACGGAGATCTTTGTCCTGAACGTAGCCTCTTTCTTGCTGAATGATTACTGCAAATTTTATCCTACAAATTTAGCTTCCCAGAGAACGAGAACGTGTGCACAACATCATAACATTCACTTATAACTCTCTGCATCTATTTTTCTTAATGTTAAAAGAAAATGAAAGAAACGGCTGCGATGATTTTAGACTGTGCAGAAAATATTCAAATGCAAGTGAAACATAAGGTTTTCACCACATCTTTGCACAGGTAGAAGCTGTTTCAATGTCTCTCTTTCTCTCTGTACCCATTTCTCTTCATATACACATATCTTTCACTATCATCCTCTTGTTTCTTTTTCTTCTTCTCTGTCTGCCCCTTTCTACCTATCACCATCTCTCTCTCTCCTGCTGTCTCCATTTCCCCCTCTCCTCCCCTGCAGTGGATAGGATTGGGGTCAGGGCCCTTTGGCCAGTGGAGCAAGTGACAGCTCTGACAGGGCCCTGATTTCACTCTTGTGCCTTCTGTCACCTCCCTGTATGCCCGTCTCATTTTAATAATGTAAATATGGGGCAGGCTCAGGCCAGAGAGAATATTCTGTGTCCTGGTGCTCACTCACTGGAACCTCGCTGCACACCTGAGCCACACATGCACACACTTATATTTGGCACAATTCTCCAAACTAACTTGGATTTGGTGGGTTCTGGCAATATACAAACAACAGCCAGTCACACAAAGAGACAGTTTCATGTGAGAGTTAAAGATGTACTCTAGTAATTTAGCATTGCACTTATATAACAGCGGAGGACTCAGTGGAGATAGATTAAAAAATAATGCTCAAAATCGAAGCAGCAGAGGCCGAGATATCCTGAGTTTTAGTCCCTTTTCATGGATCAAGCTCCACAAACACTGGATCCTACACTTCTTTCAATCCTCACACCAGCAATTTGTAAGGCATGCTTGCTGTTAAAAATTTAAGTCTCAAGCCTGAGGCGAGATAACTTTGGGAAGCTCCCTCCACACGACTGTTTTCACAGACTGAGTAGTCGCCCTCATGATGAGTGAAGTTGAAGTGGCCCTTTAAAAGTCATATGTGTTGACAGTATATCAAGATATCCATAAAACTTTGGTTTAAATTCCCTTAATAGCCAACTGTAGGATATGTGAATTTCGTTGTGGGATGAATAAAGGAATCTCTTATCTAGAATATCCTATGTGAGGTGTCATGTTTATTAGGTTTTCAGGCTCCTCTATATCATGATAATAATATAGTATAATAAAATAATATAATAAAAATAATTAAGCACCAAGTCAAATATATAGGTGCTTTCAGAAAAATCATTTCAGCCATGATTATGACTTGGAGGTTGACATGATATTTGACTTTCTATAAGGTGTATTGCCAGGTTACATGCGCTCATATACTTGTCACCAAGAACTTGGAACTTACTCTAATCTAAACTAAAATCTAATCTAAAAATGAAAGCGTATATGCCAAAGTATTCACAGATTAAAACTGACAGGGAATGCTGGTTTGGTTCAGATGTGGGTACTCGTCAATAACTACGTGAAGAGTTTTGTACTGAGAGCTGAGGGAACATGAAGGTCGGAAACCGTAAACAAGACTTTCGTTTCCTCCTGATTGTGTTTCCACTCAGGGTGGCTGAGTCTGGTCTGGACAGCCACCCAAAACCAGCCACAGATGCAACACACCAGCTTACTGCAATTTAGTGGCACAGGGGAATGACCTCAGTCTGAAGTGGATCCCGCCATCCCAGCCGCCCCTCCCAAGGTACCAAAGTGCAGGAAACTGCAGAAGCCGTGAGTCACGAAGCTCTCTGCGGGCAGATCTGTTCGTAACTATCTGTGAAACCTTTGATAGCTCGCTGTTCGCTTGTTACGGATGTGATGCATGATTTGGAGGCAGTCTGCCCTCCTTGATTAAAGAAAAGGCCTCTTGGTCGGTAAGATTGCGGCCCCTCAGTACCACACAGACTCAGACGAACTCACTGCGGGCTTCGTTAACCTTTTTCACCTCTGCTATCCCTCAGCCTCACTGCGCCGACCCTCCACCCCACCACTCGCCCACTCCCTCAGGTCGTCCTCTAATGTTACCTTTCTAGCTGGCTTACCCCCACCATGCTGGTAAATTTGGGGTTTGATCAGCGGAGGGTCTGATTCAGCATCCTGGAGGTCCCTAATGAACTGATTGATGTTCCATTACACACAATCACAGCTTAGCATGTCCGAGGAAGTTAGTGTTCAGTGGTGTAACTACCATGGAGTGTATGCTGAAAGGACATGCAGGTACACTAATCACTGTTTGATGGGGAGTGTGTGTGTGGTAGAAGAGATTCCGGTCCGGCCACAATCTTTGACATGTCAAACTAAAAATTTCCGTGAGCTTTGTCATTGTTTTTCATTAAACTGTTCACTTTGTACTAACATTTAGTTCCCGCTGGCATCACTTTTGAACAGTGAAATTGTGCAAACTCACATACAACTGCCTTTCCACACACATACACAGACATATCCAGATGTGGATGGTGGTTCTGGAGTATCAGGTCAGTCTGTCTAGGGATAAATCAGACAGACTAATCTGTCCTGTGAGGGGATGGAGGGTAATTGGTCACATTTGACCCCCGGCCTTACGGACTGTGGGAACGCAGGCTTTATCTAGCAGCGGTAATTGGCTAATGAAACACTTCCGCAACTCCTCCACTAGATTGTCATCCACCGGTCGGGATTGGGTGAGGCATGTGTGTGTGCATTTGTGTGAGTGTGGCCGGCACAAGTGGCCAAGAGGCATGTGTGTGCGGGCCAGAGTGTGTGTGAGTTGTGTGTGTGGGTCGTCTAGAGAAAATGGCAGGATGCGGAACTCCCTGTGGCCATCTCCACAACGTTATCGTCAGCATCAGTCTCATGACGCCTGTGGCATACTGATACATTGACAGAACACACATTAATGGTTGGGTGGTTGCCATTACAATTTAAATTTAGGTTTGAAGTAGAAATAGTTAATGTAATTCAAATTAAATCGTTGGCCTAAGGCAGGGCTTTTTGTGTGGCACACACTGATAGTGTAGCCAGGACATGACTGAGTGTTTGCAGCATGTAGGTCATACTCTCAATATCACGGTCGATGTGACGCAGTCTTCTGTCGTATTATATTGAATTTTTCTCATGTTTTAAAGTTGTTTTGTGTGATCATTTATCTGGGCAAAGTCATGCCCACATCAATCGAAAGACAAGAAAACCAGGGTGGGGAGAGTGAGTTGCGGGGGTGGGTGGGGGGAGACTAAGAAAAAAAGGCTAAAGTTACGGTGGTGAGACAATGTCTCTGAGGTCCCATCAAGTGAGCCATTCATAGATGCAGGCCTACCAGTTTGTGGAGCCAGGGAGACACTCCGATAGAGTGGGGCCCAGGGTGGCCTTGTCTTTTTGTCCCAAGCTGACCCCTGCTCTCCCGCCTGGCCTCTGCGCCCCTCACCTGGCCTGTCCCAGCGCACTGGTAACAGGATACCTGTAATTTGCTCTAATGGCCTTTGAAAGACCTGGCTGGGCTAATCCCTGGAGTACTTCTCCCAGCAGCACCGTATGAAAGGGTGGGGGTAAAAGGGCCGAGTGCGAGTCCTGAAAGAGGACCAGCCTCTGGATTGTGTGTGAGAGAATGTCACCCCTTGCGGCCGGGGCTGGGGCCGAGGGAGTGCGGGAGTCAGCTTTCAGCAGATCACCACCATGTGGCTTGTTCACAGGCTCAAAAAAACTGGGCCCAGGCTTGTAGAGAAGTAGATTGTCTCTGCTTTACACCTCCCTCAGTGGCTCAGTCTGGCATGCAGGGGAAAGGGCTGAAGACCTGCCTGCGCTCAACTTTGAGAGAGTGTACTTCAAATTGTTTCCAGACTTCTTTTGTAATTTCGCAAAGGTAGTTCTTCATGGATGACGTGCGTTCAGTCAATAATAGAGATTGATATCCCCCAATACTGCAGAGCAGAAATAACGAGGGAATGGTTTGACGTGAAGTTAGACTTTAAAAAACGTCTTGTTAAAGCAAAGCAGCCCACAACTTCGACCGAGGGGACAAAATGATCATGGAGATGGAGGAGAGAATATTATACAGCAGGAGATGTTACACTGTCACGTGTTATAATGGAGGCATAAAAATTATATAAATAAGAATTGGTGAATGCCACAAATTTCATGAAATCTTTTGTCAGTTAAAAAAAAAGAGCTGTTATATAAGAGGTTCTTGCACAAGGCCCAACAGTGTGATAATATTAATAATGGCAATAACAATAATAACATCATTGCTGAACAAAAGCCACTGGGCATTGAATATGGACTGAGATTAGAAGGACAGAAGAAAAATAATCTTATCTGTCTCATCTTTTACTCTCATCCCTCCTGAGATTTTAATGGAATGTGGGAACAACAAGTGATATGTGGGCAGGGAAGACCAGCCCTCTGCCAGTCTTTTCTCTCCTTTCTTCCTGTCCTTTCTATCCATCGTCCATGTTTTTCTGGATGGGGTGGGTCACATGCAAGGGAACGTACTCACAGAAATACACACACACATGCAGGCCAGTCTTTCCCAAGGTATAGGGGACACTGCACACAGTCACATTCAAGTGATAGCACACATGCTCACCGTGTGTAAAGAGTGATTTAGAGCGTGACAGCATGTTTAGATCTGTGAAAGTTCAAGTGTGTAAAAGAGAAAAAAGGTTGTGCAAAAATAGACCTGTTCCTTATTTCCTTTGTTGTTACTTGAATTATGCACTTTTTACAGTTTTTGTTTGATCATATCAAACGCGAGTTGAGTTGAAGGATTCCTAACTGTCCAGGAATTCAGAGCTAAATTAGGCAAGAGAAACACTGTTCAGACTTCCAGACAGTCTGAGCTCATACGAGGAAGGGAATCAGATCTGAGGGCCAAGTTAGTTGGCATGTTGGCTTGAATGTGCTGCTTTGACGAACGTGGTGGATGATCAGAGTGAGGGCTGTCCACTTTCATGAGTAGTTTTGTTTTAGTTTTTCTTATCCTTCTTACCTCATTTTTAATTTTGTTTCTCTTGCAAAAGTGAGAACAAAGTGACAGAAACCTTAGATTTGTAACCGCAGGTTGTGCGTTTTGTGTGTGTGTGTTTTTGTGTGTGTGATCAGTCGAGCCAGGCTCAGCTCGGAGCAGACATATCTCATAGCTGTCGGTAAGGGATGAATAAATCATCCCTGTCCTGTGAGAGTTAATAGGTATGATGCATGTCCGGAGACCCGGCGCAGACAGGCCGGCATAGGGAGGGAGAGGAGGGGTGACCCAGGCGGGGAGAGAACCAGACTGAGACAGAGAGACCAAAGAGGTACGACAGAGGAGAAGTGAGGGACAGACGGGCAGTGAAAAGCAGGCTGGCAGATGGGAGACAGGAGGAAGGAGAGAAAGACAGGTAGAGTTTGCAGGGAGGGAGGGAGGGAGGTGTTGCCTGTAGGCCGACAGCTGCTCTGCAACAGAGGACCGCTCACAAACAGTGTCAGTCACAGCTCCTGTTATAGAGACTGTAAATTTTATATTGCTGTCCAGAACTGGTTGGTCCATTAAACCAGTAAGGGCATTGCATCATATGTATTTTGAGCCTGATCACACTTATTCAAACAAAAATAAATGTCATCATTTCATCACTATGTGTATGAAAAATTATGGACAGTGACTCACCCGGGGTGTTTTTGCATTAATGAAAGGGAAATCCTGAGCAAACCCTCAACTTTAACCAAAATAATTAAGTCAAAATGAAGAACATAAAACAGCTTCCCCTGACCTCAACCAAAATGTTTAAAATGGACCTGAAACCTGCTAAAAGCTGAACACAAACTGAACTGGCTTCATAGCTGAAGCAGCGCTTTTGTTGGCAAACATTGTCGGTTTTATGAAAATAATAAGGCCATCATTTTTTTTAGGTTCTGGTATGAAAATTTATGCTTTTACAGGAAATGAAACAACCACAGATAATGGTCATGACAATGCATTGGCATTGCAGCACATAACTTGAATTGCACTGAGCTTTGGCACTGAAGAAAATATATTTGTGAAAAGACAACATTTAGGTGACAGCAAACCTGCAATGTGAGAAGCACCTACATTAAAAGTATACAACTACTTGTAAGTTGAATATCCTTCGCATGCCTAAAAAGGTCTAATGTTACTTAAGATATAGGGCAGAAAATCAGTGTGGCACTCCAATCAGTCATGTCTAAGCAGGTACTTTTGTCTTTAAAAGCAGATGTAAAACACCTGCTCTGACATCACGTTGAACACATGGTCGTGTGGCCAAAGGTGCTTCTGCCTAAGTTTCTGCCTAATAGAGCAGTGCCACATGATTTTCTGAAGTATCTGACTCAGTGCTGATTAGTGTGCTTTCGTGTGGAAAGTGGTTTTAGCAACATCATCGCTGTGCTTTGCTGCACATAATTGAAACTAACCCATCAGCTGCTTTTTCATTAATAATGAGATCATCAAAAGTGCTTTTATCTTGAGTTTTCATTCCTCTTTATGTAACATGAGATGTGGTGGGCATTGTTCAAATCTCTTTTGTGTCGTCATTTGGTAGCAAAAAGGAGGTTTATACAGTAAACTAATTATCGTACATGATAGTAGATAATAGAGGGACTGGAGATAGTAGATAGATAGTAGAGATTTGCATGTCCAGTCCATTGAGTTGCAGTGTGGCCAGAACACCACGTCTTCTGTTCAACATTAAGGTGATGTTTTGAAATATAAGTTTGCATAAAAAGCACAGAGCTGACCACCAAGTTAGAAATGTCTGTTACACTGACATCATCCTGGCGAGGACCCAACTCAAGTAAATGTCAAAGACTGGTTCCTGTGTGTGGCTGCAACTGGGTGCAACCAGTACATGCTGGTATATATTTATTTTTTTGTAATATATATGTAATTTATTTTTTTAAACTCATAGTGATCCCCTCCACACTGGAAATAGTCAGTGGAGAGCTCCACACCATGTGCTAATCAAGGGCTGTGTGCATGTGATGGATTAGTCCCAGGGGTCAAAAGTCGGTTGATAAAGTTTACTTTACCAGGGGAAACAGTCAGTCATCCAGTGGAGTCGTGGTTCATCAGCAGACCATGTTTACTCCTGCCTTTCACTCAGTTTGGGTGTCTTTTGAATACGTGTCGTGCATTTGTGTGTTGCGATTCGACTCCATCCTCTGGTTTCAGCTAATCTTGAGTGTGTGTGGGACTGATCGGTGCTGTCCCCGACCTGACCTGTGCTGACTGTCCTGTAGCGAAAGATGCGAAAGGACTCATATACCTTCTGAAAACATTTTAAGCTTGAACCCCAAAAAGCAAAAGGAATGGTTGCTGTAGCTCACTATAAATACAGCTACTGAACTGACTGAGTTTACCTTAAGCACAAACAGGGCAAGGCTGCTTATAATGATTTCACATCCTCTTTGTAAGGAAGTCAAATTCACAGTAACATTAAAGTCCAGCACACAGTTTTTCCTGTGAATTATCGTCCCACTTCTGCAGCACTGTCATATTTCACAGGATATTGGAGATCAGCTTTCATATGAACCACTCATTGCAATGAGATCATCAGCGACCCACTATCACTGTGCATTGATAACTGTCAGGCTGCAGTACATGAGCCTCTGAACGAAGGCGTTCCTTCATCTGTCAGCTACAAATCAATATGAAGTGTGTGGATTTTCCTTTCATTCAGACACAGACTTAGGACTGTAACACAAACATGTAGTTATTGAATGCAATGAGAGTTATTTAGCTATTTCACCACATTTCACCACATTAAATGTATCTTTCAAATAGAGCATGTGGAAACAAAAACGAAGGCCCGTACTGTGCGTCCACTGAGCCAGTGACACAGATGCAGTGATTCTTGTATCGACACACAAGGGCGTTAATCACAGTTTGTGGCTCAACATTTTATTGTCAGGTCATAAACAATAACCTCTGAACTACATCAATGTCATGATTACACTTTATGAACTCTAATGGACCTCTGGACTTAAATAAAAGGTTGGTGTACAATCACTGCTTATGAAACTTTGGCATGCTTTTCAGACTGCAGATAAAACTGGCAAGTGAAACAAATCTCTTTTTAATGGTGGCATATTCAGTGACGTGTCAATATCAAACATTTGTTATGAATCTGTCATGGCTGTCTTTTGTACCAACTTGGTATCACAGTACTTCATCAAATCAAATTTGATCTATATGATATCCTGTATATGAATTGTCCAACTTTCTTTCACACCTGCACCATCTGCATCTTTGAGTGAGTGAAACACTACATTTATGTGTTTACTTTCTTAATTTACTACTGGACGTTCCACGTGCAGGACTTTGACACCAGAGTCCAGGACTAGCCTCTGAGATTAGGTTAAAGCAACAAAAGCACATTGGTTAATGTTAGGAAAAGATCATTTTATCAATAGGATTCACTTTGGTTAAGGTCGGTTAAGTTAAGACTGTGATTTCAGTTAAAAAATAAATTATATATATAAATTAATTAATTTGGAAAATAGTCAACAAGTTTAATCGATACATTCATGCACTTGGAGACAAATTTTCCATTTAAGGGCCTAAAGCTCCGTTTTGGGTTAAGAAAAACAGTGTTTTAGTGGGGATGGTGGAGTTTTTGAAGAAGAGACTGAAATTCAAACCCCTCCTACTTTCACACCTTCACACCCCTGGCCAATCACTGCATAGATTGACTGTGCTTGTTGAAATCTGTGTTTCAAATAGTTCACAAAATGTACAAATGCAGCCCCAAATTTCCAACGTCGGAAGGGTTTGATAATCTGACAAGCTCTTCGTTTGAAGCATACTGAGGCTTTTAGTGGGACTAGGAAAGAAAGATGAAGGACAGCTGTGATGGAGGCTTTTAGTGGAGGGACAATGAGGAGAAACATTTTTCAAAGTCTCCATCAGTGCAAGCAAGATTCAAAGCAACATGTTTCCTGGTTTATCTAACTGTAATCAGTACTTGAAAGCACAGCAATGAATGACAGGTTCGCTTGTGTCCCCTGCATATCAATGTACAAACCACATCACCCACAAGACAATTGTGAGAGTAACTTTTATTTTATTTATTTATCTGTGAAGTGTATTTTTTTTTTTTTTTTGCATGTACAATTCAGTGGTTGCAGAAATATACTAGACTATAATAGTTTGGTCCTCCTCTGGAATGAAGCAAACAAAATCTCCAGAGGTCTTTGCTAATCACTGGTTGGTATCTAACTGTACATTCAAGGGTTAATGTCCAAGTTTCCATATCACACCACCTGTGATGGCCTCCACTGGAGCGCCTGTTCTCATGGTAATCTCTCAAGGTGTTTAAAGCAATAGTGAGTGATGCAGCCTTTGTCTGTGCTGATACACACAGGCGGCTGCTTCGCCCAGTACCAGACCCTTCGAGGGGGTCATGGCAGATCAAAGGTGCTGGTCACAGCCATTAGGCCCGGCAGCCCAGACCCAACATGAAAAGCTTGTGTTTTGAAAAGGAGGGCAGAAGGAAAAAAACAACAGGGCCCTCTTCGTTTAAAAAGCAAGCAAACTGTGAAATAATTGAAAAGGTATGTCAATCAAGAGCAGGAGCACAGCGGGAACTCCGAGATTCCCAGGCTCTGCTCTGGTCGAGCACTGAGCCATGGAGGGCTGCTCAAGGGGGCAACCCAAGAAATTAAAGACCTGGGAAAAGGAACAAAAAGAAGACAGGAGGAAAAGAGCAGGAAAATCTCTTTTTCTCACTCACTCTTTGCTCAGTCTTTCACTCTTTTCTGCTTTAAATTTGTGATGAAAGGAACCATTTTGCCACACTTTGTAGAGCCCCATTCAAAACGGTTGGTCATTAATAAGATCTTGTCTAGCTCTTCACCTCTCAGGTGAGTAACAAAGACTTATTGGGGGGGGGAGAGCAGCCATTGGAAGCGGCTGCCCCCACCACCGAAACCCCCATCTTATAACCAGCACCTTCAGCCTGTACTCGCTCCCTCCTCCTCCCCCATACCATGAGTCTGACAAAAGGGAACCCCGTGAGAGTGTCTCTCTCTTTCCTTTCTGCCTTTTTTTTTTCAAAGTCAGAAAAGGCTTGAATGATCTGACGATGGGCTAACGTCCAAAAAATGGGGGACGGAAAGAAAAGAAAGAGTAAAAAAAAAAAGACTTGGTAAAAGACTTTTTCTATGCTTTTAAAAATCCCATAGAGGAGAAATAAATGGCAAGTCCACAGTTGACTAGACATGTATAGTGCAGGATTTGCTTGTAATGGCAGCTTGAGCTTATTGACAGTCCCAGCCAAAACATGTCAAAGGTTAAGAGATCTTGCCAATTGCAAGTGGGAAGCCAAAAGTACCTTTTTCATGAGCTCAATAGGGCCATCAGTTGATACTTGCTCAGCAGAACACGGAGCAGGAGTGACCTTCAGTTTGCAAAGCGACTCGGGAACAAAGAGCTAATTTGTCTCCATTATTTCTCGCACTTCTTTCTAATTGTGATATTGTTCACAAGATTTTGAAACATTTCTTGAATGAAAATGATTCTCAGTTTATTCACAAAACACTATTTTTTTCTAAATATAGTCAACTAATGCACCAAAAAAAGGAAACTAAATAATGCTGCCCATTTTGGTAGATAAAATGTCTTTCTTTTATTGTTGTTTAAAAAAATAAGGTTTATTAAAGAGAGGATTTCCCAACACTGCATTACAACATGTTATATATTTCAAAAGACCAGGCCTGTTTTTCTAGGGAAAAAAAAGTCATGGTTGCCCAACTTTAACGCTATAAATCATCTTAAGATTTCTCAACAATTTCTCTGGACAGAGACAGTTTCTAGAAAACTATACGTGTCCGGAGGCTAAACTCAGCACACAGCCTTCCTTCCAGTAATGTGACCTTTGGATTTCAGCAGTTAGAAAAACCCTCTAATAGCTTGAAATACCTCACTCTGATTTCTCAGGCTTTGAACACAATGGAGTGACTTTTCAAAGGGGGGACTGTGAGTTATATGGATCTAACTGGTCTTTATAGATGTGTGGTCAAGCGTCCAGAGCCCAAGTGATTCCTCCAGACAATGTGAAATCCCCATTTCATGTCCTCAGATCTTTTGTGTCTGCGGGCTGCTACACCGGCATGTATGAATGAAATGACATGTAGGGTACCTATGAGACGGGTGGAAAGAGGAACGCAATATTGAATGTGCTGTAGACACACGTTTGCGTCGAGTGCGTTATCAGACTTTGATTTATTCAAGTATAAACATACTCAACGTTTGTCTTTTATTTTTACTTTTTAAAACCTGAGATTTTACTGTTCACGACCAACTCCTTGCAATGTCTCAGATGTGACAAACATCCTTCCAACACACCAACTGCGCCTGGAACTCGAACCAGCAAATAATGGCAATTACTGCTGGCACCACTTTCAGGCACCAGCGGTTTTCATTGGCCTGGACTAATCCCCCATAAATCCTTGCAGCGCTCCAATCACCAGCCGGGCCTCAGCTAATTGCTTATGAGTCCCTTGCACGCTCCAGGTGCCACCGTCACACACCCGGTGTTTGTAAACACAGCTCGTAAAGAGGAGGCTGCCATCAAAGTGTTAATGTTTCCTCGGAGGATCAGAGGCGGCGCAGGAATGATGGGGGTGCAGCTGGGGCGATACCTGGATGGGCTCAACTGAGGTTTTCCCTCCTCGCCTGCAGCTGTGGTGAGGGGAGAGAGGGCTTCATTTACACGGCCCTGTCAGAGAAGAAAGACACTCAACAGGAGTTTGTGTTTGTTTACCTTCTTCGTCTTTTCTTTCCTCCTTTTCACTCTTTGTACTTCTTTGTGTCCCTGCCTAGAGTAGATGACCTCACTCGGTAAGCACGGCTGGTGATGTTCAGAGCTGAAAAGAAGTTCGAGATAGTTGCATGTTTGGAGTGATGGGGCTGCAGATGTGCTCTTTGAAACCAGCAACAGTAGTCTGAAGATATTATCCTGTATAGAAGAGTTAGTAAAGAGCATCTTTGTGCATCAGAATGTGAGGTTATGTATTATGTTGGTGTCATCTGTACAATATTAGACATGGGTGATAAAAGGTGGCACAGTATTTTAAACATGTCCATGTGTACATTGAAACAGTTCTTGGTCACAGTTATTATTGCTCTTTTCTATACGGCCTGTAAAAATGTCCTTTTTTAAAGGTGCAATATGAAAGAATTGGCCACCTGTTGAATTCACTGCCATTCATGCCATTAGCTGGTTAGCTCACTTAGCTAGTGGGTCTATTAGCTGACTCTTGGTGGGGGAGTGTTGGTAGCACAGGATCTTTGGACTGTGAGGAGAAGGAAGTTTGCAGGCCCCAGGGCAGGAGGGACCCATTGGGGAATGCTGGCAAGGAGCAAGGCACCAGATGGGCACCAGAACCAGAGCCGGGCAACGAAACCGGCTCAACAGTGTCCCATCAAATATTACTGGACCACGAACAGAGACTCAAACACCGACCAACATAGGCCAGTTTGATGACAGGGAATACAGTACCGAGGTACTCCAGCTCTGACTCTGGGACCTCCAAATTGCTTACTTTTTTATGCAAGACCGCAACCGTTCCCGAACTTTAACCAAATGTTTATTATCGTAATCATGATGACACACTCCCATAACCTTAGCTAAGTAGTCATCTTCACCCTAACCACAATGTTTCTGTAACCTCAACTAAGACCCAAACCACGACCTTTCCCTAAACCTAACCAAATCTTTACTTACTTTACTTTAATACTTTTTAAAAAAAACTGGTTTGTAAAGGTTGTGGAAGGCACATATAAACAATGTCATGTGTCGTGCTAGAGGAGATGGACAAACAACATATTTTGTCATTTAATTTGGAGGACCTGTTGTGCATTAAGACAGTCTTGAAAAAATGTGAACCTGTCCTTTAAAGCCTGGTCTAAAACAAATATCTAATTCATCATTTAATCCAAAAACATATTAAGTCAAGCCTTTGCGCCAAGTTCAATTTTACCGTTCTTTCCAAACAAAATCTGGATTTGCACAAATAAATAGGTAGAAAAAACTGCAGTGCAGAGGGAGTTGCACCTGTGAAGCCCCTGTTGTGAGCATTTGTTTTTCATCGGTGGATGGGTTTAACCAGTGAGTCTGCTCAGGAACTCAGTCACTGCCCTGTACAAGAGTTGTGGTTGTGCCGAAGCAGCTGGGGGTTGGTCAGCTGGGTGGCCGGTGGCCCGCTGCTGCTTTTATGACTACTTCATTTCCTACCAGCTTTGGGTCACCCTGTCTTTCAGCACCTTGATCTGGTGCTATGTTTACAGCATCTGTCCAAAGCCAACAATCCTTTTTCACAAATATCCAGCAGTGCCTGGTCTTTGAGCAACAGCATTACATGTCTTCTCTGCACAGACCAGTTTTCACGGGTGTAAAAAGAAGATGTCGTGCTCTGATCAGATAGCAGACCACATCAGGGTGCTTTTGATGGTGTAAGTGGGCAAACAAAGACATGCAAAAGAGAGCTTCATCTCCAGCAATTAGTCTCTATTCAGGACCCTGCGGTAAGCCCTCAGGTCATCTCCAAAACATCTTCCTGTTGTAGCCATGACAGTGGGTGTGTGCTTTTATTTTCATCTGCAGACAAAACCAGATCAAGAGTGAGCCACATGGGACTTGTTTGCAATCAGTGCCCAGAGGAAACAATTAGCCCATAAGCTTGCCAGCTTTTTCACGGGGTGAAGTGAGTTGGAGAGGCTGCTTAAGTGGCCAGCAGACACAGGTTTTATGTCCCTCAGTAAACAACATCATCAGGATGGAGTGTCACATCTGGAGTCAGGAGGCATGAATGGATGCACGCAGCGAGGCAGAATGACAGTGTGCAGGCTCAGACGCTGTGCATGTGTGTTTATATCTTATGTAGTTCAGGATGCGGTCTGAGACTGGGGTGCAAAGGTAAAGTTGTGCAATTAAGCTCAAACTCAAACTTTAACCTGTTGTTCTAAATGCTCTGAGCTCGACTGGTCCTCTCACAAAGGGAGCTCTCTCAGGCTATTGTGCATGTCCTGTCTATGTGTGTGTGCATGTTTTTTTTTTTTCTCTCTTGTCTTTGGCTCTCTCTCCCCAGAGCATATGGCTGTCTCGTATCCTAATCGCTAATGATAGAGTGGCTTTTAATGGGGAAACTCCCAAAGCTCGATGTTTCTAACCCAGACTCTTGTTCCCTCTTTTATTTTCCAGGCCTGATGGAAATCCGATCTGTCAGTGTGGGAGTTGTTGCCATCAAATCTGTCAGCACCGGGTTGTACTTAGCTATGTCCAAGAAAGGCACGCTCTTTGGATCGGTGCGTATACAACCTGGCAACATTGTTCCTGGAGGTCAAGATGGGAGGGCTGGGAAGAGGGAGGAGGGTGGTGAGGGTAGGGGAGGTATATATGTATAGGGGTCCCAAATGAATGCCTACCCAAACATGTTTGATTCTGCTGAAGTGAAGGGAAACGTCAGGAATCTTCTGCTGCAAAGTCCAGAAAAGGTCAGAATGTTACAATCAATCATGGCTGTACACCTGGCTCATGGTTGATGATACCTGCAGCTTGAGTTGGCTTGTTCCACTGTCAAAATAGATAGCAGAGGAAAGAAACCCAACCAGCAATGACAAAGAGCCAGCTGGGCTCCTTTAAAAGTCTTTGCGTGCCATCTGCCAATTGTTGTTTCACACAGCAAGCTTTCAAAAGCAATCACCTCTTTTTGTTAAACATGCATCAGACCTGAGGTGTGTGGTGTCTACCTCAGGTATTTACATCTCCTAAAAGGCGAAATCAGGGACAGGAAAATCAGTCAGCAGCACTGATAAGACAAGTGCCTAACACAGTAAACACGACACAAGCAGACCTGAAGACCCACGCCTTTCCAGAACCTGAAACCTCCCCAGGCATGTAAATCACGCCAGACTCATACTGTCCTGATGCTACTGTATCACAGACAGAGCCTCATTATGGCTGCACGATAACGATCTGGAAAAGGGAATGCAGCAGAACCTCTTGTCACTACGATATCTTTCAAGACCCTTTGAGTAACTGATAAGAGGTGGTAACCACCCATGGAAAAGTGGCTTTGCTGACTGTTGGATTATCTTCACAGATCAGCATACCTGCAGACAAAGCTCGCCACTTGAATTAAAAACAGGATAAGAAAAGAGATACAATGATTTTGATAGACCTTTAACATTTAATGCTGCTAAAAAAGGTATTTCTCATTTACAACAAGTTCATTACAAGTTCATTTTGATATTTCTGAGCACGATAAAGGGTCTGTTCAACCAAAATATTCTCAATGTTGTTGGTTCAATGTGGGGTATAATGAGGTATTTTGGAGCTTTTAGCTATTTCTGTGCTACTAAAACAAATAAAGAATGACATTCAAAAACATTTCTCTCTAGTAACAATGTCTCAGTTACTCAGGATATTTCACAGACCTCATTGTGATCGGCTACAGTCACTATTGAGTTTTCAGAGATCGGTCCCAATGAAAACTTATCTGTGAGGCCTGTAGATTATTGCAAGTAACCAGAATATTGTTTCTGGAAAGACATAATGCTTTTGGGGTTTGAATTGTAGTTGTTTAATGTTTTTTTTGCACAACAAATGAAATTCCACTGACATAAACTGTTTTGGGTTAACAGAAAATAAGTTTCAGAAGTGGATATCTAGACACAAAAAATGTCATTTACATGACAAGGCATCCACACCAATATGTTTTCATTTTAAAATGGCAAAGGAAGAGATTTCTGAAAAGTCGTTATTGTTTAAAAAAAAAAACGCATTCCCAAAGTTTTAAAATTAAACGGAGTCGGCAGAGTTTTTCAAAGTCGCCATTTTAGGGGTTCTAAAATGCTGGCATTGTGTGGATGCTAGGTATCAATTAGTGTGGATGTAGCCAAATTCTAGACCAAAAACTTCCATTTTAGCCTTAAAAAGACAAGCCACCAAAGTACAAACACCTGGAAAATCTTTTACTGCAACAACAGACCTTGGATTCATTGCATTTCTTGGAAGTAGTACAGCACAGCAGGAATAGAAGTCAGGCCTTAGCATACAATCATCTGTTATGACCTCCTTAACCTCTCTGTCTTTCTCCCTCCAATCACAGGTGAAGTACAACCCGAGCTGCAAGTTCAAGGAGCGCATCGAGGAGAACGGCTACAACACGTACGCCTCCCTCCGTTGGAAGCACGGCGGCAGGCAGATGTTTGTCTCGCTGAACGGGCGGGGGAAACCGCGGCGAGGTCACAAGGCTCGACGAAGGCACCCTTCCACTCACTTCCTGCCTATGCTCCCCTCCTAGCTGCCCACGTCTGAACTCTGACCAGCAACTGGCTGGCTCCTCCTCCTCACACTAGTGTTGATCTAGCCGTGACGTCAATCTTTATTTTTATTATTCCATCCTCCTGTCACATAAATGTACATTTGTTGAGGTTTGTAACATTTGTAGAGTTAGTATAATATGTACTTTTAAGTTATTTTCTCCATTTTCTAATGTTCAGTAATACAGTCCGATACAGTAGAATTACACTATCTTCAGGCATCTGTCTGAACTGCATGTAAAGAGTTGTTTGGGTGACTGTAAGAGGACTGAAAAGGGACAGCGAGGCTCAGAAAGAACAAAATGTGCTTCACTCGTTTGTTATTTAGACTATTTTAGATGCTAAATAAGAACGGGAGCATCTGGTACAGCAAAAATGATATTTATCTAATTTGTGATAAATGACAAGTATCACTATTAGAAAATGAAGCAACTTCAAAATAGCTTCAAAACAGGGACATACCTGCCATTTGGGGGAGTCACATTCATTAATTAAAAACCTACATATTAAGGTAGTTCATAGGCAGATTCCAGTGTATTTAGACTCAATGTTGCATATGCTTACAATCCTTACCTTACAAGAAAGCAAATGTGAATTTATCATGATAAACACATTTCTTGTCTTCATCACATGAGATGCATCATTTCACATATGAAAAATTCCCATATTGAGTGATGTTCAGGTGTCTCATGTGAAATTTATTACATTATATAATATATATGATATTATAAAAACAACAAATATTAAATACACAGATTCACATGTGATGAGTTCATATACAGACACATGGTTTTGTCATATCTGAAACAGCATTTCACTGAATTCATCTATATGCACAATTAGGGTTTGGGGCATTTTACATGTGAAATGCGAATTTTACATTTGCTAATTTTTGTAAGGTTACATCTAACTACTTTTCAGCCAACAAATAATAATGATACTAATAAGTAAATGAATTTAAAAAACAGTATTTTCCACCAGAATTTAATTTTTGTGGAGTAAATTAGTGAGGGGCTAATATAATTGAAGAGTTGACAGAGTAAACAGAGCACGAAAAATTCAGATAATTAATAAAAATAATTGGGGAAAATTTGACTCATGACCTCAGTCTTTCTACAATCCTGTTTAAACTGTAACATCTTCACTGTTGCTTGGGATAAACTGTACTGACACTACTGGATAAGAGACTCTGATCTGCGTCCAAAATCTCTGCTGACTCAAGCACATTGATAAATGTACTGTTCTCTCTGTATATGTCTATGTATGACAGGAACACAACAGAAACTAAGCTAACTACTGGGATAACATGCTGGATTTTCTGAGATGACCTTTGTATGTTTGTGCATGCTTCTGTCAGACTGCTTTTCCCATTCAACAAACCCACAGTTAATAGACTAGAAATCAGCTTCAGAAAAAAAAATGCATTGTGTCTCAACTAGTGTCTGATTCTTGGTCCTTAGTTCAGTCGTGAAATGATAATATACGTTTTAATGCATTATAGCAGCCGTAGATACGACAGGCGTCTCTAGCAGAAACGTCATTAATTTTGTACACAGTAGTAAATGGTTATTACATACTGCCTCTCTGTCAAGTCTCGCTAACATTTTTCTCAAGGCTGTTGCTAATAGAACATTTAATATATTTAAAACATTTTGTACTCTTTAACTGTTTGAAGTTGGTGTTTATTGTTATTGTCGACTTTTTGTGTTGGATTGTAGTCATACTGTTAAAAAAAAAAAGAAGGGAAAAAAGTAATTGTATTCAAGTCCATATTCAGCTCATTTTGTATGGTATTACTACTGGTTATTGGTACATGTGTGATCCACTTATCATAAACAGCTTCCAGCTATAGGCCAGTAATTGTAGTTTGTATATAAGGCCAAAGTCTCAGAACAAACTTTAGATTCATGTCAGCAAAGTAAAATCATTTGAGTGCCTTGGTCCATGCTGAGTTTGGTAAACTTCAATAAAAAATGTGGATAAATCATGAGTCATGGTTCACTCCCTTATGCAAGCAAGTCTTTTCAAATCATCAAGTGCAAAAATGGCATTTTAATCGTGTCTTGTGCGTGGCGCTGATTGTTAAGTGTTGGTAACATCTCCATCAGAGCTCTCCCGACATAATCCCCCTCCTCATCATAATCATGACAAAACTCACAGCAGGAGAGGCGCTGATGTGGAGGACCTCCCCGTGTCTGATGAAAGGTCCACGGTTATGAACTATGCGACCGAGCATCAAGGTCATTTACACACAGACGAACCCTCCAGTGGCACAGGAGGCCACTCGGTCTTTTCAGCCAACAGAAAGGAGAGTCGGGGATGAATAGTGGCTGTTTGGGGTGAATAAAGGCCAACCTTTCAGCCTGTCATAATGTGAGATTACTGTGACGGGGTACATGTCTGGTCAGAATGGCGTGAAGTCACACTGTAGTTCAGCTCCAAAGGTCTGGTCTGAATCAGTATGGGGGGTCCGGCAGTACTGTTGCCATGCAAATGTCTTTGTCCTCAGCTGTGCACCCTTAAGGGATAGTTAGATTTAGAAAGTAAAGACAACTTGGAATTGTTCTCCTTTTGTTACTGCTGTATTCAAATTGTAAAAATAGTCATTTGAAGAAAAAGTTTGGCATTTTGGGAAATATGCTTACTCACGTTTTTTCCGAGAGTTAGGTAAGAAGATTGATAGAAGAAGATTGATTGGACTACAGAACCGACTACAGAAGGGAGACAAGACCATGCATCCCTTTAATCCCCCCACACACTCCCTTCCTTCCGCTTCCTCCACAGGAAGCAGTATCACCAGTTACCCTCTAAAGTATAAATGATAAAATATGTGGTGGAGGCTTTAAAAATAGAAGCAACACACACACAGGCCAGTAACCAAGGAAATAGAAGACATAGGTGCTGAGGGACAACTGAAGCTTCCCTGAAGAAAACATGACAACAACTGCACTTTTTTCAATCTATCAAGTTGCTTTCGTAGGTTTTGCTTTCTTGACCTGTGCACTCGTTGTTGCAGGGAACTTAACACTTAACACTAGTTGTTCACCAATTGGAAGGTTGGTGGTTTGATCCCTGGACCCTGCAGTCTATGTGTCAAATCGCCCCCGATGGCTTTTCCATCGGTATGTGAATGTATGTCACTTTGGATAAAAGCGTCTTCTGCTAAAATGAATTGGAATTAATTAAAAGAGCAGCTGGCCTGTGTCCGTCCAAGGTAATAAAACCAACCTACCAACACCTCTGAAGCTCACTAATTAAAAATATCTCATTGGTTTTATCCATACAAATGCTGAAGTATAAAAATGACCACCAATGACCACCTCCAGCAGAGACTCCAAGAAGTTCATGGTCCTGATCAAGAAATCGTCTGACGCATGAATCCTCTTAAAAACACAAATTACACTTGGGTTTTTGCACAGGCTAGCAGGCTAACAGTTTCCCCAGGTTTGCATACAACCTTGAGAGCGCGATCAAGTCTTTCATCTTGCACCTTTCAAAGTCGTCAGATCGCTGTACTGTTCACACTACACACCTTTCTGCCTTGTTATTGGGAATCTTGAAGTTGTTGGGATTTGGACTACATGACTAATCAGCTACAGGGGGTTACATATTATAAGACTTTTGACCATGAGGAATCCTCAATGAGTTTGTCTAGTGTCCAATTTCCTTTTGTCACAAAAACACATGCAGGAAAGTGGTAGTCATTATACCATGCACAGGACAATTTCTCCAAAATTGATGTCTGCAAGAAACAAGTGGTGCAAGGGGTTTCTGTGCTGATTTGCAGCGATAAGACAAAATTGAAGTTGTCAGGTCCTTTCTGGGTGCTGCTCCAGTGCGATCTGTCATTTCTCGACTCCTCCCCTCCTTCAGCAGGTGTCTGCTCTCATTGGCTGTAGTTCATTGCATGGCTCCCGACTCGTCCCCGACACAACCAGATACTTGCCTGCTCGATATGTTTCGGGTGTCGGCAAGGCATCGACAAGCTCCTCTAATAATGTCTTCTAACAGTTCACACGTAGCAATCATCGCTCACAGGATCACCCTGATTTGCCTCTGATTTTTGTTCCATCTCCAAAAACTGTCTGCAAGTGGAAACACAGGGCAACAACCCTGTAGTGTATAAACTCTGCATTACTCTCAGCAAGAAAGCAAATATACATAATCCCAAAAATGTTTAAACTATTCAAAGTTTCATTAATAATCTCTCTTTATATATGATATACAGTATATTTCAGCTTTTTTACTTTCCTGTTCTAAGAAAATCCTATAGATCTGTGCGGAATACAGTGCATTTCAGTTTTACAGGTGTCTCTGAACATATGATCGTTATCCAGCCGTCAGCTGGCACAGACACACTAAAACATGCACGGCACAAAGTAATCCCATTTTCTGCCTGTTCTCTCGATTGACTCGCCTCTTTGTCAGCGTCTCCTCAATCTTTTCTCCTCTACCTCTCCGCTCTCCTCTTTTAACCGTCCAAGAATCTCTCCTTTCTTCTTGGCCTGAGGGTGCGACTGGCTGTTGGTGCCAGTTCCAGGGACACCAAATGGGAGCTGTAATTATCATTGCTCCACCACTGTCCTGTCAGTGTGCTCGCCAGCAAAACAAGAGGGATCCTTTGGAAGTCCTGATCAAAAGCTTTGGCCTTTGATCATGAAGCAAAAGGAAAAACCTAAACACTGTGCAAAATCAACGAGGAATGTCCCAAAGAGAGCCCCGGAGAATGGAAATGACAGCCATCCAGAAGATGTCCTCGGCTCCTCCTCTGCCATGATGTGTTGATGTCAGGAGCACAGGTGTTTGGGCTGTGTTTGATGTGATCGGCGTAAGCGGAGGACTGAGAGAGTGAGTCATGCAATGATGTTGTTGCTAAAGTGTCCGTCAGAGCACCTGGTAGGCTGCACAACAGGTCGTGTCTCAGTGCCTCTGCGAAGGCCTCTTCACGATCTGGATTTGATCACGTCTGTACAGTACGTCTTCACATCAGCACATCCATGAAAACATTACTTGGGTGAAGATATTCTGCCTGACCCAATAAAAATAGTGTTTATAGAGAAGGTTACTTTGACTGCTTCAAAATTAATTTGCAGCTGAGTGACAGAAAAAAGTAATAATAGAAGCCCATTTTGAGGGCCTTAGCCAAAATCTACAGGGGCACAAGTCATGCTGCTTCAGCGACAACAAACCACAGCCTCTGGAACCTTTGAAACCCTGTGTGGTCATTTTCTCTCACAGTGACTGAAAAGAACTGTGGTGGGTGGGAAAGAAAAAAAGAGCCCCTCGCCACTCATAATACCAATCTTATGTATGTAGACGAAAATGGGAGGGATGGGAGGGGTTGGGGGGTGGCAGACGGACTAAGGCACAATTTTAAAGCGCTTATTGAATTGCCATTACAGCTCCTGAGACTAATTGTGGCTGTTGTGTGTCTCTCGGTGGCCTAGGGGGCTCTGGAGTGGCCCTGTATGCTCTTACTCAGTGGGGTTTTCAAACCGAGTGGCCCTGAAAGAGAACAGGACCACCGTAGATCAATGGCAAACCTTTCACTCTTTCACAGGCCCTCGCTAATCCTTCTCATTTGTCTGCCATTTGTTGAGGCACATTCACAGCTCCCTGAATTTAGGATTAGGCCTTGTTTTGTTACAAAAACAGCCCAAGTTATAATGCTGAATAGATGGACTAAAGGGTGGACGACGGATGAGTGTGTATGTGAGCTTGCAAGCATGTGTGCGTGTGTGTATGGTTATCAGGTATAGGCTACGTTTATGACCAAATTCATGAGAATGCAGAACCTACTCAGGATACCTGTTTTAATTTTGGTGCAAAAATGATAGTGTGCATTTTTCCTTTTGATTTGTTGTAGCTTCAATAAAAAAATGCAGAATTCCATATGGAGTGATGACAATTTTGTCTTTATGTGTGACTTTTTTGAATTTTCAATTTCAAACCTTTGGGACGCAAGTGGATTTATCATTACCTAGTGTTCAGACAGAACGCGAGGTGAATTTTAGATGATGTACGATTGCAGACAAGGTAAATGAAAAGAAAAGAAAAGAAAAGTGTGCACGAAAAGATGCATATATATCCAAGGTGGTGCAAACTGGAAGAAAGACCATTCTTCCCAAGTTGAAAATGTCGGCCGTTTGGGGCGAGTGAACTGCACAAATGGTCCAATGGTCAAATTTGCATGAATGATATGGCAAAATTTTATTTTGCTTTCTGTCTGAATTCACCTTTAGAAATGTATGCTACACTCTTCAGCTTTGTTTTCCCCACAGATACCAAATATTTCATGCTGTGGAAGAAAACGTGCATTCAGTTATTAAAAAATATCTAGAATTCTACTTGATTTAATGGCACAGTAATGGATCAAGTGTAACATGCTTTGTATAACTTTGGAGCTACTTTTAAGGGAAATGAAAAGACAGTTTCAGAGTTACAGAGGTTAAAGGTTTGATGACTTCATGAGGGGCCTTTAACAGTTCCAAGGTTCTTATTCACGTGCTGTCTTTTCATATGTCCTCTCACTTTTCATGAGAGACTGTACAGTGTGTCCTTATGAAAAAAAATATTTCATAAGAGAGAGGAAAAGCGTGAACAAATTGATTCATCACAGTCACATACCTGCAAAGGAAACACAATTTCATTAAAGTTGCAATGATTCCCTTTGAAGCCTGGAGTTTTTCCTCATTGTGCTCTGTCTGAACCTGAGCGTGTACTCGGACAGTCTTGGCAGCCTGCAGCAGAGCCATCAGACTGAGGCCTTCTCATCACTGAGTGGATTAGTGTTCATGTCTGAAGCCACTTACTGGACATTAGACAGGGCTGCTGAGTGGCACATGCGCCACATTTCCCCTAAAGCCCTGCCATGCCACGCCGCAGGTATGTGGTGCCGACCGGCCAAACCCCATGTCGGGCATTCTCTGGATGCCTGCAGTCGTGCCAGACACCAGGGGACGAGGTGAAGAGATGAACGGAGGGATGATTGCGTGAATCAGAATGGAAGAGAGGAAAAGTAAATGAGTGTAATCTAATATGGGTTATATGGGATAAACAGTATTAAATTAGTGAGATATACTGAGGAGGAAAGTGAGAATAACTTGTTGGATTTAAAGTTAGCGACGGACAGAGTGCAAACATTAGACTAATTTGTTACATTGGTGGCACAGGTGTCCAAAATATTGGCTCTGGCACAAAATTTGCTTCCAAAGAAAATAGAAATATGATTATTTACTTTCTTCTATGACGGTTAGGTGAGAAGACACTGAATATATCCTTACCTGACTTAACATCAGCTATTAGCACACATATTTAACATAAAGGACAGGAATTATTAGCTTATTAATAAATAATCTAAATGACTGGTGGAGAGTCCCAGGTTGTTCACCTCTGTGCGGTCATAACGACATTCATAAGAGTCGGAATCACCTGAGGCCCAGAGTAAATGTCATTGGAGTTGACACATGAGGCCAAATGTGGATGGTTGTTCAATCTTATGGGTAGGGATGAAAGAATAGCAGTGTTGTGGATAAGTCGTAGACCTCCTCCTCAGTTGAGGGATTGTAAGAGTAAAAACCTGGGACTCCCCACACATCAGTTAGAACTGAAGAAGCCCATTTAGATGAGAGACGCAACATTTTCACTTATCTGCAACCAACTCCTTCAATTCAATCCTTATTGGATTACCCTGACCTGGAAGACTGAAAATTTTCACAGACATCATGCATCAAATACCAACCAGGCCAGTTTGCCACAGTACTATGACCAATATTTAGTGGTACTGGATAAGAGAGTACAGATGCTGCACTGCTCTTGTGACGGTTAAACTCAAAAATATAAGAATATTACGTAAATGTATATAAGTAGTCAAAAGATGAGAACATACAAAATGTAAGAATATATAAGAAGAAGATCACTGAAAAGGTGTTGGCAGCCTAAAGGGGCACAGACCATCTCCTATATAGTTTGGCCAGCTGTGGCAGGCCAGCTACATGTTGGCCAACATCCCAGTCAACATCATGAGGTTGTCTTTGGCTGTCAGTGACTGGAAAAGACCAAAGTCAGTGCCGCTTCATGCAAAGTTTTAGGAGTGCCAAAGCCTATCCACCCTGCCCCTCAAGTCCCGCTGTGTGAAGTAATTCTTCATGCCAATGAAACCAGACAGACTCTGTGTTTTGTCACTGCGTGCATGGCGATATTTTTTCAACACTGCAGTTTTTTAACTTCCAGGATTAACAGGTGGATATTCTTCCGCAAAAGCAAGCGTTTTTCATGTTCAATGTCAAAACTTGTTTTCTTTTTCCTATGAGGAAGTTTGAAATATTGGATTAAAACCTGTGGGCTGCATCAGACAATTAGTAAGACATGTAAATATAAGTTTCCTCTGTCAAGGTCTGTCATCATGTTGTGGGAGAAAGAACTTGACGCTGGCTGGAAAAGTCAAGGAGGCTACATCGTACGGGAACATTGTTCCACTCAAATCCTGGCTAAAACTAGTGCTTAAAAAAGAAGCTGTATATAAAGTTTATTTTGTTCTCTAACATAGATGTATACGTAAACGGATTGTGGAGCAGTAACTTTGTCCTGAAAGCATTGTTGAGACAAGATGTGGGGTTCAACGACCGGCCGAAGTCAGTGCCTAAAGGACCAATGACAAATCCATCCTGGTTCAACACCTTTGTACATTATATGAAGGTTTGAACACATGATAGTGACACAGTGCATCTATAGTATTTCTTGTCTTAATAACTTCATGTTTCTGTGTCTACTGAAGTCCAGCCACAGTAACATATTCACATGCAGCATTCATCACTGCTCTGACAACCTTTAAAGGTTTTCAGCGCTAACACACAGGCTGTCCACCACATTAGTAGAAGGCGTTAAAGCCAGAAAGAAAAAGTAAAGCCAGAGTAAAATATGATAACAATACTGGTGGTGGTTCCTATGACGGAAAGATCAATTCCGCCCCTACTGACATTCACATTATAACAAAATTGACTCATAAGCAAGAAAATAAACTCTCACAAGAGTACTGACAAACCTTACTCAAGAAAATTACTCCCATCCCACAAACCTAATCAAGTTGAAGTGTAAAAGTATTTGGTCAACTCAAAGTACAATTACTTTGTGTTTTAGTATTATTCAGATCTTCACAAGTCATTTTATGCAAATACATGGGTAAAAAGTAAAAGCACAGTTTTAAAAAGGAATGTGACAAGATACAGTTAAAATATATATATATATACTTTTTTACTTGCATTACTTGTAACGAGATCCTACCCACCCCTGAGTAGTAATGGAGTGATGCAGTGATTTCTCCCGCCCTGTCCTGCGCTCCCAAAGACTCAGCACCAAACTCAGTGATACTAACTCCTGTATTTGTAGTGGGATGGCATGCTCACTGCTTGAAATGAGGGAATTTAATGGACCACAGACAGCAGGCAGATGCTGGTAGGAAGATTTATTTAACAGCTCAATTTCTGAGTTCACATCATTCTGATTTGCACTGATGGAGAAGAGGCACCCTCTGATGGTCATTTTTAAAGTCTTGTTATGTGCTCTGGCACCCTCTGCTGGATATCATGAAGTACTAACCAAACAGCTGAGATACTGTGTGTCATGTTAAACTTGATGGTATCTAAATGTAGATGTGGAAAGAGAGAAAATAAAAATAAAATAAAAAACATTTAAATGACAAAACCAGTGTATCTATAAAGTCAGGCTTTCAGAAAACAAACTTATGATTTAAGATAACATTGTTTGCATATTGTTTAGTTTAGATAGCTGAGATTGTGTCTGTGACTTAAACTGAGTGGCACCCCCTTATGGTCAAAAAGTAAAGAAACTATTTAAGCCTTTGTTCGGACTCTGGCCCTCTCTGCTGGGAATGTGATGTCGGTGTCTTGATGTTGTTTGGGTGAATTAACAGACTGAGTGGGGTGGTGGTGTCATACCTATGAGCTGTTGCAAAGAAGTCTCTGTTACTCATCTTGTTTTCAAAGGCAAACCCACAACAACACAAGACTCACAATCAGGAAGTGATCCACAGCAAAGAACCTACATTCTGAATCTATTTTCTTTACTCATTAAATTCATCCAGTTCACTAAGTAAAAGCCCAATTCCAAAAAAAAATGTTGTGATGCTGTGTAAATAAAAACAGAATTCAATCATTTGCAAACAAACTGTGTTTACAGACAACAGTTTTAAAAAGTGTTCCTGAGCCCATGTAGTAATCTCCTTTATAGAATCATATGTTTGTCAATGTGGTGAACCTCACCACATCCTTGCTTGTGAACAACTGAGTCTTTCCAGGATGAACCTTTCATACCCAATCATGATCACCTGTTACCGATGAACCTGTTTACCTGTGGACTGATCCAAAACACCTGTTTGGATCTTTGCTGTGGATCACTTCCAAAAACAAGAACTTTCACAGTCTTTTGTTGCTCCTGTCCCAACTTGTTTCAAATATGTTGCTGCCAAATTCAGAATAAGCATATATTTACAACAATCAATAAAGTTGGTGAGGTCAAACATTAAATATATTTTCTTTTGTACTGTTTTCAATTGAGTATATGTTAAATAGGATCAGTAAATTCTGTTTTATTGATGTTTTACACAGCGTCCCAACTTTTTTTGGAGTCAGGGTTATAGTGTCCAAAAGGAGCCCTGAACAAAACACAGAGACTGAGAGACGATGGACGCAAAAGAAAAAATTAAAACATGGAATTAAATCAATGGACAAAGATGCATTATTTGTGATAGACTGTGATAAACTCACACGCAGTTGCTACATAGCCTGCAACAATGGCAATACTGCATGTTTACTACATGATGGTTGAAACTGCACAGGGACAGGATGTGACCAATGTCTAAATGAAGAAGGTGATAACCACAGGACCACTGCAGCAAAAGGGGTCTTTGATAACCTCAACACAACAGGCTGAGTTTGCTCAGAGGAGCTGGCTACTAGGTGTCCTTAATCTGTCCGATTTCCCGATTCGATTCGATTACGATTATTGAGATCCCGATTCGATTACCAACCGATTTTCGATTACCAATTATTGATTTTCGGTTTTTCATTTACTAGTAAGTAGCCAGTTAATGAATTAGCATCGGGCTAAAGGCCTCCAGCTAGCTGCCGTCGGCTGTGTGGTGGCTTTGTCC
>JAFREQ010000228.1:0-187064 GCA_025331565.1 Holacanthus passer | reverse complement strand
TCTCTCTCTCGTTCTCTCTCTTTCAGTCTTTGTCTCACTCTGTCAGTTTCTCTTTTGCTGTCTGTCTCTCTCACACTCTCTCTCAGTCTCTCTCTTTCAGTCTTTTTTTCCTCCCTCTCTCAGTCTGTCTTTGTCTCTCTCTCTCTCTCTGTGTATCTCTCTTTCAGTCCCTATCTCTTTCAGTCTCTTTCCCTCCCTCTCTCAGTCTCTGTCTCTCTCACTCTCTGTCTCTCTCGCTCTCTCTCTCTCAGTCTCTCTTTCAGTCTCTCATACTCCTTCAGTCTCTCGTTCTCTTTCAGTCTCTCTCTCGCTCTCTGTCTCTCTCTTTCAGTCTCTCGTTCTGTCTCTCTCTGTTCCGTCAGTCTCTCTCTTTCAGTCTTTGTCTCGCTCTGTCAGTTTCTCTCGTGCTTTCAGTCTCTCTCTTTCAGTCTCTCTCTTTCAGTCTTTCTCTTTCAGTCTCTTTTTTCCTCCCTCTCTGTCTCTGTCTTTGTCTCTCTCTCTGTATCTCTCTTTCTCACTCTCTCTTTCAGTCTCTCTTTCCCTCCCTCTCTGTCAGTCTTTTTTCCTCCATCTCTCAGTCTCACTGTCTCTCTCTCTCTCTTTCAGTGTCTCTCTCGCTCTTTCAGTGTCTCTCTCTGTTTCTCTTTCCCACTCTCTCCATGTATCTCTCTCACTCTGTCAGTCTCTCTCTCTCGCTTTCTCTCTGTCTCTGTGAATTTTGCCACTGTGGGACGAATAAAGGTTTATCTTATCTTATGTCTCTCTTTTCCTCCCTCTCTCAGCCTTTCTCGCTCTGTCAGTCTCTCTCACTCTCTGTCTCTCTCTCTGTATCTATCTATCTCTCTCTCTCCCAACGGCAATGGGGGATTTGGGGCAATGGGGAGTGGTCTGCAAACGGCAATGGGGGATTTGGGGCAATGGGGAGTGGTCTGCAAACGGCAATGGGGGATTTGGGGCAATGGGGAGTGGTCTGCAAACGGCAATAAGGAGTGGTGGTATGCAATTGAGGAGTGGTCTGAAAATGGCAATGGGTAAATGGGGAGTCGTCTACAAACAGAAATGGGTCAATGGGGAGTGGTCTGCAAATGGGGAGTGATCTGCAAACGGCAATGGGTCAACGGGGAGTGGTATGCAAACAGCAGTGGGGAGTGGTTTGCAAATGAGGAGTGGTCTGCAAATGGAAATGGGTCAATGAGGAGTGGTCTGCAAACGGGGAGTGATCTGCTAACGACAATGGGGAGTCGTATGCAAACGGGCAATGGTCTGCAAACAGCAATGGGGAATGGTCTGCAAATGGCAATGGGTCAATGAGGAGTGGTCTGAAAACAACAATGGTCAAATGAGGTGGTCTGAAAACAGCATGGATGGGTCAATGAGGAGTGGTCTGCAAACGGGGAGTGATCTGCTAACGACAATGGGTCAATGGAGAGTCGTATGCAAAAGGGGAATTGTCTGCAAACAGCAATGGGGAGTGGTCTGCAAATGGCAATGGGTCAATGGGGAGTGGTCTGCAAACGAGGAGTGATCTGCAAATAGCAATGGGGCAATGAGGAGTGGTCTGAAAATGGGGAGTGGTCTGCAGATGGGGAGTGGCCTGCAAACAGTAATGGGTGAATGGGGAGTGGTATGCAAACAGCAATGGGTCAAAAAGGAGTGGTATAGTTTGAGATATGTTGTTTGCACAAATTGCCGGGTACAAAGAGCCTGGCAATTCATGTGAGTAAAATAAACAGTCCTTATCACATCAACTGATAAGTTATGTGAAACTTTCCCAGGAGCACTGTTAAAGTACTTTGGCACAGAAGCCCAGTCCACATCCTCAGGCTCAGCCGTGCGTAATACGTCAGGTGAGGAAGACTGTCACCATACCATAAACATTCAATTTCTAAGTATAAGGATTACACCTAAAGGGAAATAAATTAAGTCAAAGTATCTAATTAATATGTGTGTATACGTATGTATGTATCTCCTCTTAGGTCCATCTCCGTCCTCAGCAACTTCCATCACAACATCATCTACACAGTATGGATCTTCACCAGCTCTGCCAGTGGATCCCAGCTGCGTGGCCCTCTGTACTGTACTCAATTCTGTCTGTTGTCTGTATTGTTTTTTTATTTATCGAAGTGATTTTATTTGTTGTTGCACTTTATTGTTGTTCAACTAAAAATTATTCTTGCACATTGCTGTTGCAGTTTTTCTTTTATGAAACAAAAAATCATAAACCAGATGACACTTCTACAGTAAATAAATTGCTTTATCACTTGGAATGTTGTGTAAATAAACCCCAGGCTGCTCTTGTAGCTGAATGTGCTACATTCTGAAATTAACAATCATATGTGGCACCCTGGACATCATTCATCATTGGTATTATTTGTATTATTATTGCATTGGTATTTATGTAATTAACTGGGCCACCCCCTTAAATGTGTAAAGATGTTAGGCTGACAAAAGGATAACGTAAACAACACTGCCAGAGCCACAATGGGTTTATAATAGGTGTGTGAATGATCAACAATTAATATTATTGGCACAAATAGAGGGCCCCAAAATCAAATTTTGCTTAGGGCCCAATGGAGGCTTGGGCCGGCTCTGATTGTGATCATGTGACAAACAGTGTTAAAATGAAGCACATCATGATTAATATTTTGAAATCACATTTTCCTAGATGGTTTGTGACTTGATGTTACTAGCCATATACTGTACAGTACACTTTTTTAAGATAAAAACTTAAGCAAACACCTACTGGGACCACGCAGGAAGAAAATAATTAGGATTAGATTGTATTTAAAGCATTTACTGGAAGGATGAGATTTACCCTTTAGGAGTCTGGAATTTCTCTTGGCTCTGGCCTGACTGACTCCATAAAATCATTGTCTGGTAAGCCATTGTTTCACTGATTAGATCTTGAGCATTGAAGTAAACCATCACGCACCTTTGTTTCCCGACAGCCTGAGGTGTTTGCTGCAGCTGCTGCAGGAAGAGGCACACTTCTTGTTTAGGAATATGGGATTCTGCATTGATTCTTATCTCCCTTCGCATACAGCTCATTGCCCTATATAGTATTTCCCCTACTGAATCAGGTTGATCACGATTAATTCATCATTTCAGTTCATTATTTTAGTCTCAACATAAAAAGCAAGCAAGATCATAGAATGGATGTTTCAGATTTTTTGTTGCTCCCCAAAGAAAAATTATTTTCACTTGCCCTGTCTGCAAAGAGGTCAAGAGGTGTTTGAGCATCTTGACCAAGTGCACTTCAGCAGACACTGTGCAGATGTCATGATGGTGTTTGTCTTCTCTAATTGTACAGTTATTTCTGTCATCATAATCTCATCAATATCGTGTAAGACAAATTTGAAAGAAATTAAGAGTTTAAAGTTATTCTCATCCATCATCCCAAAAGCTCTGAAATAAATTAAATGCATTTTTATTTTACAAAGTATACATTATACTATATAAACCGGGTAATTTTAAACAAATGAAAGAAAATCTTATTCTGTGTGTTATATTCTGTTTGATTGTTAAGATTATGACAAAGTTATCAGACTAGATAACACAACTTGCTCTTTTTACTATTTTTTTTTTAACCATTACATGACGACACAGACCAATTGTGAGTCTAATGTTTTGCGTGAAATCTCGTTAAGCCTTTACTGTATCATTTTCCAAGAAGAGGGGTGAGTGTAACAGTTTAAAACTTCTCCCTCTCATGCTGACCTCCCTGTTTGTATATAATGGAAAGGTTATCAGTTTACAGGAAACTCTGGATTTGGGACGGAAACTAGAAGGAAGATGTCTCTTTTGTTTTTCTTTTTTCCAGGTCAGAGGGTAATTGGCAGTCAGTGTCAGTGTCTATGGCATCTACTGATGAGGGTCAAGGTGAATGGAGCCCTCCTCAGTGTCAGCAGTAGCTAATTCTATTCATATAACCTGCAGAGTTACACACCGCTTTTCCTCTTAATGTTTTCTTTACAACTCAACAGTGAGTCACGAACAAAAAAAGAAAATCATGTCAAGAATGTACTTCACTGCTAGAATACATCATGTGACCTAAAAGACCCAGTCGCCTTATGTGGGAAAATCCAGAGGAAAAGGGTGTAGGCTTGCTACTTGGATAGTAGAATCACATGGGAATAAAGGTAATATTTGCAGTTAATACCAATAATAGATTTACAACAGCAAATAAGAGACAAAAGTGAGTATTCTATCAAGACAGCAAATCATATCTTCTCTTTGAAGACATCTGAACAGCTGACAAACCAGATTAGAAGTTTAGTTTTCTGATTTCTGCTTCAGGACAGATGATGAAAGTGTCCAAAACATTAGGAATGTGAAATGTGAACATGGGATTCTGGTGGGATTTGCCTTGTTACAATTATTAGATGCATTGCTATGACATTTTGTACAAGACATTCATGTCTCCCAAGAGGATGAATCATACTGACTTTGATGATCCCCTGACTTTCTCTGGTGGCAACAGCCAAAGTTTTCACTAATCCTGTTAAACTATCCAATGGATTGGCTCAAAATGTTCATACATACATGGTTCCCACACTTTGGTAACCCTCATCCTCCAACGTCACCATGAGGTACACTCATGATTCCCATGAAATTTGGTTCAGACATTCATGTCGAACCAGAAATGTTATATGTGTAACTTGGTTGTCAAACAGCAACTTTGGAATGTCACTGCGAATTAAACTTTACACAAAGACATCAGCATGTTTATTTACTACTCATTTTTTCAAGATGTTTTCTGAGCTGTTTCACCACCACCGAGCTGTGAGTAGCACCTCCATTACCTTTGTGCATTGCATTGTGGGAGTGCACCAACAGCACACTCAAAAAAACGTATTAGTATTTAATATTCATACTGTCTGCTTTGACTATAAAGTAGTAACTTTTCTGGTGTGAACATACAACATAAAGATCTGCTTAGACTCATATGCAGTATATGGATTTAGGTCCGTTTTTCCTTAGTGCAGACCCAAGAAGGAAAACATTAGCTCTATTTACCTTTTTGTCACAGTTGTTTCACTGGTAGTTTGGCAAAAGAGAAAATGCATATCAAACTGGAGAGCTGGAGGAGAGAATAGAATGAGACCTTTTCAAAAATGTGTGTGTAATTGTGAAGGTGTGTCTCCTCTCAGGCTATTTTATTCCTCCCTAATGTCGTTTTTGTTACTTTTTTCCTTAAACCTTTTCCCTTTCCCCTCCCTTTTTATTGTCATTGTATTGTCTGTAAAGCACAGTGGAATTTAGTTTGAAGTTTATCATCATTTAGCATTACACGAAAATAAAAACATTTAACCATGACGACAAGTGAAAACCCCTCTTATTCTTATCTGGTTGTTTTTTGAACTTGAAACTTCTCACAGAGTAACAGGATATGTTAGTGATTCCAGCTGGCTTTCCCCTTCCTGTATGGACTTCACGCTTGGCAGCCAGCCTTCAATTCTGATAAAGTCAATTAAACCCCAAGTAAAAGTAAAAATGAACTGTCCTCTTCTATTTATACCACATCCTTCACATTGCATGGAACTGAATCTGCAATCAGAAAACACCTGCAGAGGTTTGTGTAAATATTCACAGTCAGACGCAAAGAGTTACATTGTGTATTTGAATGAAATAATGGTTGTACAGAAATGTCAATGCATTATGAAGTAGTTTTTGTTTTAAAACTGATAAATAAATTTAGACAGGTGAAATGAGATGCAGGTTCACACTCATTTTTTGTCGTCAGACCAGGTGACCTCGTAGTCGCTGAAGGCGCTCTTCAACTTCTCTGCAGACACAGAATGATCTGCTTTACCAAATGCCTGAAAATGAATGAGAAAGAATCAAAATATCACCAAAATATCACATTGTATTTAATATCTGATTCAACTTTTAATGCCTTTCCAATCAAATGAAATTACAGTAGATTCTCCAAACACTCGTAGTTTTTTCTCCTGGCTGTTGTGCTCTATCTTCCCTCCTCCAAGACACTGACACTCCATTCCCAAGTCCTCCATAGCTGGATTGACCTTCTCAAATATATGATCTGCAAATAATCCACATTCCATCAATCAACATATGCAATCGTGTTCAGTTACAGTCAGACATTTTGAGCAACTAGTAAATTTATTATTATTAATCTATATGTAATCCTCTAAAGCTGTTTCCTCCTATATTTGCAACAAACATATGTTAAGGTTGGGAAGCGTTACATCTGCCTTGTCTTGCAGGTTTGCAGGATGCGACAGTGCAAATGCGTCAAATCAGCCCATTTTGCTGCAACAGCTCAGCTCATCTGCATCTTAGTTTGCACTTTATCTGGAGCTCAACTGACGCACTTTAACTCCTCTGCAGCAAACTTTCACTGGTCGACTTACTGTGATACTCTGCACTTTTTGTGCCTCGGACTATGTCTTTATTCACATCGCCACCTTTCACTTTCACCCTGACCAGGATGTATTTAAAGGTTCCCTCTGGATCAATCTCCACATCGTTGATTTTAGCCAGAGCTTCTGCCATTGCGCCTCCACAGGTTCTGTTCAGATGCCTGCAGAAGACTGACAACATGGTGGGTCCTGACATATGGCTTTATTTGGATGAGGACGACTATTTCCTGTCTTAAAGAGACAGGACTGTTTGCGCCTGGCCAGCTCGCACGCTGGCGACACCACGTGGCAGCAAGAGGATTTTGCAGCTCTCAAAAACCCAGAAATCATGTGGTCCAGGAGTTTTCAAAGTCTGAGGCTCTGGTCCTTCCCTCAGACAAAAATCATTGTTTAACTTAATTCCTGGATGCCTATGGGATCATCATTATGTTAATTTTTATACTATAGTATATATACTATATACACTAATCTTGCACAACCTCTACTACTCTACTACTACTTATAGAGTCAGTGTTTTTTATTGTCCTAATAGTACTTGTAAATTGCACAGTGTAATGTCTTATGTTGTGTTATGTTATATCCTGTTATTTTAATGTGTTATTTGTTGTGTCTATTTTGTATTGTAGCTGCTGCATCGCAACAATTTTCCATCTATCTATCTATCTATCTATCTATCTATCTATCTATCTACAGGTCTGTCTCAAGCATTTATTAGTTTATGACTCTGGAACAGTGGGAAAAACTGACCTTCTCAAATATATGATCTGCAAATAATCCAAATCCTTTCATCAACCAGATACAATCTTGTTTAGTTAGAGTCAAAACCAAAACAATTTTAAGCTATTAGAGGTCTGTTTGTTTCTGACTCTGGTGAAGTGGGAAAAAAATTCTGCACAACTACTGTATCATGAACTTTTGAACTCTTGAATCAAATCACGCACACACACACACACAGAGAGGGAGAGAGAGAGAGAGAGAGTCTTTAGTTATGTCACTTTTGGGGAATTTACATAGACTTACATTAATTTCATGGAGACTAACCTGAAGGACTACCTGACCCTAACCTTAACTGTTGACCTAAAAATCCTAGTTTTCCAAATTGAGGACACCACTTTTTGTCCCCAATTGCACCACTGTCCCAAATCATATATATATCAGATATACACTGGTCTTGAGTCCAGTGTATATCCCCAATCTGGACATACACACACCACACACACACACACACACACACACACACACACACACAGACAGACAGACAGACATTTTGGCTATTCTATGTCTACCTTTTAATGGCTAATGTAATAACTCATAATCTTCTTTCCCTTCCATTCACTGAGCCTCGCTGAAACTATTTGCAGCCCCCCTGGGGAGGCCTGCCTGCTGTAGATTGGCATCAGCGCCCTGTCGCTTACAATTACCAACCCAGTTTATTTGAAAGGGAAGAGATCAGAACAATATGTCCAATGTTGGCCTATTTTTCACCCAAGAGACCTCTTCTTTTATCCGGCTACTTGATATGTCATTTCCTGTGGCTGGTGAAGATTTTCCGCTGGTGTCTATCAGAGTCGGAGCAGGTGGGGATGTAGCTTTTGGTTCAAGAATGCTTTACCGGACAGCAGGATGGATGTTTTTGCCTCTGGTGGCTCGATAGTCTCTTTAACAAGAAATCCATCCTGCAGTCTTTCATTTGGAGCCAAAAAGACTCAGAAGTTCGTGAGACAGTCACAAACCTCCTCAGGAAGGAGATTTGTCACGCCAATTAAACAGTGAAAAGAGAGTGAAGTTAAATACATGTTTTGATTCACTGTGATTGTCTGTAGTCATTAATCATAGCTAAAAACAAAGTAGGATATGTTTCATTATTCTATACACATATAGTAGTCGTGATAATATTAGTCGCATAAAGTGATAAGAACACTTCACTCTAGCCCAATTTTCATGATGTATGATGAAATGCAAACATAGATCTTGGCTTTAAGTGAGACCCCCAAGTAGCACGTGTGATAAGAGCACAAACAAGCATCTGTTCAGGATTTTCTTATCAAAGTTGAAGCACTGTTTCTCCCTTGGGTCTTGTTCTGTAATTAGGGAGTTTAGATTATTTCTTCTAGGTGAATTAGTGGAGGTTAAGAGGTGTCAAGCAACAGTAGCCACTATCCAATGCTTCTGGTCAGAAAGGAAGGATGTGAACTGTCACTTCTCCAAACACAGGCAGCCAGCAGGCGCCTCTGCTCCTGCACCACACATTTCCCATCCCATGACACCCATTAAAAAAAAGTGTTTGCTAGCTGCCATTGCATGCAATTTTTTCCTTCGTCCCTCTTTTGATGAGCACATCCTCTGACAGGACAAGTCAATTCATCTTTTGAGCTGTGAAAACATGTTCCAGTCTATGGATTGTCCCTGAATCATCATGCAAACTTGTGAAGTTTAGACTGGTCCTAATGGCTTTATACAAAAGGGGCTCATTAGTGGTGCCAAAGATAATGCTAGCTGCTTTCATTTGGTGATAAATATTTAAAAGGTTCAAATCCAAATAAAAGGAAACCGTGGGCATATTTTGGGAACGCTAAATCTCTCTCAGACACTCTGTCTTATTAGCTCACAGGAATTTCACAGCTTCCCGGAGTGCAATTTCCTTCTTGGTCGCCTTTCACTTCAATATATGAGTCATCGGTGTGTGCTGGACTATCGTGCCTTCCCCAGGAAACATATCACTTTCTTATGCTGTGCTATTAGTTTTAAGTTTTAAGGCACATTAGTAGATTTGCAAAGTATTTAGGTCTTTTACTTCAGAAAAAATACTAATAGAACTATACAAAATACTACATTATTGGTAAAAGTCATGCACTGACAACTGTTTAGTTTATATAAATTTTTATTAGTTATACATTAATGTAAACAGCATTTTAGTGTTGTAGCTGGTTGAACTGGATCTACTTCTAACTACTTTGTTTAGTAAGAGTAGTTATGAGTAGTTTAATCTGAAATAACATATCATAGGATCATCATATGTTTAGGGTGGAAATTCCAATCTTAAAAGTAACTAGTAACTTTACAGTCAAAGAATGTGAGGTGAAAAGTCAAAAGAACAATTTCCCTCTGAAATGGACTGGAGTAGAAGTATAAAGTAATGAAATACTCAAGTAAAATGTAACTTTGGCAAAACTGTGCTTAAATACAGTACTTTAATGAATATATACTTAACCTACTTTCCTGTGGCGTGACACTAATGAAAAAATATACAATTAACAGACTAGTCCTCCTAAAACAAAGGATTTTTTTTTTTTTTTTTTTTTGCTTCAAAGTGAGAAAGAGAGAGGAAAAATTTTCAAGGACGGGATGGGGCGGTGGGGTGGGGGTGTGGGGATTTCCAGTGAAAAGCCCAGTTGTGATGAGAGCTTCCCGGAAACCTGGACCAGGCTGAAGCATATAAAGGCAGGCACCTCAGCACCTCAGCACATAAAACTCAGAAGCATCTCATCCTCGGGTGTGCTGAGACTAAAGAAATACTAAGAGTCTTCTGTGGGTTATCAGACAAACTACTGAAAATGGTGAGTGTAGAGGCATCAATTTAAAAACAGGTCTCTTTAGTGCAGATTCCTTTATTGCTTCTTTGATTGTATCAATTTTTCTTAACTTTATTTTTTCTAATTTTTACAGGGATTCTGCTTTGGATTACTTCAGACCTGTGCACCAAAGAGCTCAAGGATCAGCTTGATCTTTCTTTGCTCAAGTATGTAAATCTAATGCAAACAGAACATTTTTATTTCAACATATGACTTTTTAAATTTCATCCTTATTATCCTTCCATCTAATCTGTGTCTCTCTCCTCCATCCTCAGTGCTGTGCATGTGGACTAGTGTGGACTGCTGGTCCTACTACTACTCTAACACCACCATGAATTGGCAGAAAGCTAGAGCCTGGTGCAAGGAGCACTACACAGACATGGTGGCCATCCAGAACCGGGACGAGATCGAGCATCTCAACAGCTGGCTGCCCAGGAAAGCCACCTACTACTGGATCGGAATCCGCAAGGTCCATAACGTGTGGACCTGGGTAGGGACCAACAAGGCTCTGACACTAGAAGCAACCAACTGGGCAAAGGGCGAACCAAACAATGGCAAGAATGGACTGAGTACAGGGGTGAATGAGGATTGTGTGGAGATGTACATTAAAAGGGATTCGCAGCCGGGCAAGTGGAATGATGAGAGGTGTGGGAAGCTGAAGACGGCTCTGTGCTACACAGGTGAGCAAAAGTATAAGAACTGCCTTAATTTTGTTCAATATCTCTTGAATTCATTATTAATATATTGATGGTGTTTTGACAATAAAAACTCAGAGAAATTATTAGAATATTGTATGCAAGCTATATCAAAGTACTTTTCTCTCTCCAGCTGCCTGTAAGAACGACTCATGCCTCAATGGGGACTGCGTGGAAACCATCAATAGCCACAAGTGTGAATGCTTTGAAGGTTTCTACGGGGAGAAGTGTGAGCAAGGTAAGAAAACATTTTTAAAGGCTTGCGTTACTTTAAGTCACTGACAGCCCAGACCTGATATCTAACTCCGTCTTCTTTTCTTTGTTGGCAGTTGTTAAGTGCAACAAAGAGGAGGTGACCGTCCCATATAAAGGAAGCGTAAATTGCACTCATGAGTATGGAGACTTCTCCTACAGCTCCTCATGCCAGTATTCCTGTGAGGAAGGATACCAGCTGAGTATGTCAAGACCCCTGACATGCACTGCCTCCACAGCGTGGTCCGAGCAGCCTCCTACATGTGAATGTGAGTTGTATTGCAAAGCTGCAAAAAATGAATAAATGAAGTGATTATAGACCTGTATAACTTTGATTTCTAACTTAAGTGACTAAATTTTACCATCACAATGATGGAGCCTGCTGTAATGTGTTTTTGACGGTCGTATCGTCCACAGTGGATCAGTGTCACGAGCTGTCTCAGCCAGCAAGAGGATCCATGAAGTGCTCTGATCCTCTGGGCCCGTCCAGCTACCAGTCCACCTGTGTGTTCACCTGCGATGAAGGCTATGTTCTTGTTGGTTCCCCGTCCAACACTGTGCAATGTGAAGCATCAGGAATTTGGAACTCCTCACAGCCGTTTTGTGTTGGTATGCCTACATTTTTATGTTTTTACCTTGCAGGACTTTCCATTAAATTATTTGCTATTTTGTATTTAAGTCTGTTATTATGAAGAAAAGGCGATATTAATCTTAAGGCTAGTGTTGACCTCTTCTGCTCCCTCTGTTTTGCAGAGGTCCAGTGCCCTGCTCTCCGGGAGCTAGAGAATGGCATTGTCAGCTGTGGAGACGATGCAGACATGAGGTTCAGCTACAGAAACACCTGCAGCTTCAGCTGTGACCCCGGGTACCACCTGGTGGGGCCAAGCAGCGTGACATGCACATCAGGAGCTGAGTGGAGTGACAGGTTGCCTCGCTGTGAAGGTGAGGCCGTGCTCCAGTCTATTCCAACCACCTTCAATATGATTAAAAAAGAGCTTGCTTGTTTTGCACTTTTATGAGAAACATTTTTTAAAATCAGTTTTCCTGTGTCAGCCATCACTTGTCAGAATCCAGAGGGAGAAGCTCACCTGATCACCCGATGCAGCCAACCATTGACTGACCTGCGGCCAGACTCCACATGCAGCTTCAGCTGTGAAGCAGGCTTTGAACTGCAGGGACTGCACACCATTCAGTGTTCTGACGACGGGCAGTGGAGTCAAGCCGTACCTAAGTGCAAAGGTATGGAAACATATATTGACATAGATGTGTGCTCACAATACTATTTGATTACTACATTTGCACAGTCTGCTCTGATTTTGTCGTTCATCGTCATCTCATCTTTTTTCTGTTTAGCCATGGGATGTCCTGCTCCAGAGATTCCAACAAATGGCCACATCAGCTGCAGCCCTTCTCTGTCTTCACCTATTTCGACCGGGACCCCCCATCCGCGTGGTATGGTGTGCATTTTTAGCTGTGATGAAGGTCATGTGCTGCAAGGTGCACTCTCCATGGAGTGTGCACATCCAGGCCAGTGGACTTCCACACCACCAACCTGCACAGGTATACACACCATTTTACCTGCACTATTTCAAATACCTACTATTTGCATGATCAATGGTTTTGTGTCATTGACAGTGTGAAATGAAATCTCCTTTATCAATATGTGATGGTTAACATATAAATTCTTGCTGTGTTTTCCCACAGCAGTGAGATGCCCGCTGCTTGAGGCTCCTGAACATGGTCATATGAACTGCTCAAACAGCGAGCAGGTGTACAACTCACAGTGCTCCTTCACATGCAGTGAACATTACTCATTAGAAGGACGTGACCTGCTCACCTGTGATGGTCATGGCAATTGGACTGGAGAGAAACCCTCCTGCCAAGGTAAAACAAACAGAGAAAAAAAATCAAAATACAACACAAAATTAAAAAACATTTTTGAATTTTAAATGTCAAATGATTCACGTTTGATTATGTTTCAACAGCTCCTTCGACTTCGACGGCTGCCATTGCTTCTGGTGTGGCAGCAGGGGGCGCTCTGACATTATCCGGTCTGTCCCTGGCTATGTGGATCCTGAAAAGACTGAAGAAGAAGGCCACCAAGTTTGAGCTGAACAGGTCAGATAAGCATTCCCCTGTCTTAAATCATGCATTTGCCTTTTTTGAATGGTTTTGTTGAATTGCTGTGCTCATCCTCTTCTCTTGTCTTTTTTTTTTACAGCAACTCAGACATAGAGCCCCCTCCACAGGTCTACAAGAACAGCATAGACAGCCTCATTTAGAAGTCAGTCATATACTTCAGAGACAACTAAGGACAATTGTATATATGTTTAACATAACCTTTTAACATAACTTGTTAACTATGAACCATAGTAATGTGAACAATACAATACATTAGTGTAAAACTTGTTAACATGAAAATCCAATATGTCAGAGCTGTCAATAATGAAAGGAAAGATTTTCTTCCGACCTTTGCAATTGATTGTTGCATTATGGTTTGGTTGAATTTCATGATTGCATTTCATGATTTGCTCTGTAATGTTGTTCAGACATGTATTTCCTCCCCAGGGGAGTTTTGTATTGAGCTCAGCTTCATGAGCATGCTGGAAAGGTGGCTCTATTCACGTTACTGTAAATATTACATAACCTAGTGGGTGGATCGCCATGTCATTGCAGAACTGTGAATAATTGCACTGTATTGGTTTCTGTATTTATGTGCTATTTATTTAACAGATAATCGTCATTGCATTTGAAATGTCCATTCATATTTCTGTATGTTTTGCTGATTTTTATTCATAATTAAAACTTCAAACCGTCATTTGCTTTTGGTCATTTTTATGCATCTTCCTGTATCATGATCAACTCTCAGTTTTGAAAAATAAAAATATTATTACTATATAATATATTATAACACACTGACACACTGAGGTTCAGGAAGTCCACACAAAACACTAACTTGTTCTCACATTTGGAGGAAGGACATTAACAGCCCTGTCGTCTGTTTCTGTGACCTCCGTTACAACGGTCAGAACAGAGATGAATGGTTGAATAACAGTGAGCGGTATGCAACAGAGGAAGGGTTTTAATGCCGGGCGTATCTGCAACAGATCATCACCATTGTTTGTTTCACCAGAATCTTATACGTCAGCACTTTAGCAGAACCAGAAATAGATGTGATATTTTAGATCAGAGTGAAGGCGACAGCGTGGGCGCTCTGTCTCTGATTTGTTGCTGTTAAAAGCTCGAATTCACAACTTGTCACGGGGTGACAAGTAATGTCACTAAAAACTGTCAACTAGGACACACAAGTTCTCGTAATAAGGGAAAAGCTTCATTCCATGGTGTTCCAGAAACAAATCTTAGCTTGTAAAGGAATAAACCACCTAGAAAAGCTGTCAAATTAGCCCTTTTTTAAAATTTCTAGGTGATTTATTTCTGTGTTAGTTCCAAGATTCAATAGTGACCCTCACTGTGCCTTACTTTAATTTGAAATATGGTTCTACTGTTTCTTATTTCCCATCAAAAGATTTATTTTCCCACATGAGTGAAAAATCTGACCCTGACCCCACCTTTACCAGAAACAGGTTGTATTTCCCAAAAGGTGACAAGTCAGTCATTCAATCATCATTGGCATTCACTCTACATAGCAAACATCCAGGTATTATATGATAATGTTGGACTAAATAGCCAAAGGGAAATATAAAAGCCTGACTCTGGCCACAAACTAACACTCGCTCAGTGTGCTGCTGCGGAATAAACACAGATTTGATTTAGGTTATTTCAAAAAATTAAAAATATATACTGTTTAGATATTAAAATACCAATTTTGGGTAAGTAAGCAATTTCTTATTTTTCATGATGACATTCAACAGTATTCTGTCTTCTGATTATTTTTTTTATTTGGACAGGCAACAGGTGTTTGTAGGTCACTCACTGAAAATGAAGTGGACATTAATCTTCCTCCTTGGTGAGTAGCCTATCAGGCCAAATGTATAATTGATCTCTTGATGTGAGATACAACATGAACTCTTTCACACTAAATGAATAATCACACTAGACTGTAACTTTTTTCCTCTCAAAATTAGGCAGCTCCTTGGCTGAGTCTACCTTAGGTTGGACATATCATCACTCAAGCAGGACCATGAACTGGACCCAGGCCCGACAGTGGTGCAAGACCAGCTACACAGACATGGTGGTCATCCAAAGCCAGGAAGAGAACGACTATCTGGTCTCAACTCTGCCCAACAAAAACAAGGCACCATATTATTGGATTGGAATCACTAAAAACCACAAGAATGAAACTTGGACCTGGATTGGGAATAACAGCACATGGATTGGTGAGCACTCATGGGCGGCAAATGAGCCCAACAACAACCACAGCACAGAGTTCTGCGTGGAGATCTACGTGAACAAGGGAGAAAACCGAGGGAAGTGGAATGATGAGAAATGCGGCAATCGAAAATACGCTGTTTGTTATCAATGTATGTCGAGCTGATTGATTTTGAAAGCTGTCACAGTTTCAGAAGTGGTAGAGGTTGTTTTAGGATTGCACTTTTTCTTAACAGCCCAGTGTAATGCGACATCATGTGACAGAGGAAGATGCCAGGAGACCATAAAAAACACATCCTGCCTCTGTGAACCTGGCTTTGAAGGAGACAGGTGCCAAACAGGTGAGGAAAGAGCATTTAAGTCACCAATTATTACACCATGTAATGTTCATTTAAAGGATAGGTTCACATGTTTTCAACAGTTCTCACATATCAGCTTGTACATGGAAACAAATATAAACTCACAAAATTCTTTATTTTTTAAATTTTTTTAAACAATTGGTGCTATCCATATGCAACATGTGCTAATAGTTGCAACCATGTCTGATTATGGTTTCTAAGCTATGATTGGACCAAAGATTTTCAGGAAATTGTTTTTGTCTCCACATTTCATTTTACTGCTGTGCCAATGTGGGGAAAGGCTGATCCCATTATCATTCCGGTATAGGAGGGGGAAAAAAATGCTCTGGCTTGTTTGCATTTCTTTAAACCAATCACACTCATCTTGGGCCATGCAAAGCCCAGAATGCAGCGATGATGCCCTTGCAAAACAGGGTAGGAGGTAAATTGTTTGAACCCTGGCATTAAAATGGCTTAAAGAACCAAGCAGGCCTTTGTCAGTTTTCAGCATGTAGATTGAAGCCTGGAGGTTGTTGTTGACAGGTCGATGGGGAGTTTCTGCAGACAGCAGAGTCAGACTGATTATCATCCACCTCCGCAGGTCCAGCTTTAAAGCATCTTTTAGCTCATTGTTTTTATTTTCCAGTTCGCAGCTTTACTGCTTTTGTGTCACCGCATCAACTTAAATGCTGATAATAACATTATTGTTGTATTCGCAGTTTGTTTCCTGCCTCCAATGGACAAAAATCTGTTATTGGAGGTGGAAGATCAGCAAGATGTTGTTGTTCTTTCTTTGTGTAAAACATAAGGCACCAGTGCAACCTTTGAATGTCGGTCTCTTGTCCCCTTAGCCTTTTATTGTCCTGTCTCTTTGTATGTGTTTGTGGAAGCATACCTGAAAATGACTGCCGTCAGCAAGGTCAGGTGTGACCCTGAGAGACGGTGGTATATTTATATCTTGTTGCAAACGGTCTTCTCATTATCTCCTACCACAGAATATCCTCTGCACAGTTAACTGACACTTCTTCAGAACATTAAACTTATTTTTTGAGAGAACTTGAACATGGTCATCATAAGTCCTGCATCTGTTTCCTGTGTTTCCTGAGAACACGCTGAGGATCACATACAAAATACCAATCAAAATACTTGCATCAGCTAAAAAATGGCTGATTTTTTACAATAGAAAGTTACCATAAGATGTTACATAACTGAATCCCTGTAAACTTTAACCTGTTTGTGCCCCTAGCTGTGGAATGCCCCCCTCTGTCTCAGCTTGATAACGGATACCTGAGCTGCCTGGGAGGAAACCGGACATTCAACTCAACCTGTCAATTTAAATGCAACTGGGGCTTCCTGATGAAAGGCTCGCCGACTGTCACCTGTGGGGTCACCGGAGTCTGGAGCGGCCCGAGACCTGCATGCGCAAGTATGAAGTTATGTAAAAGTTGAATATATTTTATAGAAAGAAATACATCAAACCCAAGGTCGACAATTCATTGTACTGTTTTTGCTGTTTCTTTGCGAAAGTGATTGGCTTTTAATAAATTACAAGTTACTATTATAAAAGGCAAGAGCAATAGTAGTCGCTGTCGTAGTAGTTAATTGTTTTAAAAAAAATGACTCAGGATAAAAATGACTGTTTTCATTTTCTCAGACTATAAACATGCTCTGTTGGCTGTGGCTGGGTGTGGAGCCGTGTCTGCCTTCTGCTGCATCTGTTTTTGCTGGATGAAACAAAGAAAAAGTCAGTGTTTCTCAAGTACACTTCATAGAAATAGTGATGCAATGCAATGTTCTTGCAACAGACCTCAATAATGTTTGTCTGTTAATTTCTCACAGGAAAGAAACTTGCCCAAGTAAGGTCAGTGTTGAAATTGCCTGAAGCGGCTCCACCTATTTATCGATATGCGAAAAGTTAATTTTCAATTAGTTACAATGTATCGCTGTTAATTAAAAGTATATTGCTTCTGTTACTGAAAATGCTAAAATATCTTACTGTGACTTTTCAGGAAATCATTCACTAAGTGTCCCTTTAATGTCAATCTGCTTGTCCTTCATAGGCTGTCTGAAGAAGCCACATGTCCCTACAGTGAGGCGCAGGGATGAAGGATGACTGGAACCTCATTTCTCTCTTATTAAAACAGATCTATAATGACCCAAATTCAGTTGCTCATATTAATTTCAGTACATTGTCACACAATAATTAAACCTAAACAGTCACTAGCTGTACAGGCTTTGTACCAGAATAATCAGTTAGCGAAGTCATTTGTCTCATATACTGTATGTTAAAGCTTCATGCGGGTATATTGCATGGATATAAATTGTGTATGTGTGTGTGTGTGACGCTTTATTATCAGATCATGCATATGTAAACTCAAAGCATTCATTTCATAACATGGTTTGTTGAAGATAAATTTAATTCAATAAAGTGGATATTAGTGGTTAATGTGTTTTTATGAGTGTTAGTGTTTGTCTATGTGTGTGAGTGTAGGCGTGTCTGGGTAAGTGTGAGTGTGTCTTCCCAGGGCGTTATGGGTGGCAGAGTTGTGGTCTTCCTGAAAGGAAGTTACGGCAAACGTGATATTACAAAATTGGGCATTGACTCATTCCCTGAAGGACAATTAATACTGTTTTGCCATCGATCATCAGCAAGAGAGGAGTGAATGACGGGTGACTGAGGACAAATCAAACGGTGAGACCCTTGGAAATATCATTGCAAGTGTTGTACATTCACATATGCATGACTCATATGCAATCACGAAGAAAAAAAATCTCTCTATTTCAGATGTTTCAAGAATCAGTTGCTACTAAACAAGGCCCATATCACAGGGTGCTGATAGCTGCATTACTTGTATTTGCCCAAGGTGGGTCTGCATCATCTTATAGGCACCAAACTATTTCAGATGCCTTTCTTTTCTTGCTTGACCAAATCTGTTTTCCCTCATCATCCATATACCTGATCTTAGACCTGAGCAGCAGAGGACGAGCACAGGCATGGACCTACAACTACAGCACCAGTCCAGGCCGCAGATGGAGTCAAGCCAAGGATTGGTGCAGGCAGAACTTTATAGACTTGGTGCCCATCAAGAGCCAGGAGGAGAGTGACTTCATCAACAATCTGGTGCCGTTTAACCGAGATTATTACTGGATAGGAGTCCGCAGAGTCGGTGTGCCGTGGTCCTGGTATGAAACCCGTGAGCCGCTGCCTGAAGAGGCCCTGAGATGGGCACCAGGGGAGCCAGATAACAGATCAGATCAGGACTGTGTGGAGATTTACATTAAGAGAGAGACAGACACAGCCAAGTGGAACAATGAGAACTGTCGCAAGAGAAAGGGAGCCATCTGTTACTCTGGTAAAACACTCTTTATTTTTTTTATTTGACATTTACTGTCTCCTGTAGACTTATTATAACATCTAAGATCTTTCTCCGTATGTATGCAGCCTCTTGTACAAAGGATTCCTGCAGTGACCGTGAAGTCTGTGTGGAGACCATAGGGAACTATACCTGCCAGTGCCTTCCTGGTTTCCTGGGGTCAAACTGTGAAGAGGGTGAGCAAACATCGTCATAACATATTTAAGCCAGCCATGACCTCTTTCTGTGAGGGGTTAAATAATATCTTTTTGTTCTGCTTTTTCTTAAGCAATTCCATGCAAACCCTTGCTGGATCCAGAACAAGGTTCTCACAACTGTCTCCACCCCTATGGGTCCAATCGTTTCAACTCTTCCTGCCTTTTCCACTGTGAACTTGGCTTTCAGTTGGTAGGCATGCCTCAGCTGCGCTGCCAAGCCAGTGGACAATGGGACCACCCTGTTCCTCTGTGTCAAGGTATGTCAACTGCAGCATGTGTAATCAATTGTTATTTCTGGTGTCAAAGTTAGGAAAAGGAAAATATTTCTCCTTGCCTGTCTTAGTTGAACAGTGTCCAGTCCTGAACCACACCGACATCGGTGCAGGTAGCATGAACTGCAGCCATCCCATTGCACCGTACAGCTACAGCTCCACCTGTGAGGTCAGATGTGATCAAGGCTATAAGCCCAATGGACAGGACCGGATACGCTGTGACCACACCGGCCAGTGGACAGCCAGTGTCCCAGCATGCACAGGTAAAGTGATTGTCATTATCTTTCCATGTAAAAGACAGACAGACATTTTCTGTGAAGCCATATCTGAATATTTTTTATGTCACACTCACTTTTAATTCATTCCCTTTATGTAATACTTGACCCCTGTTAATAGATGAATAGCCACCTTTTACTAATAGTTAGCTGGCCTCAGTGTGTACCCACATCCTGTCCAGACAGGACAGCAGATTAGATTCAGGTCACAACTGTTATCACTTTACTTCACACTCATTTATGCTTGCATCGGAAAACCAACATTGGAATTTAATGTGAGTAGGCAGTCGTTGTTTCCCTTGACTGTAAATTATGTCAGCATGCTTATTCATACCCCCACCTCATACTCGTGCTATGTTTATGAAACTGGAGTCATAACACACAGTCAAACTGACCTATTCCATAAGAATGCTGATTGCCATTGAGTGGACTATGTGTGATTGGTATCTATATCCCACCACAGTGATAAAGTGCTCCCCCATTTTGTTTCCTACTACGGGCAACATGACATGTGTGGACATTTTGGAGCCTTTCTCCTTTGGCTCACGGTGTAACTTCACCTGCCAGGAAGGCTACTACCTGAGCGGGGACAGCACACTCACCTGCCTGGCCTCTGGACAGTGGAGCAAACCCACACCTTCATGCACAGGTGGGTCACAGAAATGATGTCAGAGCTCCCTGAAAACACAAGCTTCCTGAAAATACACAAAAATGCACAGTGCTCTGATGAGTAAAAGTATTTCTTCTTCTCCAGTGGTACGGTGCAACAGTTTAAAAGCTCCCGCCCATGCCTCCATGCAATGCCAGGACCCTCGGGGAGTGTACAGCTTTGGCTCAATATGCACAACGCGATGTGACGAAGGTTTTGATCTGATTGGCACACACGTGACAAAATGTTCTGCACAGGGCATCTGGAGTAATGCACTTCCTGTTTGCCAAGGTATGACCACATGTGAAACACAATCAGAATAAATACTTCACAGAGTCAGTCTAAAGTATACAGCCAGCTCCATTTTACTAGTTTGTATGTGTCATTTGTATGTAATTGGTGAGAGGTGTAATCCAATAAATCCTCCTCATTGCTCCCTGTCCTGTTCTGACTCAAATGCCTCCTTCAGTTTTGAAGTCTACAGCAAACTGTGACAAGGGTTTTCTCTTGAATGGGACTGCCAGCAGTGAGTGCAACTCCCAGGGCAGGTGGAGTGCAGATATACCTCACTGCTTTGGGAAAAAAAAATGCCTGTATAATCATCTGTTTTTGTAATTTCTTATACTTTATCACATTAAGTTTTAAGTTATCTAGTGGGTCTCTTCCTCTCTGTGTTCCCTTTCCAGCTAAGAGATGTCCCACTGTGAACTCTCCCTCTCATGGCTCCTTAACCTGCTCTGATCCTCATGAAGAGTTCAGTTTTGGTTCTCGGTGCAACATAACATGTGAGGAGGGTTTTGTCCTGAATGGGACGGCTGACACAGAGTGCACCTCTCTGGGCACGTGGACTACAGACATCCCTCATTGCTTGGGTAAAAAAAAGAACAAATAAAGTATAAATCTCTGTATTATTATATGTTATTCGCAATAAAGAGACAAGCTTTTAATTTAATGGTTTTGGAGGATTTGCTGTACATCTTTATTACTTAAATGACTTATGCATCGGTTTCTCCTTCTCCTTGTTTCCCCCCAGCAAAGAGATGTCCCACTGTGAACTCTCCCTCCCATGGCTCCTTAATCTGCTCTGATCCTCATGAAGAGTTCAGTTTTGGTTCTCGGTGCAATATAACATGTGAGGAGGGTTTTGTCATGAATGGGACGGCTAACACAGAGTGCACCTCTATGGGCACGTGGACCGCAGACATCCCTCATTGCATGGGTAAAACAATTATAGATGTCTGTATTATAGTCTGTTGATTGTAATCAATATAAGAGCTTCTAATTTCCATGTTAAGATAATGTTCTGATACCACTTTAAAAGCTCGTAAAGCTCTAAAATATCTGGTTGGTCTCTCCCTCTACCTGTTTCCCTCCAGGTATGAGATGTCCCACTCTGAACTCTCCCCTTCATGGATCCCTGTTCTGCTCCAATCCCAATGGAGAGTTCAGTTTTGGGTCTCGGTGCACATCAACCTGTGAGGACGGCTTTGTCCTGAATGGGAAAGCTGACGTTAAGTGCACTTCTCTGGGCACGTGGACCACAGACACTCCACGTTGTTTGGGTAAAATAAACATCTTTGCATCATAATCTGTTGATTTTAATCCATAGAGGAGCTCTTAATTTAATTGTTTTGATGTCTTGACTGTAATTCTTTACCATTTAAAACTCTCTCTCTCTGTCTGTTCCCTTCCAGCAAAGAGATGTTCAACTCTGAACTCTCCCCTTCACGGCTCTTTATTCTGCTCTGCTCCGCATGAAGAGTTCAGTTTTGGTTCTCGGTGCACATCAACCTGTGAAGAGGGTTTTATCCTGGATGGGATGGCCGACACAGAGTGCACCTCTCTGGGCACGTGGACCGCAGACATCCCACTTTGCTTGGGTAAAAATGAATCTCTGTATCGCAATCTGTTGATTGTAACCTACGGAAGAACTCTTATATTTATGGTTTAGATGGCATGACCTCTGTACCAAGTAAAGCTTTTAAATGCTGTAGCTCTGTCCCTCTCTGTTTCTCTTCCAGCTGAGAGATGTTCAACTCTGAACTCCTCTTCTCATGGCTCTTTCGTCTGCTCTGATCCTCATGAAGAGTTCAGTTTTGGTTCTCAGTGCAACATAACATGTGAGGAGGGTTTTGTCCTGAATGGGACGGCTGACACAGAGTGCACCTCTCTGGGCATGTGGACCACAGACATCCCTGATTGCTTGGGTAAAAAAAAAGAACAAATAAAGTATAAATCTCTGTATTATTATATGTTATTCGCAATAAACAGAGGACAGCTATTTGCTGTCTGGGTAATAAATCATAATTTGGTATATATTCCTGCTGCATGCACATTACTGTACACTTATAATTTAAAATGTGTCCATACATTAATTCAATCATAATCAATGCACCAACTATGTCATTAACTCACGACTTTAATTAATGGTTAGGTCTTGAAGGAAATACTCCTCTTTGCCACTTCAGTAGATGAGGATTATTTTCTCTGAAGCTGATGGTCATGGCTTTTGCTCAATGTCATCTACAGCACTCCCATGCCCCCTACTGGACAATCCTCCACAACATGGGAGGATGAAGTGTAGCCATCCATACTCCCCTTTCAGCTATGGCTCCCACTGTGACTTTGATTGTAATGAGGGTTTCTGGCTGAGAGGAGCATCAAGTATGACATGCAACAACTCAGGTCAATGGAGTCAGGATCTACCCACCTGCCAGCGTGAGTACCAGCATCACCTTAAACTAACTAGTTGCAGCTCTGGTGTTTCAACAGCTGATCCTATGCTCTTTCCACATTTCAGTGGTACAGTGTGAGGCCATTGGTGACTTGTCTTTAGCCCTGTCAATGAACTGCTCCCATCCGTTTGGGAACTTCGGCTTTGGCTCCTACTGTGTCTTCACCTGTGAAGTGGGATTCTCCCTGAATGGCACAGAGGTGCTGTCGTGCTCCTCCACTGGGTTTTGGAGTGACAGCCTGCCTCAGTGCACAGGTAAATTGATTTTTGTCAGCATGCTCACAATGAATGCTAACATCCTGATACTAAGCAGGTGTAACTTAGGATGTTAACTAAGTATCTTGTTCCAGCGGAAGATATGCCGGTGGGGGCTGCCATGGTGGCGGATACAGGTGTAGTAGCAGCCGCTGTTGTTGTGCCACTTGTCCTGATAGGGCTGTGTGTGTTGATTGTGATGCGATTCAAGAAAAGAGGTGAGACCTATGGTGATGCCGCACAGCTTCACACATACAGTATGTTGCAGCACTCACAGTATATCCTTGATCCTTGTTTCTGATCTTTGCAGGAAATCCAATCATGTCTGATGCTCCAGGATGGGGAGACAGAGAGAATCCAGCATTTGAATTTTGATTTTTTTGTTCTTTTTTTGAGACTTGATTTTTGCAAAGCGTTTAAAAAAAACCTGCAACTTAAGGCTTGCCATTATTACATGAAGCTTGGTAGTTACAGTAGCCTGTTGTATGATAGTGGTACCAAAAGATTACAGTAGGATCTGAGCTTCACATTTCCACTCAGAAAATCTTTGCCATGCACATTTTACATGAAAACCTTCCAAGAACCCAAATTATGATACACAAGTTTGTATGCAGCTTTTGCTTCATGTCCTGATTGTATATTGCTGAAGTGTAATAAACTATAAACAATCATTGAATCGTCCATTTTATTGCATTTTATTTCATTTTCAGTTGACTCACCCAATTCCACGCATTGAGCACATGATCAGTGTTGGCATTCTTTCAACAATGTCCAGTGTCATTTGGTTGCACTGTGGTTGCTGGTGCCCTCGCTAGCAGCTCATTTTACCCACATATGACCTTCCCTATAGGAACTAATACTGTGGGGTCAATTGGGGAAGTGGCAGAAAACCTCTCAGATTGCCAAACAGCCACAACGTGTCAGTTTAGCACGTTTAGTGTCCGGAAAGCTCCTGTCACCGAGTAATGAGGAGGTGATCTATTATCGGTCTCAGCTCAATGTGTCACACTGGGCAGTGATCCCACATTTAGGGGCAATTCACTGCCCCCACAGTAACTACAGTATATTGAATTTAATGGTGTGAATTGAGACTCATATGGTGTTGAAAAGATGTTCCATATTAGAGATGATATACATTTTGTGCTGCCTATTGTATGGCTGTATCCACTGTATATAATCTTTCCTGTCTATGTGCCAATACTATACCCCCAGACTTTATACATGTTCTGCAAATGGCCAATGGAGGATCTTCAGCAAAGCGTGTGCATCTGTCTTGGCGCTGCAACAGCATGAAGCCAATTATAGCGGTTAAAAGACAGAGGGTTTGTGGCCTGTGGTTGGCATGAAGGGTGCAATAAATAACCGAACTGTTGACAGGAAACTGTTTGGCTACCATCAGAATAATAATGAGGTTATTGCTACCTGCTGTGACCGTATGATCACGGTTTGATTATTTTTCTCATCCCACCCACTGCTGCTGGCAACCATATATGTGTGCCAACTGCGCACAGGCTCGCGCACGAGAAGGGAAAAGGCCTTGCAGGTGACCACCTTGGCTTCCTTCCCTGATATTTAAGTCCGGCTTTTTCTCCCTTCACCCACCTCTACAGACACAAGGAAATGCATTATGATACTTTAGTCCCCTACAACAAAGAGTGTTGTTCCTCCTAACACATGAACATGCACACATGCACATGCCAGCAGACACTTAAAGCAGATACAGACACAGATACAAAGGCAGACCCAAAGAAACACACACTCGGTGTACTCTGCTGCACACTTCTTTAGCTCTGGTTGGCAGTGGCATACCACGGTGACAGACAGTTAGATTGTTCCTGACCATTGACTTGCGCTCTCTGCTCCGCGAGGTCTGATTTCATAGTGGGAAATATGAGATGGGTCCAGGAGAGGGTTCATGGCTGGGGCAAGGAGGCACTCCATACAGTGGGGCTTCATATCTCTGTGTCACCCTGAGCATTCTCCCCTGACACAGCTTTCAGCCCCTCCGTTGTCTGGATCCCCCTCCCTGGGGTTTCTCAACCTCCCTCCCCAGGATTGGTGCATTCCGGCTGGGCACAGTGCCTGGGTGGTCCCCCCCCTCCTCCGCTCCCGCCCTCTGTGACTGGAGGAAGGAAAAGGCAGAAAAATGCAGCGAGGGCCTTTGACCGTGAGGAGCACAATGTGAGCGTTGATGATGGCGGCGTGGATGTGATGCTTACCTGCCACTGACCCATACAGCTGTCATAGCCCAGCATTTTACAATCTGATGATCCACCCCCCAACAGCCAGGGGAAGATGCCTCGCTGACCTGTCACCTAGATTGGACTGATAAGCACCGAGGATGGACTGACCCGGCTCTAACCCTCAGCATGAATACCCCATCTTCATTATAAAACCGCCTGCGCTTCATACTCACTGTGCCACACACTTCACACTGAACATTCACTGTATTGTAACCGTTATTTATTGATCATCGATGATTCATTCGAGATGAACAGCATACACACATTGTGAGAATAAATACAAATACACGCCCAAACAGCTATTTACATTAGTAGATGCAGATATAATCTCATAATCTAACATTCAAACATAGTGAGAGAGGTCCGACAGTATCGTGCATACACAGGAGCCTGTGTCGTACAGTGTAAAGCATAAGAGGCAGCAGTGTAATCGTGTTTATATGGAGGTGCACGTGGTATATTGCATGGCATCACAGTGTACTCATGTCCCCTTGGCGGCGATTTTGTAAGCACTTCTTCAACCACCTTGTGCACAGTACAGACAGATAAATGATGAGGCCAGAGAGCGATGCACAGCGAGGGAGTCCCATCTCCACCCTCAGGAGGTGAAGTAAGAGTCCTGCATGGAGTATAGGCGGTCAATAGGAGTGAGCAGGGAGGAATCACCCAGGGGCAGGCAGTCGCTGTCAGCCACATGACACAGAGAGTCTCTGTCCATGTCGCCGTACAGACCCTTGAAACCTAAAAAAGAGGCAACGGATTAATCACAGGATAATTAGGCTGTAATCTGATCATTGGTCAAAGAGGCACAGATTTTACTTATGAAGTTCAGTTTGTCATTAAGAGTCCTGCTCAGTGTGTGAAAACAGTATAATGGCATCTGTGGGTCTGCTTTCTAAAGGTCAGAAAAATAACCCTGGTGATGTCATCAGGGTACTTGGCTTGGGCACAAAACTTCCAAATAAATTATAAAAATTTATAAAAGATGCTAGGAAGTTGCAAGCTGAGAAATGTAGGATCTAGTCTTTTTGGATCTTGATCATTACGAAGCAATAATATCTCTTTGACCCAACTAACAATACTGTGCAATAAGTGCAATACTAAATTTTTGAAGTGCCCCTGTGAGTAAAAATATAATTTGGAGGAGTTGTAAAGGACTAATTTTTGTACTGCAGAAGGGATGGGCCAAATAACAGAAGCAACTGACAATATAATAAAATCCAATACAAAAGCCCAGCTATAAACACAACTATTGGAAAGAATGTATAATGTTCCATTTTTGTTGTAACTACACAGAGAGGTGTTGATTCACTGTTATTGCTAAAATTACATTATATTGTAAGATGTAATTTTGTTGCCATTTTCCATTATTTTGTCCACCCAAAATAAATCATTACCTCTGAAAATATTTTGGACAACAGCTATATTTCTATTAATTTCTCTCAACATTAAAAATCAGTTTGTGCTTGGACCTTTCAGTCATTCCCATACTAAAAAAAGAAATGTTTATTATTGTACAGCACAAGCACGCAGAACAGTACTGCAGGGAACAATGCCAATAATTGGGATCTAAATTTTAAAAACTAAAGAAACTACCATTGTGCATTTTAAAATAAACCCTTGACTATTTTTCTTAATTTCACTAATTACATTATTCACAGAAGCTTTTCAGAGCAATACTTTAAACATGTAACTCTTCATCAGGGTTGGACAGCACTGAGGTCTTTACCATAAGGATGCATGTGATCCCCTGGCATCTGAGGAGGGGTCAGGCCCTGTCTGAAGGGGTCCATGTCATAGTCCTGCTGCTCCAAGGTGGTGAGTCCCATCTGCTGCTGCTGCTGCGGCTGCTGAATGTGGGCATAGGAGGACCCCAGACGCTCCATCTCAGAGGTCAAACCACCACGGGAGGGCGCTGTGGAGCACAGGAGACCCACAGGAGATGGTGTTCAATGCTGTTTGTTACAGTAATGCCTTTCAGTGTGCCTCTGTGCCCTGAGCTGCCTTCATGTTACTGTAACTATTTAGCCTCATTAGAGCTCTAGTAACTGGCTTTCGTGGCTTTCAAAATATGTGTCAAGATTTCTATCAGAAGTCTTTTGAAGAGACACATAGTTCAGCATAATTTGATTCCACTGCCACTGTCTTATTGATAGAGTACACTGTGTACACAATTATTAGGCAAGTTGCATTTTTGAGGATTAGTTTTATTATTTAACAACAGTGCTCTTGGCCAATCCAAAATGTTAATAAACCTCAAACCTGAATATTGAAGGAAGTGAAAGTGAAGTTTTGGCTTTTGCACCAGAATATCTGTGTGTGCACAATTGTTAGGCAACTATTAGTGTGCAGAATTATTACGCATCTCAAAGAAAATATTCCCATCTCACTACTTTCTTGTCATCTGTTAAAGTCAGAAAAATAAACAAACAACTCAAACTTTACAAATAAATATTTCTGACATTTCAAAAAGTAAATCAGTGACCAATATAGCCACCCTTCTTTTCAAAAGTCTTCCATCCATGTAGTCTGTCAGTTTCTTCATCACTTGACCATCAACTTTTTATGCAGCAGCAACCACAGCCTCCCAGACACTGTTCAGAGAGGTGTACTGTTTTCCTTCACTGTACATCTCACGTTTAAGAAGGGCCCACAAGTTCTCAATAGGGTTTAGGTCAGGTGAGGAAGGGGGCCATGTCATTATTCTTTCATCTTTACTCTGCAGTGGAGTACTTTGATGCATGAGATGGAGCATTGTCCTGCATAAAAATCATTGTCTTCTTGAAAGATGCAGACTTTTTCCTGTACCACTGTGTGAAGAAAGTGTCTTCTAGAAACTGGCAGTAGGCTTGGGAGTTGAGTTTGAGTCCATCTTCAACAAGCTCATCTTTAATAATTCCAGCTCATACCAGTACCCCACCTCCACCTTGCTGGTGTCTGAGTCGGAGTGGAGCTCTATGCCCATTGCTGATCCAGCCACGGGCCCATCCATCTGGTCCATCAAGAGTCACTCTCATCTCATCAGTCCATAAAACCTTTGAAAAATGTGTCTTCAGATATTTCTTGGCCCAGTCTTGGCGTTTCAACTTATGTCTTGTTCAGTGGTGGTCGGGTTTCAACCTTTCTTACCATGGCATTGTCTCTGAGCACTGAACACCTTGTACTTCTGGACAGTCCAGGTAGGTTGCAGTTCTGGAATATGACAGCACTGGAGGATAATGGGTTCCTGGTCGCGTCACGTTTGATTCTTCTTGAATCTTTGGCAGTTAATTTGTGTCTTTTTCTCTCACACATTTCTTGCAACCCTTTTGGGTATTTGCAACAAAATGTTTGATGGTTCTGTGGTCACATCCTAATATCTTGGCAATTTCAAGAGTGCTGCATCCCTTTTTTCCCATTTTATAGTTTTTGACTTTCAGAGTCTGTTAGATCTCTTTTCTGGCCCATTTTGCCTGAAGAAAAAAAGCTGCCTAATAATTGTGCACACCTGATATAGGGTGTTGATCTCCTAAGGCCACACCCTCCCTCATTACACAAATGCACATCACCTAGTACGCTTAAATCCAATAGGCATTCAAGTTTATTCAGCTTGGAGTTGGAAAGTAACAATGAGGACATGGTCAAAACACTCACCTGCCTAATAATTGTGCACGCAGTGTATAGGATCCTATTTATTGTAAAAAGATACTTGAAAAAACTCCCTGCACTTCTACAAAATGTAAAATATCTTGGATCATATGACGTTTTCTTTCATCAAAAACTAGTTTCTTGAGGTATGCCTAACTTTATCTTTAAACATTTTCCAACAGGATGATACCTGTGTGATGCGACGGGTGCTCATGCTGCTCCTGAGTCTGCTGCTGTTGCTCCTGCTGCTGCTGCTGTCTCCTGGCCAGTTTCTTCATCTGAAAACACGCAAGAGCAGACATGAAGCTCAGGCCCAGTGTAAAACATTTTTCTCACTCCACAGTCCGTCTGCCACCCAGGCGTACGAGCGTGTTCACTCGATTGCAAAGTATTAACAGCGAGGTAAAGGACATCTTTCAGTGGAGGAGGGAAGCCACACATGAGCCCACTTTGTGAGGAAATGTGGGGTTTAATCTACAGCGATCTCGCAGTGAGATGTCATCAGTTTCCTGTATGAAGAGATAACCAGGCTGATTTCCACTCTGGCATACAAACATGGTGCAGAAAGAGTCCTTTTATTAGTAGTGCATATGACTGTGTGTGTGTGTGTGTTTGTGTACTTTGTATTACTTTGGCTCTTTGGTTCTGGAACCAGACCTGCACAACCCGGACGCTCAGACCAGTCTCTGCTGCCAAGGTCTCCCTTACCTTGGATCAAGATTCAGGGGGAGGGAGAAAATAAGAAAGGGAGGGTAAAAAATAGGAAAGGTCACTTGAAGGTTAAAAAAATCAGTGCAGTGTTCACCGTGCAGTCAGTGTTACCGATCCACCTCAAACAAGGAGGAAAGGATAAAACATCTATATTATGAGAACATAACAGACTACTTTTAAAATGTCTGTACTTTTGGATTTTTAAAAGTTTGTAATGATGTGCCCAATAGCAGTACAGCACTACTATATGCAGTAGCCAAAATCCTGCCACACTTCTGAGCTTACTTCAACATTTTTGCATTTCTTTTTCACAATACAATGTGTTTTTTTTGTCCACATTTTGACTTTTCTAATTTTAAAATTAAAAAACTACATTTGAAAATTAAAATAAAAACATATAGAAAACTATCTTAAATCCTTGAAAAAAACTACAATTTAATTAACAAAACATACATTGTACAGCAAAGCCCAGGTCATATCTGGAACAGAAGCTACGGAGATGGGCAAGGACTTAAGCTATGTACTGGTTTACAGTCCCACCAGACTACTAAGAGAATAAAGAAAAAACTCTCTACCTTCCGGCAGGGCTTGGATGACACCTCAAAGGAGGCTTTAAAGGTCCGTCTTTGCTGAGTGGTCAGAATAGTGCGTGGCCTTTTGGGACGTTTGCTCTCCAGGTCTTCTGATCTAACTCGTCGGCCTGTAACCCTCCCAGATTCCTCCTCCTCTTCTTCTTCTTCATCACTTTTACCTAGGCGGCAGATGAGCAGATGTTTATTCACTTCCAAGGCGTTCGCATAAAGAAGACAAATACTGAGAGACAGATTAAAAAGGTAATTTCATGTCATCAGTCAGAGAGGTTCAATGCATCATTTGCAAATAGTTATTTTGTGATTAAGAGTCATAGCATTTCCCAGAAGGAATTTCTTACTGAGCAAATGAGAAAGTATTCATAAAGATTTAAATAAAAGTGTCAACCAGCCATTACCAATAGGTTGTTTTGACCCAGTGTTAGTGTTATTTTTTTTATTTCACTGTTACCCAAACTTAAATATAGTTATTATGACCGAATATTGGACAAAACAAAGCTAAGTTTTAAATCATAACTATCATGAATGTATTGTTGGTTGCACAAAACAGCATGCATGTGACATTCAGAACTGCAAAGGATGCACAAATTACTAATAATACGAAAGAAAGTACGAAATAATGACATGCAAGTTTATAAAGAGCTAGAGTAAATCTTAACAGTTTGCAGTCATACCTTACTTAAGTTTGGGTTAATGATAATATTAATATATGTAAAAAAACAAAACATAACATTGCATGGCATTGGTATTGGGTCAGTTTTGACCCACTGATTACTGGACTACAAAAACACATCCTGTCTGCAGCCTGTACCTGTGTCAGAGGAAGTCGGGCTGGCCACACACTGGTGGTAGTCCTCTCTGGCACACAGTAGCTGTCCCTCCCTGAGGACGCAGCGGTCTCCGGTCTGCAGGAGGCAGGAACAAACGCTGCAGGTGAAGCAGCGCAGGTGGAACACAGCGGCCCCGGCACGCATCACCAGCTCTGCGGGAGAGATGGCCTCCCTGCAGCCCCCACAACGCACTGCAAACAGACTGGACAGAGGGACGGGAGGGTGGGGGGTGGAACAAGGGAGGAAAGAGAGAGAAATTGTGAGGACTCAGTAAATAAAAGAGAATAATGCTTTTGTTTGGCTGGATGGAGCTTGAGTATAAGCTGAGACACTTGAAGACCCCTCACACCTCAGTATGAAGGGACACCATGAGAAAAAAATGCTTGGTTGACTTTGGGAATGTTGCTGAGTCGAGCTGTCACTCAAAACAACTGCCAACCTGACTTCTCCCCTCTCCTCCTCCTCCTCCTGCCCCGACCACTCAGACACATACCCTTAGCGTGGCGGGTGTGCATCTTAGCGCCTGGCAACCAGGACTGGTGGGCTTAGCCTCAGAGACTGTTGCTGTGGCTCCGGCTGCCGTGTCCGAGGCCGTGCTCCCGGGGAGGCAGGAGAAAGGCTCTCGGCAGGCCATGGCTCCAGGCAGAGGGGGGGAATCAGATCTCCCGGTGGGAGAGGCTGAGCCGCCGGTCCCATGAATTATCCGCGGAATTATCACTAAGTCTGCTTAACCAGAGCGAGACAAAGACAGAGCCAGCCCCCAAGCAGCAGGACCATTGTCCGCTGGCTGACACCGCGGCATTTTGGGTCTGTCACGCAGGATGATGCGTCATCATTCTGGAGCTGGTGTTTGTCTCCAGACCTGACTGGGTCACCAGACCAGTCAGCCCAGAGGCATGAGAAAGTGACAGCTTTTTTTCCACCTTTTTGTTTTCACATAAAAATACTTTGTGCGGCCTATAAAGAGTCTAAGATTTTGATTTTTGCTATTTTGCAGCTATTGAAAAAACTAGGACCGTTAGAGGTTTGTGTAAAATAAAAACTTTTTTGTCTTCATAGCTTTGTTTTTATTGTCAGCATTATTTTGCAATATATTACACTGCAAGTTTTTACTTTAACACAGCAGCCTTTCACATCCTGACACACACCCACTTATTCTCTCTCTTAACATCTCCCTTCCATTTAGGGCCAAGATTGATATAAAGCATATGACAATATCAATCATACATTTCAATGGTGTCTAACAAAGTAAAGACATACATAGTCAAAAAGTTACACCATTGCAACTCATTTTCAAAACATGCATAAAACTAATTTTTAGTATTCTTTTCCTCCTATTGAAGCTGAAAAATGTAAATTGAATGATGTTTCTTTCATGCAGACCAACTATTCATGGACAAATGGAAAATACTACTTTTCCAGATTAATATTAGACTGTTTGTTTCATTAGAAAAACTCAACACTAAACTTTATTTTTGCAGTCAATTTAATCAATAACAAAAGTGAACATGAGCACAAATTTCAGGATTGGTTTCAGTAAAATGCACCTAAAATAAAGATTTCACATTAACTTCCACGTGAAACAAATATTGCATTTGACTTCCTTTTAAATGTAAAATGGAAATCTAGCACAATATTTACAAACAAACAAAAACTCCGGCTAAACATAAAGCAAACACCCAGGTTGAGACGTCCCTGTCAAAAGGTCTGGAGCTGCAACATCCTGAAGCCAAACATTGCTGGGACCTCTCACTGTTGCTGTGGGGTAGCTAGGGAAACAGTAAAGCCCATTCCCAGCAGCTCAGGAGGGTCAGCCGGGCTGCTCGACCCATCTGAGTCGTCTGCCTCACGGCCTCAATGGTATGCGCTTTAATATGGCCAACATACCGTCTGTGGTATGTGCATTCCTGTGGCAACACAAGATGCACCAACGCAACATTTTTAAAGGAAGTGTGGCGGAAGAAATACCCGGAATGTTTCTATGATGCAGCAAAGTGCTCGATTTAATATCTCAATATGATGCTAATGCTAGATGTCAGTGAAGAAGAAACTACGGGCATTAATGTTGTGAGATCATTCATGTTTCGAGAATCGCTTTTCCATTATACGCCTCGTCCAGTTCGTCTTATTACACCCAGTATTCTTAAGCGTTGTTAATGCAAAGGTAAGAGTACCTCCAATACTTATGGAGCAGCGCAAGGTGTTTAATATTTCAGAGTTTCCGTTGACATGATTGGCCCAGAGGCCCTGCCAGGAGAGCGGGAACACTCAGTCACGCTGGATTTAGACATGGCAATTAGTGACAAGATCATTACAGAGAAATAAGTCAGCAAAATCCTGCGCTCTCCACACTCATATGGTCAGGGTCAGGCACTCTCAAAGTAGATGCACTGTATATTAAGATGAGTGTGTGGCAGAGATGTACAAACACACACGCACATTTACTCCAGAGCAAAGCCCTCCCCTCTCATTGTTCTTGCCCTGACTTCAGCGCTGACCTTTGGCGGTCAGGCAAACAGACTGCTGGTCTAGTGGACACGCAGAGAGACAGATCCTGTTTCTGGATCAGGTTAACCTGGATCCTTTGCCCACACACACACGCACCAACAGAGAGCGTGTATCAGATACAGATCTGCGGGTCAAGTGCACCGCCAGTCACACCACTGATCTGACGACCAATCTGATGTCCAGTCCACCTGTTCATTGAACCGTTTAGCCAATCTAAATCTATTGACAATCTGACCAACCTAAACATCACATTGTCAGACAGGAATTTGCATCCTGCTTCATTAAATTACAGAACAGGGTGCTGTATGTATTGTGTGTCCTGTGTGACTGCTACGGGTCAGGCAAAACAAACTACATACAGTTTATGGACAGGGCAGCCATGTCAGGAATATTTCTTGCAAATATCCCAGACAATCTTCTAATGTGTTGTACAAACAAACCTCATCATATATTGCAAAATATATAGAGCCATGAAAGAAAGAAGGCACTTTCATTATTATTATTATTATTATTATTATTATTATTGTGTAAATACTGAATCTAATGGCATTTTTTAAAATATGGGATCATTCAATGAATATTAATGTAAACAAATTAGTTTACTAATTACTGATGAGAGATTTAGAAAATCACCAGTGGTTATCTCTGGAATGTACCAATCCATGAATATTGCCATTTGCTTTAATAAGTATTTAATAAAGACATAACAATGAATGAACTAAAGTCTTGAAGTTAAAAAAAACTTTAGGTTATCGTGATGTGAAAATATATTGACAATTTTTGACTCAGTTATTGATCTTCTAATTCACATTTTTGCTAACCTTTACAATCTGCTGCTGTATAGAATGGGTTTAAAGCTACACTGGTGCTGTAATTTATAAATGTGTATTCAAACTTCAAACAGCCTGAAAATCTGAACAGTGTTGTGAAAAATGACTTCTGAAAAGTTGGTTTTGTGAAAAAAGATACAAACAGCACTTTTGCACCTTGTTTGAACTGGTTCGATTGTATTGGATGACAAAATGCCTGTTAACAGATACAGCATTTAGTCTGATGCTAAAAAAGCCATGTATCTAAAAAAAAAAAAAAAAAGACATCCATTAATGGTTTATATCTAAAAAAAAATCAAAACAAGTTCACAGGGTAACTCAAGGTGTCATGTGAATGCATTTCATACATGTTTTTAGTGAAGCTTTTCTTCATTTTAAGTCCATTGTTTTTCTTGTTTTTTAAAGTTTGTTTAGCTTCCTTCTGGCATAAATCTATGCATTAATCATGGGCCATAAAATAATTCTGATACTAGTTATGTACAGATGCAACAATAAAAGCAAAACAACTTAATATAAACTGCTTTGTTCAGGGAAGTCAAATACTGGCATTATTGTGGTTTAGCTTCCATGAAGAGGCCAAACCTCGCTGGCACTGATTGACCACATGAGCAAAGAGAAAAATAAGGCGAGACTCAAGACAGAAGATTCAGCGTGTGGTAAGAGACAAATGTTGTCACAGTATGGAATAATCGTCACTTATGAGCTGGCTTCACACGAGTCCTGGATCAAAAGGAGGGAGGGAGCAGAACACAGTCTGCACTGCGAGAGAAACACTGGCACAATTTTAAAACCCCTCATCATGGACAAAAAGCGGTGCTCATGTGTTATAGGGTGCCATAACCCCAGCCAGGACGAGCGGGGAGGCGGAGACGTGAGACCTCAGAGGCAGAGCTCTGGCACCAGGCCTCCTGCTAATTGGTCAGGTCAGATATCTCACGGTCGGCTGGGCGTTGTCCCATCGCTCGACACAGGGGCTGCTGTGAGCAGAGCTTTCCAGATGCCACGGCGCATAACGCCAGGGCTCATGGAGCGCACTGTCCCCCAAAATAAGTTCACACCAGCCTCACCGCCTCTCTTGTAGGGATGCACCAGACCTTCTGACATATGGCTCTACTCTCCTAATTACCTCTCAGTCCTGCCTTTTTTCCTCTGCGCTTCAGCCAAGTGCTATGATCTCCACTGATCATGCTAAGCACTTGGGCTTTACAAGAATCCACTCTGTTTTCCATTTATCCATTAAAATGTCAGTTCAAATGTTTATATTCGTGCTTGGCCATCATTAAAAATGACATCTTCTAAATGCACTATTAGCAAATGCTCTCCTCACAAACGTGCACAGGCCTCCAATACCACTACAGTGTCATTTAGCTGAACATGATGGCGGGGAGCATGTTGGACCAGCACTTCTTGTTTACCTGCTCGCTTGGCAGAACCCATCACTAAATTGTTCAGAAATAATGTGAGCTGCTGCCTGTTAGCGTGTGCAGTTTCTGTCTTGGCTCTTGTTTAGGTGGGAGCATGTTTTGGAGGAAGAATGAGGGGATGAGGCAGCGGCAGTGGGCGGGTAGGAGGGAGTCGGGCGATGATGGTGGGAGTTTTGGGGGGGACCGCCTCGTCGACGAGACCATATGTTGTCCCCAGCTTGCAGTTGCCACGCCAATGGGCCTCGAAATTTTAACACATTTTGACAATGTGTCAGTTGAGCTCTACCCCTGGTTGTGTGCTGTACGTGTGTGTGAAGGTGTGACCGTGTTGTTTTGTGTGTGCGCATATGTGTGTATACTGTGCAATAGTGTTCTCACATTCCAGCTCCCTCGCCACCCCTTCCTCCTACAGTCACCTTGTTCTCTTAGTGCCCTGTGCCAAGTTCCCTGGAAGTCAAGTTACACCATATACACACATATACAACTACACATGCACACACACACACACAACACAACGCTTTTGCCATAAACTATAAAATGTACCCATATGTACAGTATACACAAGTAAGCAAGAACAGATATGTTTAAGTTACTATAAAGAAAAATCACCTGTCTCTCTGGTCCTCACACACGCACTCACTCACTCACTCACACACACACACACACACACACACACACACACACACACACACATTCTTAGTCAAGGTCAGATCTGGACAACGGTTCTGTTGTAAAAATTGGCTTAATAACACACAATAATGGACCATGGACCATGGGGCCAAAAAATAGACTAAAATGAATAAGATAAGCCAAAATAAGATAAAAAGCTTAAAGATATTTTTTCTATAACATGAACAATGTTAGTAGTATATTTGCAACATGTATACATATGTATACTACTAAAACTGCATGATCACAGGACAAGAAAAAAAAAACCAAAACCCTAAAATATACTGCAAAACAATCTTGTATTTAAACAAGAAATTTATTGCATAGGCTATATATAGTATATACTATGTTATTCTTTACCAAGGTAAAAGTCACTTAATAAAAATGTCAATACAATGACTTTAGATCAACTAACTCAAATGACACTATTGACTCAAATTTCTTTGTTTTTTCCAACTTAAATTAAAATTGTATTTCCTATTGCAAAAACCTCTAAGAAAAAAAAAATCAACCTGGAAAATCTCTTTACTTTCTCTTGTTTTTTTTGAGCCTGTGCATGTTTCAGTGTTTTGCCACCTCAGTAGAAACCACACCGTGATGAAGAGCTGGAGGTCAGAACTCACTCTGCATAGTCCCGCTTGCAGTAAAGTTTGCGGTCCCGCAGGAAGCAGGAGCTCCGCAGCGCATCCCCGCACGCGGCGCAGCGCACGCACTCCTCATGCCAGAGTCCGTCAGTGACTCTGAGCAGGAATCTGTCTGTGATCCGCCGGTGGCATCCGGCACACACCGGCCTCTGATCCATATCTGCAACCATCGCAAATCCGTTAATGAGGACACTTCCCCCCCCAACCAGCAGCTGAAACAGTGGCTGAACAAAGTTTGATGGAGGGACAGTTTATAATGAGAGTAAAAAGTCCTGAAATAGACTGATCATTAAAAAAGTGTGTATTGACTTTTTAAAAATTGTTACTGATCATTGTTTAAATTGAAAGTTTGATGATGCAAAACAGCTCTAAACAACAAAATAGCACACGTGCAATTAACACCAAAAACTGATATTTTTTAAAATCTTGATTTATCTAATTATCAAGTTTTACCCACCTAAGCATGATGTGGGTCGATCCACCATCGCAAACCTCTGAGGAGACATTGTCAAATATATTAAAGTTAACAGAGAGAAAATGAATATTGCAAAATAACATTTTAAAAACGGTTGAAAAAGTTCATACCTGCAATAAACCAAATCAAACTTCTGCGCGGTAGAAAAGTAGTTTTTTGGTTTTAAACTCCAGATCCAGCAGTTTCCTCTCAGAGCATCAAAGTCCTGCTGCAACTTGCTGCTCGGAGCAAAAAGCAGCAAAGTTTCTCCTCAGAGCTTCCGACGAGCTCACTGAGTCCACTGTTATTGACTATTTAGGCAATCTATCAATTACCCTATTAGGAGTGAACGGGAAGGAGAGAGAGAGAGAGAGAGAGAGAGGCTTCCTCCATGTGCAGGTGCCGGTTACCTCTCTCTCTCCCCCTCCCTCTCCTCTTCCACCTCCCCCCTCTCTCTTTCTCTCTCTCTCTTCCTGTCTGTCTGAGTCTCTCTTCCCCCACAGACAGTGAATGCCTCATAGATAGATAGATAGATAGATAGATAGATCATTTTAAAGGCCTAAAATATTGATACATGACAGTTTTAATCATTAACTAATTAATTTAGTCAATGTTCTTTTCCCCCTTTTTTTTTTAGATGTATTCATAAACACATTTAATTTCCCACATATTTTTTGCAATTATTTTTCTACAATACTTCAAACATATCTTCTCACACTTATGCAATTTCTTGTTAATCATCAGTCAACACTAGTAAACATATGTCTGTGATAAGTGAACATAAGCCAAAATATCAACTATATTCCATATTTCTGTTTTGTTCTTTTTGCATCTAGATTCTCATGTGACATCTTCAGCTCTGGTCTTTACACCATCACAGGTCTTTGTGATGAGGAGTGAAGCAGCACTGGACCCATGAAGAGGAGGATGCAGGAATCTGCACTCACAGATGGATGTCACACATGCTATGAGGCAGCATCTGTGTGGTGGTGTTTACACTCTGGTCACGCCATCTGGTGGCCGGAAATATATAGAAGAGACAACAGTTGTCTCATCAAGGGAGAGACTTCAGGTTCAATTTTCACTCAGCAGAAGAAATATTTTTCGACTGTTTTTGTCTGAAAACATTTCAGCATATCAAAATGTGATCAGAGAATAATTTATATTCTATTAACATAAAAATTGTTATGTAATAAGTCCAAAATAAGACAACACAAACACCACGTTTCAGATAAATTTTTAAATAACTTTATTCTGTAAGAATTCTCAAATGTGTTTTAAGAAATGCAAGGATGGTTTCTGTTTTTTTTATACAATTCCTCTTTGAATAAAATATGATTTTTTTCAAATTGCATTGGGTTGCTTTTAAAACGGACACCTGAAATTATCTATTTACAAAAGTAATCTGTTAACAATTCTATTAGAATTCATTTTGACAGTGTACTCGATCCTCATGACTCCACCCTCCCCACAACCTCAAAATACTTTTTATTCCATTTTAATTACAATGTTCTGCTAGGTACAAAATATGCTGTTTTACAATTTGAATCAAGTCTTTTTTTAAATTCTATCTTCATATCGCTGACAATGTGGGAGTATGTACAGGGGGAAGGGGGGGACTGGTGTCATGTGATCTGATGCGGAGCCTCCAGCATCTCCATCAGGAAGGTGTCGATAGGCGTGTCCCCGATCAGCTTGAAGAAGAACAGATGCTCCAGACACTTGAGGCCGATGGAGCGCAGGGCGGGCAGGCGGAGCAGCAGCTTGGCAAACCTGCCAAAAGTGATGGGAAAAAGAAAAAAGAGCCATCAGCATTTTCTATTATATCAATGTTTACCATCCAAAATCTATAAAACTTGATTTTACCAAAACACTTACATGACTTAAGTTACGATTAGTCATGTTCATACAGTTTTTCGTCTTAAATTATATAAATACATTATTTGACTGCACTAAATGTATCTTACAACTGTAGCTACCAGTTACTTTGTTGATCAATATTTAAGAAAGCTTCATTAAAAAATAGTACATTTAAATCCTAAAAAAATAAAAATCCTGCAGACATTAAAATGCATCTGTAGTTTAACATTCATCTCAGTGCAAATCATATTTCGTACTTAATTCTGCATCCAAGAATTTGACTTTTAATACAGTGTTGTTACGTCACATCGTCAATACTTTTTTTTTGCATTAAGTTAATATTTTTTTGTTGTTGTTCTGTGAATTAAGTTTCCACAGCTGAAGGAAACCTACAATGTAGACTCATATTTCACATCATCTGTTGATCTTATTTAGCTCCCAGCTGTAAATAAAAATAATCAATTGCAACCATTTTCTACAAGCAATAACACTAACACTATCCTTTTAAATCGAATGCAAGTCAAAGTGTTTAAGTTATGTAAGAACTGTGAGATAAAATAACATACACTTTGCTATGTACGACGCTAAAGCCACATTTAAACAATGGTGTTTGATATTGATCGATGCTGTAATGTAATGCATTTCCGAACCTGCCAGGCTGGTCTGGGTATTTCTGTTTCGTGTACGACTCCAATGAGGCATAAACTTTTTCCCTCAGCCCCTCAACCTCTGGTGGGTTTGAAAGACCTTTTGCATCTGAAACAAACACATGCTCACAGTCAGGCCAAATTTTACACTGATGAAACGTCAAATCCACAATATCTCAAAAAATGAATATCTTTTCCTGGGAAAAAATGGAGGCTGAGCCGACCTGGGTTGAAGAGAACGATGGCTCGCAGGCAGCCCAGCTCTGTCTTATCCATCTGCATATCTTTCATTTTGGATACCAGCTCTGTCAGGACTCTGCAGGAGATCAAATGAATGACATTAGAGAGTTTTGCTCATTTCTTCTCAAACACTTTGCAAGAATTAGCTGAAGCAACACCACAAAATTACACATATGAAAAGCCAAAACTAGCCAATACAGGCACTTGGCAAAAGTTGTCCTACATAAGACCACAAAATGACCACAACACTGTATAACTACAGTGATATTATTAGTATGAACCCTTTGTATTTCACTTCCAATTTTACCTTCATAATAATATTTATCAGCTCTATCATTACGTGACGACGGATGGAAACATTACTTTTTCAATAATACAACAACAATAATACAATGCAAGACTTTTTAGATGCAAGGCCAAATAGGCCTTGTTCTTAAACTACAAAACACTCTTACTAATACATTAGAGATTTTTCTTTAATACATTACCTTCTCTCTCAATATTTCCTAAAAAGAACTGCAGACTGCTCAGTGACTAAAAGGAGAAGGTTGTAGCTGATGGCTGTTGCTGTTTTATCTAACACAGTAACTCTTGCCTGATCTTTGAATGCTACCCACCTATCAAAGATGGAGCCCACTCCAGCACTGTGGGCACTGCTTCTGTGGACGTGGAGGCCCGTCGCCAAGAGGATACCATCTTTTACCGTGACTGAACGATGCGAGAATGAGGCGATCAGGAGCTCGTTCCAGCCTGGATGCAAAAAAAAAAAACAAATGACTGTGACCTCTCCATCCTTTCATTCCTTCTTTAAAGTCCCTCTCTAGTTTGCGCAAATGATATATTGTTTGATATACTGTTTTGATAAAGCTAGAAAGATTCTTATTATGTCTGATGTGTGGCTTCTTCCTTTCCTCATTCAGGCCTGGTAGTGAAATCTCTCACCAGCAGAGGTCAGCGCTGGTGCGGTTGCAAACCGCACTGTTGGGACTTGGCAAATAGTCCAGCTATATTTGGTTTCACTGCTCCATTAAACTAGATGGCAAAAATGTGTTGAGCAAATGTAAAAGACTTAAATAGACTGCATGCCTGGGGATGAATAACTGCCCTGAAGGAAATACTACACCACCATGAGGACAATGGGTTGTAGAATGGATTGTTTACTGTGGTAAGTATGTGTGTGTGTGTGTGTGTGTGTGTGTGTGTGTGTGTGTGTGTGTGTGTGTACCTGCTCGTAGTAGGATGACCTGGTCGTCGAGGGGGAGTTCAGAGAAGTGTGGGATCCTTTTGGCCCACTCCACCAAGGTGAAGAGCTGCTTGTCTGCTGCTTGGCAGATATTGGTGACCGGGTCGTTGGTCTGGAGAGGAAGAAGGAGGGAAACCGCAAAAAACAAAACAAGTCAATAACAGTGCTGGTTAGATCCTTCAGTGACATCTAAACATGTCTGACAGCAGTTAGTGAGCAGGTGCAGCTGCAGCTATTTTTGGGTGCTTTGTAAACCAACAATTTCCTCTCAAGACTTGTGAAAGTTTCAATTCATTCGTGGAAGTTTACAGACAGAGAAGACAGAAGGACAGAAAGATTATAAGATTAAAACCAGCTTATAATATAATGCAATCTATCCTTGGTGCAGCCTGAAAATGGGTTTTTGGCCACAAGCTCATAATGCTGAACTTTGTGTGGGAGGATTTATAGCAGAGCTGTCGTTGCATGAGATTATATAGGTGTCTCCAATAAAATGGTAACTCAACAACTTCACTGTTAACTTCCTAACTTCTCAGAATAAGTGTTAGTTTCAAATCTTGGGGGCGTTCTCCATTCTCAAGTCTAACACTGCAATAAAAGCTGTATGGTAAAAAACAAAAACGGACTGTCAGCAGATTATGAGCAGCAGCACACTGACAGTAGCTTGATTCAATTATGGAGGAACACTCAATCCTGGATTCAGTCCCAAAAACTGTTCAGCTCCTGTTATTTGTCTTTGAAAACTAATCATAAAAACATTTGTTTTTTGGAGATTTTTTTTACTGACTTTAACGTCACTTGGATGGATCACATTCCATCATTCAGCGTCACAATAGCAAAGAGCTTCTTTACTCAGCTGGGTACATATTTTCTGACCACCACTCATCAGACCAACATAACAAAGCAGCACATTTTTAGCACGCAGTGGTTCCCCAGTCTGTTGTCATCAGTGATTAACAGTTCATGGGTTTGGCCAAATCCAACCCAGTGTCTGTGATTCTCACCGAGTTGCTGGGGCTGCCGTCACTGTACGTCTCTGTTTTGGGCTCCACAGCCAGCTCAGCATCCAGGATCTTGTCCACAGGCATTTCCTCGTTGAAACTGCTGGTAGATTCCACCTCGCTCTCCCCCCGCTCCTTCCCACGCTGTCTCTCTTCTTGCACCGCTGCACAGACACAAACACATGCACATCAGGTCAAAATCCCCATACTTATAGCCGTGGATTAGATATCAGCAAATATGAACACTGCGCTGGTTAAAAGAGACTGTCAGCTCTACAGTTTTACAACAAGCAGCAGGATATAAAATGTCAGAAAAATTGTAAAAAATTCACAAAAGTAATTTTCTAAAACCTAAATATATTCAGTTCATTATCACACAAGACAAATGCAACAAAGACTCACATTAAAGAGGCTGCAACTGGAGATTGTTTGGCATTTTGCTTGAAAAATGACGTAAAGGAATAATTGATTATAAAAAAAAACATCTGATTTTTCCTTTAGGTGTTTCAAAATTAGATTAGTGTCAGTGATGCCTGATCATTAGTCACTGAAATCAACTGTAGATTGAGTGAAATCTTCAAGTCCAAAACAGCATGACAGCATTATTTAAAATGTGATCATGCTTTACATATTTCCATGGAGTTCAGCCTTACATGTTTAGTATTTTTGAAAACTTTGGGATCTTGATTAGAATTTAAAACTTCGTGACTGCAGGGGTGATTGATCTTGACTTATTCCCACAACATGCTTTTTCAATGTTTTATGGTGTTGAAGATTTTAAAGAACAGATGCCTGTAGCTTCTGTGACCTGACCAACCCTTAAGCATCTCACACATGCACACACACCTTCTCTCTTCATGCCCATGGCCAGGCACTTCTGGTAGCGACAGTATTGGCAGCGGTTTCGCTGGCGCTTGTCTATCAGGCACTCCTTGTTGTCTCGACATGTGTAGGTGAGATCTTTACGGACGGTCCTCTTGAAGAAACCTTTGCATCCCTCGCAGCTGTACACGCCGTAGTGCTTTCCTGTGGAAACACAATCCACAACATTAGTACTTCTTTTAGGCAGCAGTATGCCTCTAGTTTCCAATAAGACTAACATATAAAATCAGCAATAACTTGTATTTGAACACATTTTTGGAATCACATTAGAAAGCATGTTGCCATCCACTCCACAATGACAAGTCATTTGTAAATGCATTAGCAACAAAATACTGAAGATGTGAACAAGAGCAAAAATGCAAAGCAAGGCAGCTTTTCAAAATTCAAAGTGCTTTACAGAGGCAAAAAAAAAGCATTAGAATGACATTCAAAAAGAATAAGCGACAAAAAGCATTATAAAATCTATTAAGACTGAATGAAATGAGATTTTAAAAAATAGATAAAATTAAATATAAATAAATAGAATAGACAAATAGAATAGACCAGAAATAAATAATGCAAATACAGTGCAGTATTAAGTTATAAGTTGCCCAGAGGAAATAATAGTGCAGTAGAGAAACCAGTCATTCAAAGGCACAGGAGTTTGAAATGGGCCTTGGTTAAAGATCATCAGGAAGTTGGCTCCATCTGTGTGAAGCACAGTAGCTAAAAGCAGCTTCACCCTCTTAAGTTCTGACTCAAGGTACTAACACTTCTGTAAGACATGTAAGGGTCCTGTTGGTTTTATGTTTTGAAGAAATCTATTTGGGCCAGAGATTACTGAGTGATTTATATAATTGGGTTGGCTGAACCAACTGAGTACTGGACCAGGCAGTCCCTCTCGTTTTTCCAATCTGTCTAGACGTAAGTTATAGTCCAAAGTATCAAAGGCTGCACTGAGACTAAGCAACACCAAAACTGGTGATTTACCTGAATCAGTAGTCAAACTGTCATTTAACCTTTATCAGCGCAGTCTCGCTGTTGTGATGTGGTCAGACTGAAATCTGCCCAAAAGCCCATTTACATTTAAAAGGTGGGTGAGTTCAATCAAAACATCTTTCTCAATAATTTTTCCAATAAAGGGAAAATTAGAGCTCGGCCTGTAAACATCTGATATTAAAGGCTCCAGGTGGCTTTTCTTTATAAGGGGCTTATTGACTGCAGTGTTCAGTCATTTTGGAAAAATGCCAGATAGGAGTGAGCCACTGACAATTTTCAGCACGTCCACTCCCAAGCAACTGAAAACATCACTGAAAAAGCTGGTTGGCAATGTGTCAAAACAGCAGATGGATGAATTATGATGCTACTCAAGACCCTCCAGAGTTTAAGTATTAATAGCACTGAATGTTGACAATCTAGTCAAACTGCAGCAGTGGTCTGGTTTCATTGTTTGACATGGAAGAATTTATGACCGCGCTGATATTTTCAATTTTTTTTTACTAAAATAAAGATGAAATCTCATTACACTTGTTGAGAGATTGGATTTAACAGGCGAACAGTGTTGGGGAATTAGTTTGCTTCTGGCACAGATGTTGTTGATATTCCCGTTGATGTTAGAGAAATCTGATTTTCTGGCCTCATTTATTTCAGGATTGTAAATACAAAGCCTCTCTTTAAAGTTGTTGTAGTGCATCTGAAGATGACCTTTCTCCATTTCTGTATTCTCTTTTCTAACAGCTGGGATGTCTCTCCTACCTTTACAAGTGCAATAACTTTCAGACTTTTACAGTCCAAACTGACAAAGAGTGAATCCACATATGCACTCATAAACCTGACAAAATGTCTGACAAGTAACCTTGAAATCAATCTCATTGTCGTCTTTCCTTTAGTCATCTGGGTGGCGATCTTTGTGGTGAGTGGGAATGTACATTTTTTTGCCCATGCCCCCCCCCCCTCCCTGCCCCCATCCTCACCCTCTAACATTACCTGAGGAGCGGTCCCCGCAAATGGAGCAGATGTGTTTTGACATTCCCCCGGGGCTCGTACACTGGTAGTTGATGTTTCCCAGGTTCTGTAGGCCCGGCGGAGGCTTGATGTCCTCTGAGCTGCTAACACTGTTCATAGAATTCATCTGAGGATAACAGGAAGACAGCAGAGACAAAGAGTTGAAGCTGAGGTAGCCAGAACTGAATGAGCACAAGAGAGCAAAGGGGAAGTAAGAGTGAAAAGTGTTAGGCCATCTCATGACACTCTCCCCCTTCCTCTATTTTCTCATTTTGTCTTCCGCTCACCCATATTATTTTTTTTTTTCGTCCCACCCACACACTTTATTGTGAAAGTGTCTCAGGGTGTGATCACATGCTCTGGGAGTAGGTGGGGCTGAGGCTTCTGTCTGAGGCTTGTCATACAGGTTTTTTTAATGTTTGCTGACAAGGGGGAGGCATATGAGAGGGGTCACGTGTGCAGAGAGTGCAGTTCTTGGACACAAACAGCAGAGGGCACTCATGTGTAGGATCTTCCAATTTCTGAGGGAAATTTTGAACTGTGTTATTAAGACATTAAGACATTGAATAAACACAGTTTGTTTCACCAGTCCACATTTCCTTTTCATTAGCTATCAGCTAATTATAATAATAATAGTGAATCGGATGCCATGAGACATTAAAACATTTCATGACCTCAAGAAGCTCGACGAGACATAAAGGTGTGAACAACCCTCTGAGGTTAAAACAACTGGCACTCCCATCACTCAGTAGAGCTAATGACACCTCTGAAATGAGGGCGTGAAACGTGTTTGAGAACAAGCAACAAGTCCAGCTTCCTTTGACTCTTACATATCTCTTTCTAGCTCTTATCATCTTTGTGTCCTTTGACCTCCTCCTGCTGATGAGCACCAGGTAGGATGCGTATTTGTGTTGCACATTTTTTTGTTTTTTTTTGTTGTTTATGTGCAAACATCTGCACTCCAAGTGGAAACAACAAAGTCGACCTACATACTGTGTGCCCTCTTGTCCTATATATTTGATGCAGCGTGACATATAGGACATCTTTCCCACAGTCACCTCAGGCTCTTCCTATCACTTATTTACAATGTGCACTCTCTTCTGAATATCCTCTAATGGCAGACTGAGCTCATGCCTGTGACCTTACAGCGGAGGAGAGTATACAACTGATTTTTATTTCTGTCTTTCAGTTTTCCTTGAGCTCACTATTTTGCTTCACCACCACCACCTTCTCCCACTGTAGATGCCCCAAAGGCAGACCATCACACTGAAATGAACATTCAGCCCCCTACTTGCTTATGTGAGTCAATAGTGAGCAGTCTTCCTCCCCAGTGCACCGTTCAACACAGTTTGCACAAATAATTAATTTTACACATGTATGGTTTGAGAAAATAAGTCTTATGGTGCAAAGAGTTGTTCAGAAACACATGCTGCTTCAGACAGACAACATACTGCTGGAGAAAAGAGCTACAAGCACTGTATATGGATTATTGATGCATCATACATTCTTTACACAACACATGGTATGAAGAACATGCTGCTCCATACATGTAAGGTTTAGTTGGGCCTTTACTGAACCAGACGTGCGTCTCCACAAAGTCATTTCTGAAATGAACTGTTTTTTCAAACAGAATTTCTCAATTAGATGATTGACAGAGAATTAAGTGGGGGACTTTTCTGATAAATGATTAATCATTTATGTAATTTTCTAAGCAAAATTGCCACAAAATCAAGGGCTCCAGCTTCTCACATGTCTTTGTCTTCCTTGATATTTAACTAAATAACTTTTGGATTGTTAGTCAGACACAACAGCCAGTTTGGATATGTCAGCTCGGACCTTGAAAACATTGTTAATTGCAGCCTTAAATGACAAAAACAACTAAAAACTAAAACTAAAACTAAAAGCACTTGACTGGAAGTGGCTGTGACTCACAAATTGACTGCTAGGTATCTTTATACATAATATAACAGTATAACCTAACTGAATATTAAATGATACTTTTGAATATTTGTTCTTCCTCCGCAGTAAAATAGTTCAAAAATATAAAATACTTTATTCTTCACAATGAGTCAAGCTATACATTAATATGTACAAATATAACTGTAATATATATGATCAGAAAATACTGATCAGGCTTTTGTAAAGGAATGAAAGAAGAAACACAGTAGTATACAACTATAATACTGAATTTGCTTATGCATCTCTCAGTCCAGTTGCTCATGAACTTCAGTTCTCTCATGGAAACAGTATGAGATGTTACATGACACAATGACCTGATGGCAGCTATACCATACAATCATATAATGGTATCAACCCTGACCGTCCCTAAAGGCACAAATCTATACTGTGATTGAACCAATGTATATCATTGTCTGCTGTGACCTGCAGCGCTGACCTCGATACAGCCTCCGTGAGTCTGTCTCTGTATGTGTGGTCCGTCATCAAAGCACTGAGCTTAGTGGGGTTTGTAGTTCATTCAAGGGGCCATTAAAAGAAAGAAGCTCCATTAGCCCCCACTCTCTGCTCATTTGTGCCACAATGTCTTGTGTTTGTTTCTGTTTATTTATTAGATAAGATGCAACCCTTATGCTAAAAGGAGCTGTGTTAGGATCATGAACAACTAGTACATAAAAACCAAGATGGAAATATAAAAAGAGACTGAGGCTGGCAGGGAAAAGTGACAGGAGAAGAGAGAGTGTGGTTAAAAAATGAGGAGAAATGCCAGGAAGAAATTCAGAGAAAATGGGGGCTGCTCTTTTTCTCCTTCTCCTTTCTCCCAGTAATCCATTAAAAGGCTGATAGTTGGCCTGCGTCTTAAGTCCCCTCGCATGACAGCAGTAACACAGAACTCAAGGATGACCTTTAGGGCAAGAAGTTTAAAGGTCAGTAGAAGGGTAGGGGAGAGGGAGAAAAGCCAAGGGATGCCAGCCAAACACATTGGATATGGCTAACCTTCAACCTCTCATATGCTGTCAGAGATTCCAAGAATGAGAGGCACATGATCAACTACAGAACATGATAGTTTAATGCAGACGGACTTTGCCAAAAGTAGAAATTTGAAAGAAAATGGATATTACAATTGGATATTACAGGTTGTAACTAACTGACGAGGCAACTTTAAAAATGCATGGTAATGGTAATTGGGTAATTTATTACATTCTATAACAAATGGAATGCCCGCAAAATAATAATTTGAACATAAACCTTCTATTAATTTTAAGTACAAAGGTATATTTCTTCTGGTGAAGTTGCCCTGAAAAAGACGATGTCCACCTGATGACCATCAAAACAACCACACACGTGCTCACCTGTGGACTGCTGAGCGATCCGAAGTTCATGTTCGGCGTGGACGGCAGTGATACAGATGGCGAGCCCAGGGAAGATGTGATGACGGGGTAGGGCGAGGCCAGGCCGTTCATTGGCGAGCCCAACATGGGGGACGGCAGCGGCCTGGAGGTGCTGATGACTGACGGGTGACCAACCATGCCGCTCATGTGAGGGGGGTGAGTGTGGGCTGTGCTCATTGGCCCTGTAGAGTCTGGAGGAGAAGGAATGATGTGTTAAAAAGATTGAGGAGACACAAAATATTTGTTGACAATGTGTCAGAGAGGTCATTTTTATGGCCATAATTAGTCGTGTGTGATAGTGTAGTACGTACATATGAAGTGGGTGGAATAACAGAAGGCCTCTAAGGCATCTAAAATAAATCATATGAATTCAATCTGCAAAATGGATTTTCTTACCACTTGAAACTGTAAACAAGCTGTAAACACACAATGACATATTAAGACCTTATAAAGTTGCTATGGCAAACATGCTCAACTGTCTTCAGCTTGTTGCTAACTTTATCGATCTGCTGTTTGGTGCTGGGCAGGTAGGGCATGGCTGGTTTAACAGAAAACAACTAGCTGAAAGACACTAAACACTCAGTAGCGCTGCAGAGTTGACCGCTAAATTCATGAGGCAACTTTGACATTACACATAGTTTTCCTGTCATTTAATCCATTGTTAATACAAAGATATTGACTACAGCAGTTATAAATACACCACATCATCACACTTTAAAATGAGTGGAACCAGCAGCTGACACATAATACAAAGGTCATCTAAGTGTAAAATACGCTGTATATTGGAAAATGAATTGAACACATTTCCATGTTAAGTGCCGTATTAATGGATTAAGGAAGTCAGAGAGTCTGAGGAAATATGTATGACTGCTAGTGCAATATGTCTTTATGCAGTCAGTGTTGGGTAAATATGGCTACACAGAGCGAAGCCCGCCTGACTTTGGTCACAGGGTGCTGACTTTGCTTTGCGTCCATTGATGTAAAGTGACAGGCTGGCATTTACATAGATGACCTACTTAGAAAAGCTGTCAGTCATCTGGGGAACAGGGCACGGTGTGTGATTTCATGCATGTGCTGTAGCTGTGGGGACATTCATTCAACGTCAAGGCAAAATACAAATACCAACATACAGACGACACATTAGAGGAAAAACCTGGATAAGTGAGTGGAGAAACATGATGAAAGCAGATGCTTCCACACGGGCAAATAAGCAATTAATATCCAATCATGCTCTGTGGCATGTACAAAAATGCTGAGCAGGCCCAAATCAAGATTTCAAGAGAAAAAGATCCAACTGATCTGTGAAAGAGGGTTCATTGTTTGTTCATTGCTACAATTCTACAATTTCATTTAGCAGACGCTTTTATCCAAAGCGACTGACATTCACATACTGATGGAACAGCCATCGAGGACGCTTTGACACATAGGGGCAGGGGGCCAGGGATCGAACCACCTACCTTCCAATTAGGTGGACAACCGCTCTACCTCCTGAGCCACAGCCACCCCACAAACAGACTGCTCAGCTGGCTCGCAGACTTGATGCTTGTGCAATAATGCGATATGTAAGGAAACACAGAAGAGCAACTCTTCCTCAGGTGACTGAGAGCGTGAAAGCAGGACATAATCAGACAAGAATAGTTCATCGACAATTACATATACCCCTTTCAGCCTGTACAAAAAAATCCACTAACATTCACTAACATCTGGCTTTTGTGGTCAGTGGGAAAGGGTACAATCGGCATTCATTCCCGGATCAAACGACTCTGCGGTAGTCACAGGTATTGGCTCCAGCTTCATTTGGCATTGATGGAAACATGACACCTGGGTGGACACACAAATTTTGGCCCCTTTTTATGATGCACGTTGAATATTATTTACTGTTTTTTACAGTCTGGGAACAGCATGCAACGCCGCCATCGTTCAATCGGTGTTGAGTTTGAAAGCAAGACGGAGATAAAAGATATAATACAAACAGCTGTAACATTGTCACTTTCATGCTGCTTTCTACTGTTCCCTGTTTTCTGGCTCGTTCATGATACTGAATGTGACAATCCAGAAAAAAACAGAGCGGCAAACTCATCTACTGGCGATGAAAAGGAGTCAACTACACTAATTCTAGTGTAAAAATGGCAATAGAGAAGGTTGTTCTTTTATCCTATGATGAAACATTTCTATCCTGACAGAAGCGGTCTCTTCCAGGATGACAATGCCCCCCGTCCATCGGCCACGAAGGGTCACTGAATAGTTTGATGAGTGTGAAAATGATGTGAGTCATATGTTATGACCTTCACAGTCACCAGCCCTCAACCTAATTAATCACTTATGAGCGATTTTGGAACGACGTGTTAGACAGCGCTCTTCATCACCAACATCAAAACAGCAAATGAAGGAATATCTGTTGAGGAATGTTGTTCATCCCTTCGGTAGAGTTCACAGACTTGTAGAATCAAATAGGCACATTGAAGCTGCTCTGGCTGCAGGTGGTGACCCAACACCTTTTCCTTTAATTTGCCGCCTGTCTGTACGGTACGAACATGTGAAAAACAACATGCACTTTACACATAGTGAATACATACAAATTCTGCAGGCTGCTCACGGCTCGTTCTGATACAGACAGATGCAATAAACAGGACCTCTCAGGGCAAATGTTGACTCACAGAAATGAATTTAGCTGAGTTTTTTAAAGCAAAATGTTACTGATGAAGAGTGACAAGCCACCATATGCACATAGACATTCAGACTAATCTGAACGCTCAGAAAATTTTTCTGCTTGTGTGTGTGCACCATCCACCCACCTTTACACACACACACACACACACACACACACACACACGTACACAGTGTGATACTGGGCCCGGTGCCACTGTTCTTAGTTAAATGTCACATTTCTCTGTTTGTGTGTGCAAACGTGGGTGGTGGCATAATACACGCGCAATAAACGGCACCTGTGTTTTTTGTTTCTTATAAGTTGCAAACGAAGATAATTTTCTGCCTCAAAGCTCACCTAATCTATCATGTTGATCAAAACTTTCAAAGACAATTTTGCATGACAATTTGTCAGGAAATATTTTTTCCAATTGATTATAATGCAACAATGCCTTGAAAATCCATTTTATATTTGCAAAGATTTACTGTTGCCACTCACAGCCCAAGAGAAGTGATCTTGTTTTGTAATGAGCAAACATATTTGAAAAGTTGCTAAAGATAAAGGGGTAAATAACAAGATTTTAATGAGCATTTTCAAAGTCTGGCTTTGAGCTGCTCTGATCATTTAACCTCAGTTCAACTGCAGCATGAGTTCCACATTTCTATCGCTCTAAAATCTTAATGAGAGATGCTCCAGCTCTGCACAGGCAAAGTCCTCCATAAGGACATGTGTGATCTCACTCTTATAGGGTTGTTTTGTGTTTCTAATCAAATGTCTACTTCACTGATTCTCAACCTTGGATCTAAGTCGGATCTATGTATGTCTCATAATTACACTTGTCAGTATATGTTGTAGGCAGTGAGGAAGTCGTGTTCGGCACAATCAAGAAAAACTAGTTTTCCTAGTTTTGACATCTACTTTAAATGTACTTTTCCACGTTCCACAGCTCCAATAGTTTTTTTTGGGGGGTGAACAGAATGTTCTCATGAGATGTCCATGATAGTAATGACGTGTGTAATGCCAAGACATACCATGATGAGTACATATAGGAAGTACATTATTTGACCTTCTATAAGTCTGCTTTGTTAGCTTGCATTGAGTTATTTGAATGTCACATATCTGGTCTTGCTGCAATTGTTGTGGCATACTTTGTTTCTTTACATGGAACACACAAAGATTAACACTACATGTTCTCATTTGATCTAAGGGAAATGCTAACACTGTGAGACAAAATTCAAAAGTTCTACTCGCCTACCAGCAATATCTGTCCCAGGAACATCTTGTACATTTATAAAGACGTGTGTGGTCTTCTGGGAATTAACTGCCTGTCAAGTTTGCAAAAGAGACTTCTGTTTGCATGTTTTTTGAAAGAACTACTTGTTAAATACTTTGCAATCATTTTGAAATGTTGTTACTGATACTTAACCTCTGGCAGCGATTAAGCCCCCATTAATTTCTTCTCCACTGGATATGAGAAACATAAACCCTATTGAAAAGAAATGGAAACTTTTGAGTAATGCAAGACAGTTGCTTTCAGATTTCAAAAGAATTGGGAAACACGGAGGAATGTCACATTGTCTGCCTGGATGCACGACTTTTAGCATGAAGACACACTCTAAAACACACAGCTGGCCATTCACTCCCTCTCTGAATGCCAAGGAACAGATGTTGTGCAACTTCCTGTTTAGCGCTGAGACTATAGCCTCCACCCCCTTTCTCACTCGCCCACTTTCTCCAGCCCTCCATGAGTGATCCCTGGCAGGCAAATATGTATCGGGGCCTCACTCACTCTCCCACGGAGACAAGATACACTGCAGCAGAATTTAAAAGCACTAAACTCTTTAAACTGTGTAACAGGCTGTAATGCAAAAATGTACTCGATTTAAATTCTACAACGTTGGGAGTGTATTCCCAACTTTCTGGAGTCCACATTTGTCTAAGTAATGAGCTTATGTAATGGAAGAGCACTGTACAGCATGTACTGTGTCTGATTTTGTGCACTGACCCTTCTCTTTATGTGCATGACAAATTCCCTTCGGGGCTCGTAAAGATCTATTCTATTCTAGAAGTGCTGAGTAGGAGATATAGTAACGGGGCTATCGTCGCTCCAGCCAACAATTTGCCAACGTGCTCTTGTGGACATCAAGACCAACAAGTATTCTGACTGCAGAGACCAGATGCAAAAGAAAACGGCGGTCATATGTAGATGTCTGAAACAGTAAAAAGATTTTTGAGGTAGATCAGCAGCAACTTGAAGGCAAGAACTTATACAGAATTTTTACATAGTTGATTCAATGCACTTGGACATGGGACAAACCTCTAATATTGAAACTCGAAGCCAATGCTCACATTCTTCTCTTTTGTACCACAGTATGTCCACACTTTCTCCTAAGCTGAAATCAAGGCCGACAAACAAGGCAACAGCCCCAACCAGTACTCAGAATCACTGTTTATAATCAATAATGCACACGCTCCAAAATGGTGCAAGATCTAGAGATGATAAGAATCTGCTCTGGTCCCAAACATGCATTTATTTTACGCTGCTGGTAAACTGTGTGGACTGTGTGAAATGTGAAACAAATGCTGAGGTGAAAAGCTGATTAATCTAATAGTTGAAAAATTATTCACTCATTATCATCGTCTGGTTCCAGCTTTGCAATGTGAGGATTTGCTGCTTTTCTGTTGGTTTATAGCACTGTAAACTGAAAATCTCAGAAAGTCTTAGATGGGGAAACCTTTCTGGCATTTTCTGCAGTAAACGATTAAAAAGCAACAGACAGGATCAAAAATAAAAATGGCGAGTGGATGCAGTCCTGTTTGAAATCTATTCCGTCTCTGTCTTGGTGAAGAGCAAATTTCCTACATGACGCTGCAACTGTCTAAAACATAACCTGCATATTTGAGACGAAACCAGAGATGAATACATTTAATCCGGACCTGAGAGTCTTGGCGGCTGCAGTGCACAGGGGAGCACAAAAGCACATGGACAGTCAGCTGGTGGGATGCCTAAAAGGGAATGGCCGGCAAGCTGAGCATGCTTTGTGGAGGGAGTGTGTGCGTTTGTGTGTGTGTGTTTGTAAGGAGGCCAACATGTTCAGCGGAGGAAGCATAAATCGGCCCAGAGCGGCTCAAAGGGGCCTATCCTCAAATGACCCGCCTCAACCGGCTGCTCCATCTCCATTCTATGTAAATCACCTCTATACAAAGAAGCCTCTGGAATGTACAGGCCTCTCACACGTTGCACAACAGAGAAAGACATTAGCGAGCACTGGGAGGTTCATAGACAGCCTAAAAAAACACATCATAAGAAACTTGCAGGACTCACACAGATTCAGTTCCAGCGCTTCTTCACTCGGCGTTTGTTGAAACCTATACAGTGCTGCAGCAACGCAAGCATTTATTTGAGAGCAAACAAACAGACAGAGCAGTGAAGGGCACCTTTGACCGCTGGCGCCGCAAAAGCAAAGGTCGCCTGTTGCCAAACTCCTGAACCAAGTTCAAAAGAGTTCCTATCTGCTCACCGTTACACTGAAATAAGTTCACAGAGGAGACGAAGTGTATCATTATATCATTCAAACAGTAAATCATCAAAGTTATATCTGAATTAGGGATCAGCGATACCTAAAATGCACACATGCCATGATAAATTCACTTCAACAGCAATAAATGCAGAAAGCACTGTTTTTCAAATGCATCAGTGTAGGAATGATGAGTTAGTTCTCCTCTTATGTTTGTCCTGATTATTTAAAGTACAACCAATTATAGATACTGGAACAAACTGTGGGCTGACTGGTGTGTTAGATGTGGTTTGTTGTTTAATATTATTAATACAGTTTGCAAGGATATTATTCGTATCGTTTAGTCCTAATATGAAACCATTATAACCATCATATATACAAAATAAACAAGAATCTGTCTTGGTGACATTGGTATAGGAACTTTATTTATATCTGGACACTACCACAGAAAATTAGTTGCCAAGTATTTTAGTAATTGATTGGCCATTGGAGTCAACTCTTAAGCGAAATTGCAAACCGTCCTCTGTTTCCAGTGTCTCATACTTTAGGATTTGCTGAGTTTCAGTTTTATATCATTGTAAATTGGGTTTTGGCAACGTTGGTCAGACAAAACAAGTAATTTGAAATTGGGCTTTGGAAAATTGTGATTTTCATTGCTTTTCGACATTTGACATTTTTTCACAGCATGATGTAATATGATTGCTGCTGGCGTAAACACAATGCTTAAATCAGTATTTTTTTATATCACAGTTTATGCAAGTAATCAGAAACAGCTCCAGTGTAAACGATATTACATCATAATCACCATCAAGCAGCTGCTGAGCATTTTAGATGATCATTCATGTAGAACAACCACATTTTATTCTAACATCTGTGGCAGAGAACAGCCACAAATGCATCCCACTGATCTAATGATCAACAGGTTTAAAGAAACATCACAGACCACAAACCCTCTAAATCCCTCACTGTTAATTAGTGGGTAGTGGCTGGATGGAGCACTCCACTGTGTGGTAATTCAATAAGCCCATGGCCCACTAACTAATAATATCTCCTGACTGGAGAGCAGACCAGCACAGGGAGTGTATAGTGGGTAGTGGTAGGGATTCGTGACTGGGGTGGGAGCAACAGATCCACTCCTGAACATGAACACAAGCCTCAATATCAATATCAGATTAGCCACTATGAAGACGGATCCTCAGCGTGTGCTTCGATCTGTTTAATGCCTGCTTTGTGTGTGTCTGTCTGCGTCTTGTTTTTTTCGTGCAGACTGTGACTGCGTGCTCTCATGCTCATATTTGTGGCTGACAGCGCCGGGACCATATGACAGAGAGCAGAACGCATCCTAAAGTAATCAGACGGACAGCCTGCGGAGCTCATTAGATACAGCAGACATGTAATTAAGAAATCTCTTCACTGCCAGTCGAGCTCATGAGCAGCAGCCACAAACCCTCGTCTGGCACACACACACACACACTCCTCGTGAGCGCACACACTCGTTATGTTTCACATTAAAAGAGAAAAAACAGACAAATCGTCCATGCAATACGAGCACAAAATCACCACCCTTTAAACATTCATTTCTTTGCTAAATGAGGTTGATGTCTGATCAATTGTGTCAGTAAATCCTCTTATCCCCGGGTAAGTATCTGCAGCTCAGCAGGCCAGCTGTCAAGAAGGTGGGAGGCCGAGGAGGAGGGGACAGAGCGGGGGACAGAGCCAGATAGGAAGCAAGGGAGCAGTGGATGGATGGATGGATGGATGAAAGGGATGACGGGTGGATGGGGGAGGGCATTGTCCCACTCCGGCACAACTTCCCACCCCGACGCTCACATGATCCCACCACCACACACGCCTAATCTCTCCGCCTGGCTGAGAATATCAGATCATCAATTGAGAAAAGCCCCTGTGTTTTTCTGCACAGCTGTGATTTTAAGAGACAGAAATGTTTTATTGGTGAAAGAAAATGAAGATATTCTCTGTTACATAAACAGCAAACTGTCCAAAGCTGCTTCAAGAACACCTGTTCCATTTTTCCGACTGCCTTTTTTGGAGCCAAAATAAATATAGCCCACAATATCAGTTCCACTTAATAAAAAAAAAAAAAAAAACAGATTGAAAACATTAAGAAATAGAACAATGTTTTTCCCATAAAGGCATACGGCTGTGACAACACAAGCGCTTGAGCTAGTGAACTTCTCTGACCCTAAATTCTGCCCTGTAGTGAACTCACACACCATTTCCCTGAAAAGAAGAGAAATAAGCGAAAGAGAAAAACTCCCCTCCCTTTCTTTCTATCCCCCACAGCTACTGAGCATAATTTCCCATATGTAGGCTGTTGGCAGACTTGTCAGCGGGATACTTTTTACACAGAAGCAAAAGATCGATGAGGAGGCCAGGGCTGAGACAGGGACAAGATAAAGACTGTTTTGTGATCGATAAAAAAAAAATGTGGAACTTGAACAACAAGAGATAACATGAGCCCGCTTGCACAGGCAGAACAGGCTGACCAAGCACTCCTGGAAAACAAACAAACAGGTGGACTGAAAGGCCCAAACCGAAGCAGACGAAGATGAGGTAACTCAAATGAGTTTCCTAGAAGTATCCTCTCGCTGTGCTTCAGAGACATGGATATGCCCTATGTACACACAATACACGCTAAGCCACTCATCTCATGCTGTGACCCGGTGAGTGTGACCAGGGCGACCTGACCTCTGGACCTTTGACCAGATCCTCGAAAGACAGCCAGACTACACACTCTTTGTGCTACAGTTAAGTGGATGTTAGCAACAGGGTAATTGTGGCATCTGAAAACAAGCTGGAGAAAGAAAATGTGCTCTACGTACACAATTGATTAAACAAAACATAAGACAGACTGAACTGGAGATGACTAGAAAAGTGACAATAAGTACATTTCCATCCACATTTTGATGCATAAAAATAAAAGAAAAACATCACAAAATGTTTTTGAACTGACATAGAAAAGTTTCAATAGAAGCAAAATGCAACAAAGTGCAAAGGAAACAGCAATTAAATCATGATGCACAAAAGCCATGTGACTTGAACGTCCACTGAAGAGACACTGACAGAGAGATGAAAACATCAGATTTGTGTGCAGCGATGAGAAGACCGTAACATTGCTGAAATTAATGCATGACACAAAGACAAATGCAATATTTCCATCATGTTTTCTATATGGTTCTCTATCGTTTAAGGTTTGACTGGCGCCTCATCTTGTTACTCCCTCTTCCTCTACAAAGGCTTAATTGCGCCCAGCTGGAGAATAAAAGCCTAAATGTATTCCCAAATAGGCGTGTACATGTACAGCTGTGGACACCATGCATGGGTTGTAGTTCTGTCACTTGTAGATACATAACATATTTGCATTACAGGAGTGAATGGAAATGTGCCATATTTAACATTTTCTTTTGCAGCTTTTCTAAAAATTTGGTTAAAGCTTGTAAAATATTTGAATGGATGCCTGGCTGCCGATTAAGGCACGAACAAGATTGCGAGTCTACAGCCGCTCTTGAGGCTGCACTTTGTATTTTGTGCACTAAATCCTAACATAAGCTTCTTCACAAAGACAATGCTAACATGTTGATGCTCAGCAGTAATTATATTATTAATTAATATTTACCATGTTCGCCGTCTTAGTTTAGCACATACTTTAAACACAAAGTACAGCTCAGGCTGGTGAATGTCAGTAATTTTGCGGCAAGGAAATGACGCATTTATAGGGATCATCAAAGTTATCAGGATTCATCCTGAGGGCAACATGAATCACTGTAGATAATGTCGTTACAATCCAATAGTTGAGATCATCTTGACCAAAGTGGTGGATCAAACCAGCTTTATCCCTTTTTACTACAAACAGCATCTACTTTTAAGATACTTCTTATCATCATCATCATCCAAAGCATATTATGATTTATGTTGATTTCTTACCATCTATAAGCACAATGTGAATATCAACTCACACGGACTAAAAACTAGCTGGAAATAGAACCAAAATTTGGCCACTATACTCTATCTTTACTTCAACCCAGACCTGGAGACTGAATGAATCTTCATGGTATTCAGAGAGGAGTATGTTGTAAACAGGAGTGTCATCCTTCTCTCAAGAACACTAGAGAATCAGTGTTCAACTATCTACACATACACACACAGTGAGCAGGTTAACAGGCTGACTACATTATGTGTGTAAGTGAACTCAAATCAACACCTCCCACACCTCTTCAAACACAGGAAGGAGGGGAAAAAAAACCCCTCATCAGTGCGAGCATTGATGGAAGGATGTGGGGTGACAGACAGCAGACACAAACAGAGAGAGAAAGCAGGATGGAGAGGGCTAATAGGAAGGGACAAGTGTTAACAGATAAACAGATAGTGAAGGACAAGGCAAAGAGAGCTGGAAGCTTCCCTTTAAGTTGAGTGGCATCCCCGCTGACCACATCTGAGACCTCAAGTGAGTCACAAGCTTTCGATTGTAATGTGCAACAGCCAAGCCTTGTAGCTGTCACAACGGGTTAAAGTGATCCGACGATTTTTAAAGGCAGGAACTGAGCTGCTGGGGGCAAATACGACATGAAATCTGGACTCCAAGATAAAATCCCTGGTAAAATATTAGCCCTCCAAACACTGTAAGAAATGTATCTGAGTGGGGATCATAAATAATCCACATGCAAAATATTAAATGCAAAGAAGTTCAACAGATGAATGAGCTCTGCCAGCTGCAGGTTTCTCGCGCTGGGAAAATAAATTCAAAATAACTTGTTAAAAGAGTGCACAGGGATTAGAGACATTATTGCAATGCATCTGTGCAGCGCTAGCTCTAAGGGCAAGGTTGGTGCACGCAGGCAACATCTTCCACCACCTACAATCCCAGGGCTGATTCTCATCTGTGCATTTCCAACAACAAAACACACACACAGGCAAGACAAAACCTGACTACTCACAGTGGCAATAACCTATCTCCCTCCCAGGGCTGCCTCCAGTTGCAGTTGATGCCACGGGGTGCCACATGCCTTCGGGTGCAAGTGTGGCACTGGCAGGACGCCTGTCACTCAGGACCAGGACCCAAGTGTTGGCTCAATAACAAAGTAAAAAATGACACGGGTGCTCCAAAAAAATCAATCAATTTTCAGGACAAAACAGGCACGGTAGGGTCGACGTGGAAAGAGGGGTGGGAGGTTAGTGAAGAGCAAAAGAGGCGGAGTCCACCGGCGCCGGTTATAGGATTACCCAGATTATCCTTCCCCAGAGATCAATCCCACAGGAACTGTTTGCTGCCCGACTGCTGCACAAATCAGCTCTCCTACCGCCCACTCATCTCGTGTCTCTCTCTCTCAGTGTTGGTAAAACTATCTGTACAGAGACACCTGTTGTAGTGGCAGAACAGCGTGTCTGGCATGGGAGGGGGGGGCTGTGGGGTCTGGGGAGGGTGGTCATGGTGGAAGCAGGGGGTCACACTTAAGAGTACAGTACAACCAGAAGTTTCCAATTACTCCCTCTTAAAAGGGATCAAGACTGGAGAGCATGGGAAGACAGTACGACACTGATGCTCCAGCAGTCCACACAGGTTTTTATGTGTCATTTTCTTTCTAAAAAGATTTCCCCATTTCGTTCTCTTTTGCAGAACATTAGTCACAGACTTTCTGTCTGATATGTAGGTGGTTTGAATGGGATGTGAGTGTTGAGAAAGGAAGTGACACGAAGTGGCCGTAAGCTAAAGAATTCTCGCTTCTATCTCCCTCAAAACATCTGGAATTCCCCTTAATGCCAAGAAATAACTGTGCCAGCATGCGAACTTAACGGCGCTGTTGTGGCATGTGGAGTTGCCTGTGTGCACATTGTTAGTATGTTTGTGTGTTTAACAAGTGTTATAACATTCCAGGAAGTCGGGAATTGTCTTTTTCGGGGCTCTAGGATGGTCAGGCAAACACACAGCAAAGCGAAAACCCAGATGCAAACAAGGGCCAAAAATATATCTTAAAGGCAATGAGGAACAATACACGACAAAACCTTAAGGGAACCTAAATAAACTATGAAACGCATGCAGGGATGGATTTAATCTCTAGTGTGGGGCTTTCAAGACGTGATCTATCAGAGCAGGCTTTCAAAAATAGGTTTTAGTGTAAGTAGCTGGACAGACGTAGGAGTTAAGTTGTTCAACAATGACCGAGGCAGCATGCATTCTTGTCCATGAAAGTCCAGTCTGTCATATCATTATCACCAGAAAATAGCTCTTGCCAATAAATGAGAAATTGGCGCTGAATTTAGTCTGCAGCTGCTCCTTTTAATTTATCCTGTCATCCTATCGAATGTTCACCCTTCAAGCTTTTAAGACATTTGTACTGAAAGACAGCACTAAAAACCTGAGAAGCCCTCCCCAACATGTGTGCTTCTATTTTACTTACATGACTCAACAGAGTTTTCTTGTGCAGTGCACCTGCATGAGGCTGGATCGAATGTCTATACAGTGCATGAAGGATAGCCACCAGTAACCAGATCCCCTGACAGTAACCTGGCAAGAGACTCAGCAGCCCGACACAAGAAGAAGGGAAGACGGAGAAGAGACACCCGCCTCTCCCGCAGACTTAACAAATCCCACAGGGGGGAGTTAAAATAAGACAGTCCTGCTTAAATGCATGCAGCATTACGATAGTGTGTCATGGCCCACATAAAATACGTCAAATTAACCCTGAGAGCCATAATTAGCATTCATAGATGTACAATAAAGACGTGGGAGGAGGATAATTGGCGACCCTAAATTTAGGGTACGCATCTGAACTTCTAATAATCCAAATCGCCTTTTTTGTCGTCAAGTTTAATTCTGTCTACAAGTTGTAAATCTTTTATAGGCCTGACAGAGAAACGGAGGAGCCATAAATCAGTCAGTTTGCACCAATAAAATGATCTCAAGAGGAGACATTTTTCTCTTTATGTCCTCCTCTCACTTGCTTGCAGTGATTTATGAAGACAGGACGGACATTTTCAAGCAACACGCTCGGCAGAGTGGACATTTGTAGGGAAAGAAACAAGGGAACGGCAGAAAAGAGATGAAAAATGATGTTTTTTTTCCAAACAGTAATTTGTGTTAGTGTGTTGTATTGATGTGTACATGCTTACAGTTGTAGGTGTGAGATGGCAGTGATGCACTGAAACGGCACTCAGAGCACCAGAAATAGCCAAGCCAGGTTTTCAGCATGTTCTTCATGTCTCTCAACAGAGAGGTTTAATGAGATCTAATGGACTTAGCTGTTACCTGTTGCTGCTGTTTGGGCTCCTGTGGGGCACAGAGAGCAGTGAAGAACTCTTTGACTGGTTAGTCAGAGCAACTTTGACTGTGTCATACGTCTCCCCTCATCAATCCCATCCCTGTTAATGGACACTGTTAATGAGCTCCACGGTGCTTACACTCTGGTGCAGGGGCATAAAAAATGATTGCTTTCCTTATTGATTAATCTGTTGACTAACTAATAAGATAGTGACTAATTGTTTAGTCTATAAAATGTAAGAAAACAGTGACAAGTTTCCAGATCCCACCATGACATTTTCACTTTGCTTTTTTTGTCCAGCCAACACTCAAAAACCCAAAGATACTATAATTTATAACATCAAAAAAGAGAAGAGCAGAAAACTCAAAATGTCTGTGACACTGGAAGCAGAGAATGTTTTCTTGATAAAATAAATGATTAATCAATTATGAAAAATGTTGACAATTAAATTTACTGTCGATCGCCTTATTGATTGACTAATCGTTTCAGCTCTATCTGGGTACAAAATAGTACAATGTCAAACTATATATAATGATGGTATCTCAGTACATTAACTGTAGTAATGAGTGTAGTACTGTAGGTACTTTACTTCAGTATAATTTTGAGGTTTGTACTTTTTTTTTTCTGCAACACTATACTTCAACTCAGAGGCAAATATTGTCATTTCTACTCTGCTACATTTCACTAGTTTTTTTCACATTACAATCTTTTATATAAAAACCTATGATCAGTTTCTAAATATACATGATTATAGATTAAACTATCAAACAGTAAATGAAGGAGTTAAAATGAGCTCCACCTCAATCAACTACATTAAAATACGGCTTACGTACCAGTTTACATATTGACTTAATAAGCTTTTAATACTTTATGTGTATTTTTGCTGTTCTGCACTTTTACTCACATAACGTTTTGAAGTGGAGTATTTTTATAGTGTCGTGTTAAATTAAACAATCTGAATGCTTTTTCCACCACTGACTACACACTTATTTTTAATAGGCAATCAAAAGTGTTTTGATGTTTAAAGAATGCAGCAGCGATGATTGGGAATAATTTTGGTTTACGAGACACATCAACAGTTCTTGCTCCGCGTGTGTAATGGTTAGCATTTACTCTGCACTGAGATACACTGTTACTGAGATATACGTGATGCTAATATATTCAGCATCTGATGTAAAACATATATTTAGCTGTTTTGCCTTGCGATTTATGAATTAATTAAAAACAAACACTGAAATGGATAGATGCTTAAGATCAGAGGGATGTGTAATACATAGTTTTCAGTGCATGGAGAATTAGAGTTAGTGTGTGCGTCCATGTGTGGCCTGTATGTTGTTACTGCATAATTAGCAAAGAAATAGCTATATACATCTCATTACCTAACACTGCTGCAGCCTGTGGGCCTTTCAAGGTTCTCTGCTTGATTAAAGCTGGAATTAAATCAAGGCTTTGACCTTCTTCAGTAATGACTAATTACTGGCAATTAGCCCAGAGAATGGCCTCCTTACGCCCCTTCTTTTCCCTCATCCTGTTCTCACAATTAGCACCCGCTCACACACAGTCACCATTTCACACTGACACATAAATACACACAATCCATCAAAAGTGCCTGGGAATAAACCTATTGTATGTGCTAATGCGCGTGTCTGCATTGGGGCACAGCAGGTCTCAAGCTACAGGATTCTTGAGCAAATACCTGCAGAGAGCCACACCCTCTCTACCTGTGTGGTTTATTTAACTCGGCAGGAGTGGGTGGGGGAGTGCTCTATGCAGGGATCGGCCGTTACAGAGCAGGTTTAATGCTGCCGGGACTTCACAGTCAAATAGAACCACCTGCATTCTTTAAGTCACATGACACCACGGTTAGCTGTACAATAAGCTATGCATATAGGAAGTCTGCATATTTGCAGCTGGGAAGTTAAGGCATGAGGCTGAGTGTGTGTGTCCCCCTCTCTGCCAGTGTGTGTGTGTGTTTGTGCTGGGAGGTGAATCATTGACCCCTGGCAAGTGATGAGAGCTCACATCAACTAGGATGACCTCTCTCTCCATCCCCCCCACCCCCCCCACTGCCTTCCACTTCCCCTTTATTTTGCTCCCTTCACTCTCCCATCCCGTTCTTCTTTCTGCCGCGACTTCCCTGAACTGCGAGCTAAACGCGTTCTCACTGTCAAAGGGTGCCCGTCAGCGCGTCTAGAATCACTTCCACTGGCGGAAAATAAAAAACGCTGAAGTGCTGAGAGGAGAAAAAATTGCTGATTCTACTCGAAGCCCCGGGGCAGGCCTGCATCAAACCTGCTGAAACATAACATGTCTGAGAAAAGCTGAGTGGATCACGAAACAATCTGCATATAATCACCAGACTGTTCCACCACACACTAATGACAGATTCCAGTGGGAACAAATTCATTTGAGAGTGATCGTCTCCAATTCAAGAAACGAGCCCTGTTTACGGCCCTATTTTCATATGTTGTGTGGGCTGATGCCAAATACATCATAAATCAAAGTTGTGGCCCAACACATAGACAAAACCAGAACAGTTCTTCCTTTAAATTTCAGCGGTTGTGTCTTTAACTCCGAAACAGCTCAGTGGCTTTACTACCAACTTTTACAATGTAAATACACTCAAAGATAAGAAGTGCCCTCATCTAGGGTTCAACTGATTCTGTTTAACGATCAGTAATTTAAGCTGTTGATGGCTGATATTTTCTTTAGCTTTTCTTTTCAAACACAAAAATTACAAATATTCAGCTTTTAACCCAGATTGTGAGTCACTGTGGGCTGAGAGAGCTGCAGCAGCATTACTGCAGAACCATAATGGGAATAAACAACTCTCGACTGAAACCAAGATTGATCGAATACTTTGAGATGAGCAGTTTAATGACTCTCGATAAACAAATGCGTTACATGAGGAAAAATAGTGCTGATTACAAGAAAAGTTGCAAATTATGTGTATAAGTGAAAAAAAATAAAAAGGAATTATAGACTGTTTGATGCAGCCGTAACCAGAAATCATCTGATATTGTCTCATACATAACAGTGACAGATCAATAACAACATATCTGTCACCGTCCTGATCTGAATCAGTCTTCGGATGCCATTACTGTCTGGGCTTTAAAGACAGACAGGAAAGACTCTGTAGCCCAGGGGGACTGCTCTGTTACTTCTGTACACTGTGGGCTTCCCTCTACATGCTCTCACATCCAGATGTCTCTCTCATTCCCCCGGGAGCCACATTCATTATGGAAACAATTTCCAGACCCCCCCTTAAAATGGTGCCGAGATATCTGCGATAACATAAAGGAGCTTCAAAGACTGGTTTTATTTGTTTCCTTGTAATGCCACACGATTATCTCTCATTTCCCCTCCCTACAAAAGAGAGTGATTTAGAAGCACATGGTGTGTTTCTACCCCAGCAGTTTGACAATGAGTGTATCTTACAGAGGGAGAAAAAAAAAATCACATGATAAATGATGCATATAGTGTGTGACTCAGTGAGGCTGAAAAAAAAAACTCTCACTCCAGATAGACTCATTATAAGTCTGAGGACAACATGTACAGTATTTACACCACATGTTGCAAACTCACACAGTGGGAACAGAAGCCTTTTTTTCCCCTTTCTTTCTCTCTGTGGATTTCAGGCTGCCATAGAAATTGTGATAATAATAATAATAATAAAAAAAATAGCCATCAGCTGATTCAAGGGCAAAGTCAATGAATCAGATCAGAGTTCAGCTTTACTGAGCAAAATCACATCATGCTGTCACCGAGAGCTGGACATGGAAACAGCTCCGAGAGACCACGGAGTTTGTTTAACAGCACAAATCCGCCATTCCTCGAGCTGGCTTCGTGCATTTCTCCCTGCATCCCAGACCAATAAATTGTGTTTCTGTCTCAAACAGTTTAGCAAGAGACGCGCGACAAGAGCCATAAATTACATAAGAGCAATTAAAGTGCCAACCTCTGACCTTGGCTGACCGGCACCGCCGCGATCACCTGACTTTTTGCATTGGCTTTGGCTTCAACTGGCACAAGTTGCAATGCGATTATTAGCGAAAGAGAGAAGCATAACAACAACGTTCACATGCAAGCTGTGTTAAAAGTCGCTTTGGCGCACAGGCTGAAGAGAGAGAGACAGAGAGAGAGAGAGAGACGCCATGAAACAAACGCACTTCTCCTGTAAGTCACAACAAACACGCAGCAGCTTTGAGGAGCAAAGCAACAAACAAGCTCCGGATGAATCGTCGCGTCGTACTCACTGAGGTGTAAATACGGATCATTGCTGTCCATACTGTGCGAGTTGTGTCGTCGATTTGCTCCAGTCGCTGCTGCTCCGCATCCCAGCGCATTCCTCTCCGGCCCGACTCAACTCTGCAAGGCGGCTCTCTGCACTGGGGCCCAGCCAGGGGGGAGGGGGCGACGAGGGGGGGACCGTAGCAGGACTTCTCCCAATGACAACAGCGGTCGATATCAAAGCTCCAACGCCGTCTCTCTCCTGCACAGTGTTGCAATATGTTCACGGCAAAATGTTACTTTTCCGGAATCACGACCAAAAAAAAAAAAAAAAATGGTGTTGTTTTTTTCTCCCTTTTTTTTTTTTTTGCACAGTCTGCAGAATCTTCCTTAAGCATCCAGTGAGTTAAATAAGGACATGCAAACATTTTATTGATGCCATGATAGAATATGGCTGCCAATTTAGATAACATTAAATACCACAAGCATTTTCTGCTGCTGTGATATTATGGTATATGAGTAATCTATACAGCTGCACACACACACTGATTTAAATGACCTACTTTTACCAGGATGTTTACATTTCTATGTTGCTATTGATCTGTCATTATTATATACATAGTATATACATATACATACATGATGATACTTTCGGTTACAGATACATCAAACAGTCTGTAAATCTCTATTATTATTTCTAACATTTCACTGACATGCTTCAATTGCAACTTTGCCTATGATCAACACATTATCAGCTGCACATTCACACTGATTGTGATGACCTACTTTAAATGTCTATGACAATATTTAGATTTTTATTTTGTTATTGATCTGTTATTAAGTATGAGGTCATACCTGATACTTTTGGTTACAGCTGCATCAAACAGCCCTTTTTCATTTTTAAAACATTTCACTGACACGCTTCATTTGCAACTTTGCTTGTAATCAACATGTTTTTTTCTCATGTAAATTCTCGTTTTGTTTCAGGAGTTATTGTTGAAAAACTGCTCATCTCAAAGAATTTGATCAATCTTGGTTTGGGTGGAGAGTTTTGTTGTCCCATTATACAGTAATGCTTTTGAAGCTTTCTCAGCCCACAATGACTTGCAATCTTACTTAAGTGCAGAATATTTGTAGTATTTCACTTGTAACATTTCACTTACTTCATTTCCAACTCTGCTTGTAATCAACACACCATCAGCTCCACACACACACCAATGGTGATGACCTACTTTTAATGTGTACCCCAATATTAACATTGATATGTTGTTATTGATCTGTCATTATAAAGCATGAGATGCCTGTAAGTCTTTTTTTAAATTCTTTGTGACATTTCACTTACTTAAATCAACACATCATCACATAACACACACTAATTGTGATGACCTACTTTTAATGATTCATTTTTATATGTTGTTATTGATGTGTCATTATTAAGCATGAGATAATGCTTGATGGTACTTTCTGGTTACAGCCACATCAAACAGTAAATCTTTTTTTTTATTTGCTGTAACATTTCACTTACTTAATTTGCAACTTTGCTTATCAGCTGCACACACTGATTGTTATGATCTGCTACCTACTTAATATTTGAATTTATTTCAAATCTCAACTCCTAAATCATCCTTGTTATTCTGCATTATTGACCCTAATTAAAGATGTAATTGCACATTCTAAAAACATCCATAATTTAAACCATCAAATTTTTTAAAAAAAAAAACCCCACTGTGATTGTTCTATCTCTGAGGGGATCCCACCAGTGTTTACCTATTGCTGGTGTGAGTCCTGGTCTGGGTCCCCCCCGGAGTCCCCCCTCTGCAGAGTGCGGGGTCATGCAGGGGTGAAGCTCCCGGTACCTCAGAAGGTTATTCAGGAGTCAAGCCGCACTGAGGCATTCACGGTCTGCGGAGCGGGCAGACGCTCCGTCAACGCCGGGGCCGCTGACCGCTCAGCGGGCTCACTGGGCCGCCCCGCTAATGGGACGAGCACCCCCGGCTCCACTGTCCTTGCAACAGCGATCCATAAAGGAGCACAGGAGGATGCTAACCAAGATGAATGGCATTTTTTTCTCAGCTCATTCTACACTAATCAGAGCTTTTCATTTGTTATGGCCTCACGCCAGCCCCTCCACCGCAGCCTCCATTAGAGCCAGATAACGTATAAATTCATTAAAGTCAAAGAGGGACATTAAAATGGCCATTTGTCAGATCTCTCTTTGTGTGTCCCTAATGGTGGCACATGGTTCAAGGCATTGAGATGATTTCGGTGGGGCCTTTTTTTCCCCTCTCCAGTGCATTAGGAGAGGAACGTGGGAACTGGGGGGGACATGTGTGTTTTCCTTTTTCATCAATGGGGACTATTTTACTTTAAACAGTCTTTCTTAAATCTTTCTGAAAATAAAAACACACTTATATGAATATTTTTGCATTTCTTTTCTATTCTTTAGTTTTTGCCTAATAAGAGCAAAATGTTTTATTTTTGCAGCCTATCCAATTCATCCATCAACTTCAGATGCCCCCCAACCCCAGCCCCTACACACACATACAAACTCACAGTCAATGAAGCAACCCTTTGCACTAATCCCTTTGTATTCATACCGCCATTCCCCCCCCAAACAATGTCCTAAAGCCTAATCCCAAACCAAGCTCAACAAACCTGGGCCACCTGCTAGCAAGTCCCAGTGCAGCCAAAAGGCCAACACCGACCTGAGCAACAAAACGTCTGTTTAAAGTCGCCTTAAAGAGCACAAACACACTAACGCATGGGTTGAAACACACATGCATCCAAACACACGAGCCCCAAATCTTTTTTTCACTCTCTCTCCCTTTTGGCCCGGCTTCCTCTATTTCCCCTCCTTCCCTTTCTGCATCCGTCCTTCTCTGGCTTCAGGATGGAGGTTCTGGCTGCGTCTTCATGGGAGACGGCTCTCTCCATCTGCCTCTGCTGTCATTAGCTCATCTCCATCACGCTTTATCGGAGGGACCCTTGCCACCCCCGCCCTCCCGGACCCCCTTCACCATTCTGACAACCCCTGCCCCCTGCTCCATACATAAGCCTGAGATGATAAGTGTTCCCCCTCTTTGTGTCGGCCAGGATAAGACAATGCCACACAGCACTACAGAACATCATCCATCTCGTAGGTCATCAATCTGGGACACAAAAGATGAAATGTAGCTCGAACTCCCTTTTGCAAAGGGGTTTCTCTTTGCTTAGAAGAGCCACCTCTCTCGCTCCTTTTCACTGCTGGGTTAGCGGTTCACCAACAAATTCTTCTGCCTTGTGTGGCTACATGGGAGGAAAGTGGTTAATGCAACTAGTTTGAGCATCTCTTCAAAATACCAGTGAATAAGTGCAATTGCACAAAAATAAAACCAGACATTATTTCAACATCTGCACTGATGGATGAACTCTGTTTCAGTTCCTCTGCAGAAAAAAAAAAAATCTTGAAAACAGGCTGTCGATTCACTAAAATGCCCTAAACTGACACACTAACAGGCCTCTGCCGAATTTACATGAATTTGTTTGGTGGTAAATACTGATTAAAAGCCCATGTCACATAAATAACTCCATTTACCTTTTGTTTCTCCTGTCTTTCTGCCTAATTAGGTTTACATTGTCTGATCACTGAGGCTTTTGTCTTAGGTCATTATCTGTGACAGCAGTGTCTTGCTTTGAGGTTTTCATTTTATTTACGGACCATAACCCATTGAGATTAAAATGTTCTCTCCAAAGAGGCTGAGAATCAAATTACAGACGTGCAAACCACAAAAAAATTCTGAAATAAAATGAAAATCACAGACATGGTTATTAATAAGATGCATGACAGTTTTGTGACAGTTTGTCAGTCAATGAGTTTAGTGTAATCTGCCATGATGTGATTGTAACTTGTATTGTTCAAGCTACAGCGATTGTTGGATTGTACAGGCACAATTCATCAAAAGCAGATTTGTGTGTATGACAATTGGATTCTAGCGGACGACGACGTGCTGTTTGTGTAACTCATGTACAGGTAAAGCTTTATCATCTTCAGCCATCATGACTACAGATAACAAGAGGCAAATAGCATAACTGCCCAAACTGTTGAAATGCTTAAATTGAGGTCATCAGGTGAGGTTTTGTTCTACATGATCTGAGTATCTAGAGCCAGACAATGTATTGAAACAACATGATATGAAACTAGATATCGGGATTTGGTCGTAACATGATAATCATAAATCTGTCAGACACTTCTCCTTGATGCTCATCTTATTCACATTATATAACATTGTTTCCTTAAACATCAAAAAATACTGTAACATGATCAGTCTTGAAGTATTATGTAAAAATATCATGAATACATTTTTTTAATTAAGTCTATTTTTATAACACTAGGATTTTTATTCCAGGCTGAGACAAAAGAGAAATTGATTTAAATCAGAATTAAAATTTTTGAGAATATCATAATATATTATATCTGAATATAGTTTACCAAACCATCAACATGGGCGTCATACATCAGACAAAAGCTGACATGTTCTGTATCAGCTTCAGCAATAACAGCAACGTAAAGACCCTGCTCCATTTTATGCAAATGTTCTGTTAAACCTCTCTGTCAACATTATCAGGTTAACCAGATAATCTTCTGTCCGTGTCTGGATCTGAGGGGCTTTACACACAATCAATATGATGAGCCCTGGACTGTCCAGACAAAAGACACGGTCCATGCCATTACCACACCACTCCAATCAGACACAGTTGCATTATCATTACCATCAGGACACGTGATATAGGCAGACACAGGGCTTATATTTTTAAGATCTCTGTTTCACACTCTGACTTTAAAGTATAAGGCAACCTTTGACTTCAACAAGGTGCACAGCCACACCTACACACTAGCAATGAAAGGTATATAAACAATATATTGGAGTTATCAGTGATTCAAGAAATAAGATTGCTTACATTAGGTGATTAGGTTTTATGTTATAGGTGGAGCACAGACTCCAGGCAGATGGCTGACCTCCATGTTAGGCTTTACCTTGCTGTAATAAGTTAAGACAGACTGGGGGCTTGTTCTTTCAGAGTGGAGCTGAACCAATCCAGCAGGGAATCAACCAGACCACCTCAGGTTAATCTCACCTCGACCTGAAATGCCCACGAGGGATTACTGATATTTAGTACACAATGTCACTCACCACTGTGCCTGTGCCATTTAAAAATCACAAACAAAGTCTAAGAACATGCCTTGTAAAAGAAGGTTTACAAGTTGAATGGACAAGAAATCGTTTTGTGGACGGCATGCAACATGAAGCTGATGTAGCTTTTCCATGTAAAAAATGACCCAATGCTTCCCATAATGCAACCCTATAATGTCTTTACATAGACCCTCTTTTCTTTGTAAAGCTTTGTAATCATGCTGCATAAATACATTTTTATGATGGATAACCGTAACTGCATTTCACACAGGCTTCGTCCTCAAACAGGCTCTATACAGCCTTACGGGGGTTCAAAGCCAGATGCTTGCACACCCTGTCGTGACACTAAAGTACAATTCACACCAGAATTGACACGTCAGCGACACATAAGCCCTATCAAGGCATCCATCCGTCCAACTCAGACCACTGTCATGACCGTCGCTGTCTTCAGAACCATCTGTCTTTTCTACTCCTCAGCGACTACTGAAAGGACAGGAGACAGCCAAACTGTCTTCACCAACCAACTGACCAACCAAACCAATCAGTCTATTCAATGGAAAAATGTAGCTTTTTAAAAGAAGGTTAAATTAAAAATATGTAGACATTTTTTTATTCATTTGCACTGGAACAAAGCTTTTTATACCTATAGAGAAGCTAACTTATCAAACTGAACCATTGTATGTTTCACAAATTACAGCATATGGGAAGTCCAGTGGAAATTTGTGTGATTTGAAGAACAGCCTACAAAGAGGACATCGACATAAAGAGGTCACATTTAAAGGGCATTCAGTTTTGGTGCCTTCTGAACAGGTCGCCTAAATCATGCAGCTATCAGACACTTATTACCACCCTGACACCCCCTACCAGACGGTTGAACATCAATTCACTTTACATTTATGTGACTCTGCCAACTCTCATATGACTGCCATGTGGCCTTAATGACATGTGATATCAGGGTGTGAATGACTCAAGCAGGTTTAAATGCCTGGGCCCTCAATCCAGCCAGAAGAACTGATGAAGCCTCTTGGGTGGGTATTGAAATCTCTACAGCTACAGTCCAGTAGAGATCTTCACTTCGACCTGATGTTGTACAAACTGGATGAATGAGAAGAACTGAGGCATTGTGGAGTAACACAGAAAAGGCTGTATGGTGAATGCCTATTGTGTCACTTATGTATTGAGCATTTTGTGAAGGTAAAGACAGATAAAGACATTGAATTTTGACAAAACAAGGTCCATTTATTATATTTTTCCAGAGGTTTTAATCATTGTCATCGTCAGTGGATAGAGTTTGTTAAATGTCATGGAGAAGAACTGTTGACAGGTGAGCTCAGTAGTTCTTATGATTTCACCTGTGTTGGCACCAAAGTTAATTCTTGAGCCTGGAAAAAGTAGTTTGGCAAAACAATGCAGAATCAAGGTCCACTTTCTGGTTTGACCTAGTTACAAGAATATGGGGGACTGTCAGGTATTGATTTCTCTTAGCTCTACACATGTATGATAACATTAACCCTTGTTCTCATTTGGGCCTTTGTCGTAAGGTTGTGAGTCCTTGTCTAGACATAGAATTATAATGGACTAGAATTGTTCTATAGCAAGATGAGTTGAATTTGGTTTTGGATTTAGCCTGCATCTCTTGGATCAACAAGCTAAGTTTGTACATATCATCATCTTCATCACAATATAGCTCTGAACATGCTGTATATACTGTATATAGACACGTATATATCCATACTGCACATAAGTACTACTACGTCTACTACTGCTTCATGTATATAAAGTAACCCTGCAATCTGCACCCTTGCACTATCATAGTAGTCAATATTACATTATTACACATAAGTACTACTACGTCTACTACTGCTTCATGTATATAAAGTAACCCTGCAATCTGCACCCTTGCACTATCATAGTAGTCAATATTACATCATTACACAATGTGTAGATTATGTAATTTATTTAACTTAGAATTTCAACATTAAACCACTTCAGTCATATTAAGTCACTCATTATAATAATAATAACAATAATAACTTTATTTGTATAAAGTTATTATCATTACTCAGTCGTTATTCAGCATAATTTAATAACTTTTTATCAGTTCTGTCATGAACTCATCACAAATTCTTTCAACACAGAAATGTAAACGTTATGGAGGACACACACAAACACACACTTTCTGGTCATGCTGTAAAGCCTGCAGTACTACACTGCCGCCTTGTGGTCTGGTTAGTTAACAGCAGCTTACGGCACAGTTCTGTTTCTCACATTAGTCCCTCGGCGGCTCCCGTAGTTTCGCTGTTAAGTCAGACGTGTATTCTTGCGTCAAACGGAAGTTTCCAAACAGCAGCAACATGAACAGAAGTATGAACCACAGCTTGATCGCCTCTTATTTCTCTGAGAGACTTTACTAATGAATACACAAGAGGATGTCATCCGACCTAACGTTAGACTTCGGAAATCACCGACAGTGTCCTGTGATGGACAGTGAGACAGGCATCATGTCCATCGACCAGGGAGGAGAGTGGGGTAAGAGACGCTTCACTACACTCTCAAGAAAGTCTCACACCAGCCAGTAAAGGGAGCTGCAGCTAACTGTTAGCTACGTGTTGAGAAATATAATAAAGATGCCGCTGAAATACAGTTCATGACAAGGTTTTAAAAACACTTTACACACGTCTGAGCTTCAAGCTGATGTAGTTAGCATTAGCTAGCAGTAGATGATGTGATGATGTAACCTGTCGAGTCTGCACGTCATGTAAATAATACGGAGCAATATGGCTGGAGACATTATTCATTCTTCACAGTGAACCTGTCCAATATGATACAGACACATCATCTGAGTTCTCTAGACACGTGGTCACATGGGTACATTGTGATGAACAGATGGTTTGCTGCACTTGTTTTGAAAGACCGTGAAGCTTCAGTTTTTTTTCTTATATGTGTAAATATTTTAGAAGAATTAAGAATTAAATAGAAATTTTAATCTGACACATTTTAGCCTTTTTTTTGGCTCATGTACACGTTTTATTGTATTAAACATCAAGAATGGTTTGTGTAAAAATTGCCATGGTTTGGTTGCCATGTCCTGCACTTAATATAATAATAATAATAATAATAATAATAACAACGACAGTTGTTCTTATTTTATCACACTTCTTTGTTTAACATGGTATTTTATTTTATTTTCAGTCTATTTTTATGTGAATCCCCGTTTCATGCTCTATTGAATATGTGTTTTGGTTGTTGTGTTATTAGTTTTGTGCACTGTCCATATTTGGACAAAAACTAAACTAATAAAATTCCCCCAAATGAACTTCACATTCATACAGAAACTGCATAGAGTTCCACAACTATGTAGTAAAATTAGTTTATAATATCTTTTCTCATTTCTCATCATCATCAAAAGACATGTAAGATTGCTTACACACTTACTGCTGATGAAATGTTTCAACAGTTTTTGTAGTTGTTCCACGTATTCGTTTGAGATCCAAAGGCATGATTAGTCTCTTAGTTAAAGTGTGCGATGGAAAGTAATTTGACTTGTTGTCGTGTGCTGTATGCTTGTTGTTACACAGACATTAGCTTGTTCGATGAGCTGGACAGCCTGGGAGATCCAGATGACCTACTTGAGGCCCTGGAGAATGCTGGCTATGTGAGTTACTCATCCTCTCATATGCAAATGAAATTATCGACCAAAAAGGGAAGAAGAGTGTGTGACAGGAATCTAGACAAGCAAGAAATGTGCTTGTTAAATGTGGTGAAGAGCCAGAGATGAAGATGAACATTAACTATTATGGCAACAAAATATGCTTTGTAAGGACATGTGATACAGCAGCCCACACACACATTGTGTAGGTGTCAGCCATACAGTAGGCAATAACAGGAATTTTTACAAGAGTTTTATTGACTCCCTGAACACTTGGAGTTCTCTGCCTACAGTATATAAGAATAACACCTTGGCAGAAAGGCATAGCTCATAAAATAATAAAGTTATTATGCATCTGTTGTTTAAACTGTTCATCAGATATTGCCTTTCATTTCTAATCTGCATTCTGATGATGCCCATTGTTTAAAAAGCGTGTCCTTGGTTTCTCAGGCCAGTGAAGGTCCAGATCTGGACTTTGATATCGACATACCGCCGTGGAATGCTGTGGACACGAGCAGCATCTGCACAGGTACGGCAACACATGTTGGCATCTGCGTGGGCATAGGGATCACATTTCAACATGAAATAAGGGAAATTAGAGCTGAAGCAAAAGAGTCCATCTGTTTAATATTCGGATATTTGGATGAAACCCATGCTTTTGCACAGTGATATACTACAGCGATTTAACAGAATTGTCTCAGGTATACTGTTTCGCTGCCTGTAGCTTTAAGTGTGGATATAAGTTACCTACATTTCAGAATGTAAGGGAACTTGAGTAGCTTACTAATTAGGTGGTTTATGCTAAATGAATGAAGGCTATGGAAAGGGTGTTAGTGTTGAGTTTAGGTGTTGAAATACACGGGGATAGTGAACAACATCCTGCTGCTGCTGATAAGCCCACATATATGACGCATTGTTCTGTGTCTTTGTCCTTGTGTATCCAGATGGTGAGGTGAGCGTGGACTCTCTGTCACCTGCCCACACTCTGAGCTCTGTCCCCTCTCCTTCCTCTGTGGAAGCCCTGTCCCCATACTCCCTGCAAGTAAGTCACTGTTTTCAAGTCTTTGTCCTTCTCAGTTTTCGGTAGTTGACTTGTATTTCCAATGCAAATTTTTACCATCGATTTTGGTTGTGAGTATTTGCATATGTGCCCCTTTTGGTGCTCAGTTTTCATCCAGATGGTTTCCAAACACTGACAGCTGCTCTTTGCTTTTGGATAGTGACATGCACATACACACTTGAGACCCTTATTAACAAAACCCTTAAACACCTTGTCACACTAATAATTTGCTGCCGGTCTGAGCTGTGCCGCGCCCCCTAGTTAAATAAAAGGTGCTGACAACTTCTGCCACATTAGCATAATTTAGCAGGCAGATGTTTTCGCCATGTGTCATAAGAAGGACAAGGGTTACATCTTTGTCTGGCCACAACACCGCCTGCACACATTTGTCTACTTACTGAATCCAAGGACACATTTGTCTACTGGATGTCTTTGAATATTGACAAGGACACTTGATTCATATTTTATCTGATGTGCCTCTCTGCAGAGCAGGTACTGTATGTATACTCTAGTGCATAGATAATGAGTGACTTCAGAGAAAATTCACATTCTCACCCTCGCTAAAGAGGTGAACACTCATATTTCGACAGTGTTGTCTACTTTTTTGTGAAGTTTGATGACTGATACAACTGCAGGCAAGCATCATGATCCGAAAGCTACTCTTACATCATGTGTTCATTATTAGCCTGTTTGGATCACAGTAACAGACTCAGTCAGTGTTGAGCAGCAGAAGTTATAATAATTAAACCTTTGTAGGAGTTTGCTATTTTTTCAGGCGTCATTTTAGTAGTCGCTTCTCTACAATCAAGGTTTTGTGTAGAGATCCACTATCTAGTAGACACAAGTTTTCTCTTCTACCCCATCCAGGACGAGGCCCTGTCTCCACAGTCACAGCTCTCTCCTGTTTCAGTCTGCTCTGAGTCCAGCGGCTTTTCTGCAGTTTCTCCCCCAGCTAAGAAAGCTCCAAAGAGGACCAGCCAGATCACACGAGGTGAGGCAGCCTCCACCGCCGCAAATCTGCTTGTTCAGCTGTTGTCTATATTTATACGCTTTGTCCAAAAACCAAGGGAAATTCTGCGCCGCATTCTGGGTTTGCAGAGTTCTGGCATGTGATCGAGCAAACAAAAAGAGATAGAAGTAGTCTCACATTAGAAAAGACATGTAGAAAAAAATTTACTGTAAATGCAAATGCCATTACCTGAGCTGAGAGTCAACCTTTCCTTGTATTTACACAAATCCTGTTTTCTTATCTTGCTCCTTCCACCCCCATCCCGCACACACCCCCCCCCCAGCTAAACAAGCTCAGCCAATCAAGAGGCCGATTCAGATTGGCCCGAAGATTTCCATCCAGCCCAAACCGCTGATTACAGCTGTGCCCTTGGCTCACGCAGCAGCTCCCCTGCAGGCCAAGACAATCATCATCCAGCCCCTGCAGACCACTGTGCTGCCTGTGGTCAAACCAGCTCCGGTTAACATACAACCAGCGCCTCCTCCAGGTCAGAGCTCACACTGCATGCACTGAGACACATCACCTCACATCACACTGTTTTGGACATCAGACCAGTACACTTAATATATTAACAAGTAATGTTTTGTTCTTTGGAGTATTTTGTAATTCATTTAAATTCAAAGATGACGTGATATTTGTAAAGTTTGTTGTTTCTGGTGAATTTGGTTGTTCTCACTTAGACAAAAATTAAATTGTTGTATCTTGGCCAGCAGATGGAGCTTTAACCTAGTTTTTGCTCATATGTGATTTTCACTCACTGTGCAATGCTATTCTGTTTCATAGTCAAATGATGATAAGCAAATCAGACACTAAGATGTTAGATGTCTTCTTTTTGTATCCAAAATATCTCCAAATTTGGGCTACATTTGAGAAAAAGCAACATTGTGAATCAGCTGCCATGAAAGTGCAATCAAGAAGGTTTGTTTTATAACCCACACGTAAACCTCCCCTCAGACAAAGCTTGCCCCCCCTCCGGCCCCTTAGTTTACTTGCTCATTTCCTGGATGCTGATCAGATTATGATTGTGTTATTTGATTTCATAGACACTCAACAATTGAGCCAAGAAAGCCTAATATTTGGTCTGACATAACTTCAGACTACACCTCATACATAAACTGAGGCATTTATTAGTTTCTAAATCAAATGCAAAGTGGGAAAAACAGTAAAATTACCCTAAATAACTGTATCTCTGAACTATCTCTTTAACCAAATCACACACATTTAGACTATTCTATGTGAGGAGCCCCCCTGGGGAGGCCTGCCTCCTACTTTGAAAACCTGCGCCATAGACTATTTATGGGCTGCTGTGTGACTTAAAGTCATTATTGTGTTGTTTTGTGGTTTGGCCCGTCTGGTTTACCAATCTGGTCTTTTCTGTGTGTTACATCAGCAGCACCTAGGCCAATGTAAATACTTATGTCATTGCCTGGGACTCAAGTGGGTGGAGTATCTGACCTCTCTCAACTTGAATTTGAGCTTGGCTCTCCTGTCTGCCTGGTAATAGCCAAGATGGCAGATGCCAAGACATTCAAGTATAGGACCCCAGACGTAAGTCAAGTCAAGCCTGTTCAGTGTCATGAGTTTCTTTGCTTTAAGATCTTACAATATTCACAGCTGAGGAGCGAACCCTGTGCATCAGGCGATGGAAGAAATAAATCAAAGATATTTACTGAGGCGTTCACATTTTATAGAGTCTGACCTGGGCAGTCATGTATTTAAGAACCAACAGGCTGACAGGTGTTCCCAAGGCTTTTAATTTCTTTTGACTTTGATCTTCATGAATTTTTCTTACAGATGGTGAGCTTGGGCACAGGACACAGCGTTGGCACCACACACATTCATTAGCAGGACTGACTAACACTTCTACACAATTAGCACTGACAGGTTGTTTAGTATTGGAGGTGAAGGTTCCTGGGTCAGTGTGAGGAATGGCTCCTGGCACAGTCTTACTGGGAAGGGTGGGCTACACACTGGGAGGCTCCTACACGAACAGGACGTTTATGAACATGGACAATATCATGTTTTGTTGAGGTTTCTCTAGTTTCTTTTTTTTCAGGCCATAAACCATTTTGAATGTGCACACATGCATGTTTATGTGTGCTCATGCACATAAAATTCACACAGCTTCTGGGATGGAATGTGGAAGTTTTAAGACCACAGGTCGAGATGCTACACATCTTTTCCACCTGTACTTTTAACACAGAGAGTCCCGTTAAAGACAAAGGGTTAATGTAGGTCAGCAGAGGTGAGCGGGGTTCAAGGAGCTGGGCTGTACCATCTGCAGTAGGAGGCTCTGCTGATGTGGCCTCCAGCTTGTATAGACTATTATCTTGAATATATTTAGTTATATGGCAAGACAAATGTGGCATGAGAGCATAAACAGAAGCATAAGAACAATATGGCAGACACACATAATCACAGTCAGTGTTAATCAATCTTAATCATACAGTGAAAATATGATTATAGTATAGCTGTGACCTGTAATTTGACGATGTCTATGTGCTTTGTCTCTTTCTCAGGAGGTCCCATAGTGCTGTCTCAGCCAAGCCAGGTGCTACAGATCCAGACACCACAGACCGTCACTGGCAATGTGGTCACCATGCCAGCGCTCAGGCAGGACAGGCCCATCCCTGTCGCTGCTCCTCCAGTGGTCTCTGTCACACTTCGAAGCCCCTCGTCAGACGATGATGTGAGTCCCATACACACTCTTTATCACAAGTCTTTCTGTCTGTCAGACACAAAATCTTTGACAAACATTCTGTGCATGCATGACTCTCATTAATACCACTGTGATTCGTCTGCACTATCCCTCTCCTATTTCTCTCTCTCTAATCTATAGGCATTTTCGCTTGCAAGCCCTTCTTAAGGTCATACTCTTTAATTTGCTGTCTCACTAAGAATGTGTCCAAGCAGTTTATTAGACAAGGTCCCTTCATGAGACTTCATAGGTCTTTCAGGGGTTGCGTTTGTGTGCGTGGACGTGTGAGCACTTGCCTGTGTGCGATCGCATGCAGCTGCACGCTTATGACTAGCCGCATGGGTGCACATGCACTTGCTTGTTAGGTAACTATGATGTTGCGGTTACCATGTTCGCACTTGGACTGGATCCTGTCCAACATAAACTCTCTCATCATACCCTATTTTTAGTATTTATTTTAATTTCACAAACCATTAACTTTAATTTTGATGTAAAATGTGAAAATAAAGTGTTGAAGTAAAAAGTTTATACATGTATTTTTTTTTTTACTTATGATGGTGAATGTTGTTTTTTTCCACACTGAAGGAAAAGTTATTACGCTTCATGGACCATGTCAGTCTGTGAAGATGCAAATGACATTTCACTTCTTAAGTGAATAAATACAGGAATTTCTTTATTTGAGGGCAAAATAGCATCAAATTTAATGATCTTTGCTTTTTAATGGGAAGATGCTTCCTGTTAACTTAGTATGAGTAAGAAAAAGTTACAGCAGCAGACTCACAATGGGTTATGTCATGTTTTAAACATGCAAACAGATGTGATGTTTTTTGTGGATTGCTTTATTTGTTTTTCTGGTAGTCCTGTTGTCAGAAAAATAACATGGACCTCGATGGTTTGGCCTCTGCTTTGTTTGTACCTGTGGGGTTTTATTGGAAAGATGCACGTTATGTAATTGTAGTTCAGACTGGAGTTCAGACTGTGAATGGTGTTGTAGAAGGACATGATTCTTTGCGTGAATGGCCGAGGGTGGATCCTTCTGTGTGTTGCTTTCTGGGCTGATGTCAGGACAGCTGCAGTGAACAGAAGACACACACACACTGACATGCAAAGTGAACACACAGTCACCTGATCTTTAGTATTTGTCTGTCACGAACCGTAATGACAGAACAGGACAGTGCAGAGCTTTCAGGGAATCTTATGAGGTACTATTAAGTGCAGCAGGGACTCCCCCAGAGATTTAAAGGTTGAAAAAGAAAATTCAATTATAGTATGTTTTGTTTATGGTACTAGCTTGTGGTCTCTCATTAAAAGCTCTCTCTGTTTTGTGCTGCTGGTCTTATTTTGGGTAGGAGAGTCTGATGTTCTTGTAAAGACCTGGGGCTGGTTAGTTGGCCTGTGTTTCTGATTCTCGTCTCTTTGTTGCTCGAATGAACTGCAAATGCTGTTTCTGTTTCTCCAGAGTTGTCAGCCTCCTTCGCAAAGTCCAACAGATGCCGTGAGTTTCAGCAACATCAGTGTTGTTTCAGGCTTCAGTCCCCACCACAGCAGTTCTAATGACTTGGTCTTAGCGAGTTGGGAAACATGTTCTCACTCCGTCTTCTCTTCTGTTTGTTTTGTTCTGTTTTTTTTTCCTGAGAGCAGGACTTCCACATTCGCAGTGTTTTCCCATTTGCCGTCTAGTTCTGACGTGGCAGTGAAGTTGCAAAAATGCAGGGGCTAAATCCTCTGCAGTGACATCTGTGGTGACACTGGGACGACAACAGAAAATGGAACCAATTTTCAGCTATTATCATCTTACAGGAATAATCACTGTGTGGCCCTGATGCATTAGCCACCAATATGAAAACATTAGTCAGAAACTCATGTCACAATGTTTTATTTTACCCATCTGCTCAAGTTATGTTGACATTAACGAGGCTTTTTTAATGATCAGCCCCAACAGAAATTTCACAAGTGGTTGTTGTTTTATGAACGGTAATGGTTGACCTCTGGCTGTAAAAATAGTCGGGCCCGAAAAAGGGCCTGAGAGGAGGAACTCGTCCAATTATCGTGGGCATAATCGAGTCTGGAGAAGCACTTTTTGTGCCAGACCTCGAGAACAATGTCGAGGAATTCCAAACCCCAGAGGCCAGAACAAACACGCCTCTCAGCCATTTGTAAAGCCAACCAAGTCAATAAAGTTTACAATAGGTGATTAAAGGGGAGGGACTGTACATATCAATTGTGAGGGGGAAATATAAGACTATAAGACCTCCTTTTAATTTCTCAAGAGAGAATAGTAGAAGTTTTTTAAAGATGTTTTAATGAAGATAGGAAAAATGTCTTTATATTGTAGAATCTGTGTGTTTGTCGTGTCAGCTTCTTAATGATCTAAAGTTACTCTAAGTTTTGCTAAATGGCAGCCACTGTAGAAACAAGTGACAATTATAATGGTAATAATGATAAATGGTTTCTGTGACCCCCTGAGAAGCTCTTGAGAAGCGTCATGCTGTGCGAGTGTGTATCAGTGTTCAGACCCTCTGCAGCTGTGTTCACTTTATAACCTCAGTGTGGTTTGGCTGCAGCACGGTGGTGGACTGGGGGATGTGTAAAATGCCTGTTAAAGATGGCATGCTAGTGCCAGGTGTTACTTCATGCATGTATCTACAGTACATCTACAGTGTTCATGCTGTTTGCAGTTCCGTGTTTTGGGCTATAGTCAACACATATAAGCCTGGGTGTTCAACAGCTGCTAACGATTACATGCTTCAGACAGGTGTTGTGCAGGATGAGGCATTTGTGACAGCTATAAACAGCCATCAGGGATTGGGTCACTGTAATGTAATGAGCTCCTACACAACCGGGGATTTAGCTGTGTGTGTGTGTGTGTGTTCTGAGAAACAGGCCTGTGTGGAACTGCAGGCTTCAACAAATCCTCGCATTAGAAGGACTGGAGGATTTACAGGAGGGGGACCCCAGGAAAGCATGGTGTGATGCAGAATGGGAAGGGGTCCCCTCTCTCCAACACGGAAGATGATGCTTGCATGCCTTTAATTTTCTTTTGCACGAGGAGTTTGATTTGAGACCTTTAAGGCTCTTTGAAATGTGACATCAGGCTGTTCACTCATACAGGGAGAATGCCATCATCGATGCTAATAGTGCAACAACATTGCATCTTGTTGTTTAATACAAGGCTTTTAATTGAGTACAGCCAGTGATTTTTACCAGTATGATGTGTAGAAAATCTGTTGAACATTTCAGCTTCCTGGACTTTGAACTCGTGTTTTTTGTCACCACATGTGCTTGATTTTGTTATAATGTATAAAAGCTGCTTTTGTGCAGTATTATGCAGCAGGAAAACTACTGCGTCACACATTGTCTGCTTCTATAGCGTATCTAACAGGAGTGTGAATTTTGAATCCCATAAAAAAAAAAAAAAACCACCTGAAACTTTTGCTTTTGAGCTACACCATCATGTTAAACCCTGGCACTTGCTGCAGTTTCATTTAAACACTGTGGATTTTAAAATGCAGATATAGGAAAATCAAGCACCTGAAACATGAACTGCAGCACAAAATGGTTCTTAGAAAGAATTCAGCATCACAGGTTGACAGTGATTTCACCTGTGGAGCGCATGCCACAGTTAAAGGCGTTTATGACCTACAGTAAAATCAGGACACGTTTTCACCCGAACTTGTTAAACTCCCCTCTCGTTTGGTTAGGTTAATGGTTCATCACACACTTCCTCCTGGAGTAACCCTTTGGATGCTGAAGTGAAGGAGTAGACTCATCGAAAGCAGTGTGATAGTTGGGCATGCTGGGATCTGTTGGCTTGTCAGCTGCTCATGGGCACCTTGGCAGTTTTTTTTTTCACTTCAATAGTTTGAGTTTGAACCAGCAGATGCGTTTCTATCCATTCAAGTGAGGTCGATTAAGAAATGTCACTCTGCCATTTCGTTGCCCCCTGCCCCACATTTTCCTCCTCAGCCTCATTTTGCTGGTGATGTGAAGTTCCCCCTGCTCTCCACTCCCTGGTAACTGCTTACTTGCAACGTTCCCAGGCTTGGGCTTGTGGCACGGCTCCCAGATCTGGGCTGGGAGACAGAGGGGTTTCTCAGGAGACAGAACACAAATACAGGGATCCAAATAACTTAATCACCAGCGGGGCTATTAGGTCCAGGATCTTAGAGGCTTACCCTGGAGTTTGTGTTTGGAGAAGGGCAGTAGAGGGGTAACTGGGGACTGGATGGTCAATGAAGGTGTTTGGATAATCACGACAGTCATGGGTTGTGTTCATTTATGATAGGTCATGTTTAGATATTTGCTATTTGGGTTTGCGTGCAAAACTTTGTTTATCAGTTTCAACCTCACTGACCTTCAGTGGAAGGAATCCCATTGGTTATTCTTACTGGAAACAAGCTGTAAAACTGTTCCTACTTATTTATTTATTCACTAATTTGTTTGTTCTTACATATGGATTTTTCCAGTTTTTTGTTTTTGGTTGCCTCTGCAGGGGTTTGGACAGTCTTGATTTGTAATAATGCCTTGAATAAACAAAGTAAAGGGAAAAATGCTAAATATTATCTATTGATTTACAGATTAACTTGAGTGTGTAAGACCCAAATTACAGTAATAAAGAATGACTGAAATTACCTTGTTTTTGTTTAACTTGCAGACCTGTAGTATATATAGGTCTCTGTGTTTATGTGTCTCAGCTGTGAACCCATTTCTCAAAGCGTGACACACTCCGTAAACACATCTTTCTTCACATATAGAACTGAGGCATCGCACGTGACCTCTGAACCTCTCAGAGGATGTCGGTGTAAATATTTTTAAGGAGAAGCTTGATCGTGTGCACTTAAGGGCTCTTTGGGGTGATGGGGAAGCCGTGATTTGTTGCAGAGGTGCCACGAACCTCGCAACACATTTTGAACGTGTTTATTTATTATTCTATCACTGTAGTAAATGGAGCATCAGTGGCTGAGATGAGAATAATAAACCGGACCCTGGCTTTTATGTTGGCTTCCCTTTACCCTCTTACATTTACTTTCCCACTATAACATCTGTCTTTTTACTGGTGGTCTCTCTCTCTCATGCCAGTGTCCCCCTTTTCAAACTTCTCCCGCCTTCTCACACATCTTCTTGTAACTGAGTTCCTCAGTGTTAATATACCACATACTGTACATCCTGAGAATGAGTAAGTGGGTATTGGAGTGGAAACTGCAGTAAACATGGCAACACATATCACATACTTATCTAAGATTGACTCTACTATGTTGTTTCGCTTGCCTTAATTTGTGTATATAATTTTTTCCTACTTATCCCTTAGCCCAGGATTTTCAAAGTCTGAGACTGAGGGCCTCCTCTCAGATAAAGCTTGAAAAAATGTGACCCCTCACCCTCCCATAGTTTACTTGCTTAGTTTTTGCTCAATTCCTGGATACCTTTGTGATCATGATTATGTTATTTGATCTCATAGACACTCAATAGTTGAGCCAAGGTAGCCTGATATTGCTGTTTGACATAACTTCAGACTACACCAAATACATAAAAGGTCTGTCCTGAGGCCTTTTTTTCTTATTAGTAAAATTCCCCAAAACAACTGTATCTCTGAACTACCTCTTTAACCAGATTACACATGATAACTAATGTAATATTTTTTTCACTTCCATTCACTGAGCCTCCCCTGAAACTGTCCCCTGGAGAAGCCCGCCACTCACTTTGAAAACCTCTGCCCTCGGCACTTGTTTGGGTGGTTTCACAGAAAAAGATTAACCCCATATGAATGAAAAGCCATTTTTACTCAAATGCCCTTGAGAGCATAGATAAACATGATTTCACACTAGTGAGAGGAACCTCTGATCTACAACAGGTGGCTCAGGGAGGAGTTTCATTGCATTCTCGCAGTAACCAACCCTCTTTCCTGTTTGGATAGGTGTGAGTGGATACATCCACATATGATGAAATGCGTGACTGGACGTGACTAATGGCCTGTTTCAAAACATTATTCTTGTGTCTCTGTTTCTGTCTCTGTCGCCCCCTCGCTCCAGTCGAAGATGTCCCAGAGGCAGCAGCGCATGATAAAGAACCGCGAGTCAGCATCCCTGTCTCGGAAAAAGAAGAAAGAGTATCTGCTCTCGCTGGAAGCTCGCCTGAAAGTGGCGCTGTCTGAGAATGAGGTGCTCAAGTGTGAGAATGGCAACCTCAAGAGACAGCTGGAGGACCTGCTGAGTGAGGTGAGAGGCTGGAAGATGGAGCTCTGCTAATACAGCCACACAGCCTGCACTTAGAAAAATGCCTGTGCAGAAAAACAAATGCACAGAAATTTTCCAAAGCGAGTGTTGAGAGTGGTCATTTATACATGACTCATATCTATGATTTGTAGTTGATGTCTTTCTTTTCCTGCAGAACACAGTACTGAATGCAAAGGCCCCCAAGAGGAGAGCGGTGTGTCTCATGGTGGTGTTGGTGTTCCTCGTGCTGAACCTTGGACCAATGAGGTGAGCGTACGACACATGATGTTTGACTATGGATCTTTCTGTGTCCACACAACAGTTTGATTTACTCTCTAAAGGCAAACGCATGCTGATGATGGCAGATACTGTAGTTCAAGATGCAGGAAGATCGCTGGTAACATATTGTGGATGCACAGGCCTTTGATCGTTAGAGGGGAACAAATGGGAAGCCCCATGACTCATTGTGGGGAAACACGCCTCTCATGTAAGACATTACGCAAAAACCTTTATTGAAAACAGCACAGAACATTTACCCTTGAAGTAATGAAATGAACTAGAACTAGTTCACAATAATTTCAGTTTGACAAAGTAAAGTAACACATTAGCTAAAATATCACAGTGGACATGAACAGCAATCATCTCACAATCCTTTGCCAACAAGCTTGTTTACTTTGTAGCACATTAATTCACAATGGTCTCCCTTTGAAGCTTTAAGTAAAATAACTTGAGCGTGCGATCCTTTGGTACGATCCAGAATAATCGAGTCCAATAATGCACACACAAGTCCAGCGTTATCCTGAGTGAAACTGATCTGTTTGCCAAAGAAATTGACGAGTAATAGCTCATCCCCGCCAAGTGGCTCTCGTGTGTATGTTCCATTCCTCTGTTGTGCCAGAGTTTATAGGACTTTGTGACTAATGGGGGAATAAGCCTCAAGGCAACCTGATGAGTTGGAAGGAAAGTAAACATTTCCCACTTGTAAATGTAAAAAGAAAATCATTTCAGGCTACAAAAGAAGTACAACATTTTTGTTTATGGCAGTTTTTCTTATCTCTGCTTGTAATATCAACAGTGGTGACAAATTAACATGAGTTATGTAAAACTACACTGGGGAGAGAGCGCTGATTCCACCCAGCTTAGCAGATGGAGAGATTGTGTAATTCCACAGGCTTCATAGTCCACCTCAGACTGTAATGATGAATTCTCTGTTCTCATGTTTTAAAAATGTTTGTTTTCTCCTGGGGTTAACTTTCTCCACAAGGATGCGAGTATCTACTCTTTGGACTTTGGCTTTGAAAATCAGCTTGCACTCGGTGCTCGGAATGTGTTCTTTCAGTTGTTCTCCAGACCTTAAACATGAAAAGGTTTCTTGGGATGAATGAGTTTGCTTTTGGCGACTGGTATTCACAGTGGCTAAAGTCTGTGTGTGTCTGTACCTGTGTTCGCATCTGTGTGTTTTGTGTCAGGACTCTCCTTTGGAATGTCAAATATGCCCGCTTTTGAGGTCAGATCCCTTTGAAATGAAAATGCCACCCAGTGTAGGAATACCATTGAAAGAGACCGTGTGTATTTTTACTTGTGTGTGTGTGCCCCAGCGTGCTCTGAGTCACAAAGTGTAGATCAGGGTTCAGATTCTGCTTGTTGCTAAAAACGAAAAATCCCTCCTGTGCACAGGATGTGGGCCACATGGAATTCGGTGGTCATTTCAGTCCAGTACCCTGCTCTTCTTTTCAATTTCCTCCCTCCCGAGTGTCCTGATTTTACCTCCCTTGTCTCCCCCTCCTCACCTCACCTGTCTTCTGTTTCATCAGTCTGTTTCAGGGTGGCTCCAAACGCGACGTTTATTCCACACAGCACAGCGGCAGACACCTGTTGGATTTCTCCTCAGAGGCAGAAACTGAGGTTGTGATGGGCCCCGATCCCCTCGGCAGTGGCCCCTCTGAGATTGCAGACAGGTAATGAGCTCAACACCCCCCACCCTACACCTTTCACAACAACACATGGTGTCAGCGGACCAGGATGCACCTGTGCCTGGGCTTAGTCTGAACTGGTACAGCTCATTAAGGCACGTGTAAACATGTGTGCTAGCCAGTTACCAACTCCATCCAAAAGCCTGCCATTCAAATGCCTCCAGGCCCATGGCTAGATGGCCAGCAGTTATGCTTTGCGTAACAAGGTGGGAAATTGGGGTCAGACCTTGTTTGACATCCAGCTTTATATTTGCCAGTAACAGTTTATTATTCTAAAGGCTTATATATTTTTCTTTCTTTTTTCAAATGCAATAGGGGCCCAGCAGTCTCATTTGTAAATTGCATAGATAACATTCTTGTTTGGTACATTACCTGCGCCCTTATGTCCTGAAAATGATGTTTTGCAAGGTGGTCAGAGCGTCTGATGTCTGCATGGCATTGCCAGCCTGTGTTTTGTCAGATCTCTGCGTAGGGTATGTTACACGTTAATGCAAACCATTCAGCTGCAGTATCACGTTTCCCCACCAGCATTAAACCGGCGCAGGCAGGAAGGAACACATTAGCCTTTACAAAAGGGGTGACAGCACCAAACGCAGCAGAGGGCAGGATGACGGGGGAGATATGCAACCTAATCTTGGGGTCCCACTGAACAGGAAGGTGTGTGTATGGGGGGGTTAATACGGGCCCCTCAGTTAGAGTTATGATCAGGCCTCTGCTGCCTGACATGTTGTCCTGCTGAACCATTTCCAGAGCGTTTAAAGACGGGAATGCGAGGCGTAGTCGATGTGTCAGCTCCAATCAGGGAGGCCCAGGGGAGGTATTACGTTGGTGGCAGACGTTTTGGTAACAAGCCCCCTGCAGGTGGGCACTGACTGTGGACAGTCTACATCATCACCTCAAGCAACACAATCATTCATTCACTGAGGTATAACAGTTGTAATTGAAGTCACACAAATCATACGCTGCAGTGTGCTGCTAATCCATAATGTATGTAAACCCGCCCTATGGTAACAACCAAGGTTGTTGGGCTTTTGCTTACATCTGTCATTTTTCATAATCAGACTGGATGTGACCTACAGAGTGGTGATGCTCAGTTCTCTGTAGCATGTTTGATCATTCTGAGTAGAATTTAACAGAACTTGTAGACATATTGTTTCAGAATCTCTGCACTTCCCCTGTCAGCGTTTTCGTGCTGACATTCAGCGACTGAAGCTCTGCCACCTCTGCACATGTCAAGCATCAAGAACTGGAATCAGTAAAACTCATCAGTAATCACTGAAGTTCAATGGGGATAAAACTGTCCCCACATTGAAGCCACGCTGGGTTTTCTTTTGATGCATTTTTGCTTACTCAATCCACTCTGGGTGTTTCACCTTTGTCAGATGGCAAGCAGCCATGTTGGCTCTCAGATTGCATTTGCAGCATATTCCCAACATGTGGAAAATATTTTTAACAGATTTTTATTTTGAAATTCTTACACTGAGCAGCCTTGTAAAGTTATCACTTTTCTCTTTAACACCCTCCATCTGCTTTTTCTTCTGTGTTGTAGCTCTGAGGATAAGGCCCTGATGGTGGTGAAGGATCCCATCTTCCTCCGACCACCTCCCCCCTGCCAGCCTCCTGTTAACAGGACCAAGTGCTTAGAGTAAGTTATGAACTCTTTTATGTATGGTCTACTTTTCTCCTCATGCATAAGACCACAACATTGCCCAGATTCTTGCTAAAATGGAAACAAAAAGCTAATATTTGTTGATTGGCAGGTTGGCCCATGAGTTGAGGGGTTGGGTCCACCGTCATGAAGTGCAGCAGACCAAATCCAGGCGCATGAGTAACAGCAATCACAAATCCACCAGGACCATTCTGGTAAGTCACAGCAACGTGGTTTGACGAACAGGAAAACATGTCTAAAATTCACCTGATGTTCAGAGTTTGCACTAAGACAAACTAAACTTCACTTATATTTTAAGCCACTGGTTTCAGTATCAAGGGTTTTTTTGGCAAACCAAAGCCTCTCTTTCACCACTATTTCACCTCCCCTCACACCTTCCCCTTTTCCTGCCTCTCATTTCTCTTTATTGGGCTGAGTTTAATCCGGCAGCCCTGAGAAAGTAAACACAACACTTAGAGGGGAGCTGTAGGATTAGTGCCCCCTGCTCCTTTTTTCCATCATTTTTTCACAATCTGTCTCAGCCAGTCTAATCAACTAGGAGCTACCTAGTTTGTATATAACCATACTTCATTTTACTATAAATAGAAATTTAGATGTGTTTATTTCCACCTGTATTAAGCTGTTTCAGATCCACAGACACACATAACTCTCCCCAGTATTATAACATGTGACTTTACAATGCTGATCGGTGTAAACTGTGGGACTGGAATGTGTGTGCTGATATCTGGATGTTTTGAAATTATAGTCGGTTATAATGTTTTGAATGGAGTCTGTATTTATGTGTTAGACGGTGGTGCCAAGAGTTTATCCTGCACTCTCTAATCGTTAGTTGAAGCGAATATCAAGAGATTATAGCTAATTCTCTCTCATTTTTCCTAACAGAAAACAGAGAATAAGGAGGCTGAGAGCGCCCAGATTGTGACCGTCCAATACACTGAAACCGCTGAGGAAAAGTGAGTGTTGCAATGCATTTGTGTCAGATTCACACAAATTATTTTCAAGATTCCAGTTTGTTTCTTACAAACAATTCTCATTTGATTTTAAAGCTGCGTTGAGCATTTTTTCACAGCTAGAGGGCAGAACGCTGTAGATTACAAAACAAATAGACACACAGTCACAACCACTTGTGTGGTAAACCGATGCATTGTTGTGAACTAAAACAGTGAGCTGTAATCTGTTTAGAGCTGCAGACAGGAGTGTTTATTGTCAGCCGGATCCACAGACATAGATTATGTAAAGCAACTGTAGACATAACAAACTTTCATTGTTTTAAAGTCGTATTTGACCAAAGTGGGTCTTTAAATTAAACTGTAATGGGAAATAACATTTTTGTTTCTATTTCCACATTTTTGGCGTTTTCCCACTTTTTAGCTTTTACAGTCTCACCGATTTATGATACACTGATTTTAAAGCATGACCCCTGTACACTCCTGTGGAGGTTTGGCTGCCAATAAGAGCCTTTTCTGCTCGACTGTACCGTGTGGTTTAGATCAGACACATGGTGTGAACAGTTTTTTGGCCTCCTATAGATTTTTTCGCCAGTTGTAAGTCTACGAAAGCTGTGAAACATCTAAATCTACAGGACAAAAGAGGAAAAGTCAGTTTCAGCTGCTAAACTCTGCAGGGCCACCAGTTGGCCAGAATGAAAGAAAAAAAAATCCCATTTCAAGCATGAGATCTTAAACCCAGGTCCCAGGGGGATTGTAGGTTGCTCTTCACAAAGGTTTTGTATTGGTTTTAATCAACATGTCTGTGACAGTCCAGCTTGTATACATTATGTTTAGAACCAATCAATGTAGACTTTAAGGAAGTAGTGGGTTGCGAAACAGTGGATGTAGAGCAGCAACAAATTATTATTTTAATTATCGATTCATCTGAGGATTATCTTCTTCATTAATCATTTGCTTACAAAAAAAGTGATGTCATTCCATGTTTTGTTGTCTTGGTGCAAAGAGAATAATTTTACTGTGATGTGAAACAAGGAAAACCAGCAAATTCTCCTGTTTGAGAACCTGGAACCGATTATTTTTTTGGCATTGAATGAATTGATTATCAAAATAGTTGTGGATCCATTTTCTGCTGATTGACAAACTGATTAATCCACTGATAGTTGCAGCTCCAGATGACTGAGTGACTTTCTGCTCCACTGTAATAAATAGCTTTGCTGATTCTGATGATTTAATTATCTTGTTCAAACACAAAGTAGAAAGACATATCAAATGACATTAGTGTTTTGATAAAAATCTGATATTGAAACTGTTACAGATTATCTCCATGAAATTCGCCAAGTAGGATACATTTCTCCAACACAAAGGATGATTATCAGCACTTGATCAGTGACATACATTTCGGTTTTGAAACACCCACATGGATTGAATCTGTCTTTCTCCTCATTTTTGAATATTTTTTCAGTGTTTTTCTCATGTTTGTCCGCCATCCTGTGTCTTTACCAACAGGAATCCTGGCAGTGAGCTGCAGGTATACTACGCACCTCATCACACCTACAGCGACTTCTTTGACGAGATCAATCGTCGGGGCGACACTTTCTACGTCGTGTCTTTCCGCAGGGTAAGTTTTCACTTGTCTGGTCCTTCACACTCATTTGAGAGGAGAAACGGCCGCTGCCTGACAAACTGGTTAAATTTTTCCCATAAATTAAAGGAGATTTAAATGGAAGTTTTCACAGCTTAACACTGACTTCATTACATTTGAGATTTCCTCCTCGCAAACTGGTGTTAAAAAGCTACAAATTAATTATATTAACTTATGAATCATAAATTAACTGTAATAGGTCTTTTCCGTAACAGAGAGGTTTGATTTGTGAGAAAAGTGGAGGACAGGGGAGGGGGTGGCATACACTCGCCCAAGGCTCTAACTACCCCTTTTCAGTCCAGTTTCCTTTGTCCATTTGCAATCATCAAGACCATGTTTTAGATTTTCAGGCATGACCATGTGTCACTGTTAATCTGCTTGGTCTTTATTCATTTGACCATTTTTCCACATTTGAGACTTCAGACCTGTTTCTAATTTTCTCTCTTCATATGATTAATCTTGGGCATCATATTTAGAGAGAGTTCTTTGATTTGTAAGGATTTGTTTCTTTGAGTGCTTTATTTTCTTTTCGAATATATATATCTATACATTCCCCAATCTTGCATCTTTTCATACTCAAGTGCTACCAAACAAAAGTGAATTTTACTCATTATAGTTTTATTGTTATAGGAAGTTGCCGCTCCATCTTTGTCAACTGTGCCAAATAACAAAGACTTAACTTCCTCTGAAATTAAGATATGTTTCTTTCCAAAAAAACATTTGGTCACTGTTTCAAAGAACTGGGCAAAGCTCATATGACACTCAGCACCTCTAGATACTCTGGCTGATGTTAAGTCCTTAAATCCTTGGGATTACTCAGTGGGGTGGGAGTTTTGAAGCATGTGGTCAAAGATCGAGACCTCATGTCACCAAGCGAGTCTCAAAGGTTTGGCTCTGAGTTGGCATGGTGACAGTAGGGACAATGGTAACAATGGTGTACCCGAGTCAAGGGCCTCTACAGGTCAAGTAGCTGTCCTTCAGTTTCTGGCAGCTTGTTTTGCAAGAGCGGTGAGAGTGTTATAGTAGTATATCCACAATAATAAATAACATCATACTCTGTATCTTGAATATGTTTTCAGGTAAAGCCCCTCTGTGAGGCTCTTAATCAAACACAGTTACACAAAATACTAATTTATTCAACACTAAGTCATTCCTGAGCATATATTTGCTCTTCCAAATGCAATTCTTAAATAACATGTTAAAAAATGGCTCATAGTAACACTTAAGAATAAAAGTACCTGAACATAAGTGAAATTAAACTTAGATTTAAAAATGAACATCTAAATAAAGATAACAACTGAGGGAAAATAAGCTTCTTTTTATCATTTTAATTACTTTGATATTAAGACGTACGATGACAACTAACAATTCTTGTCGCAATTATTTGATTAAGTGCTTGCTCTATAAATATCAGAAAATAGTGGAAAATGCCCATCTTAATATCTAAAAGCTCATGTCTTCTAAATGTTTGTTTTGTCCAACTCGGTCCAAAACTCAGCAGATATAGATAAAGATATTCAGTTTAAACAAAGAAATGCAGAAAATCAATTGAGAAAATTGTGTTGTTGCTTGAAAAAATGACATAAACGATGAATCGATTATCAGAATCATTGCTGATTAATTTCCTTTTGATTGATGAATTGGTTAACTGTTTTCTGTGAAGATATATTAATTGTTCTGACTGTCTCCATTTCTCTTCCTTTTATTTTAAACTAAAGTGTCCTGCCTCCTTACATGCCTGATCTTATTGGTTGTGATTTTTTTTTAATGAAGTGCTAAAGTGGGTTTTAATAAGCAGAAAAGGTTAGTAATCAAAGATGTATTATTATGACAGAAAGCACTAAACAGTAACAGACTACAGGTCTATTACTCAGTGTGGCCTTTTGAAATTCTTACAGACATTTGTCAGCTTTTCTCGGTTCGTTTATTTGCCTCTATTTTGTTTCCCGGGTTTCAGGGCGTCTGTGTCGGCAAAAGCGGGCGTGCTTTTGTTTTTTTGTTCCAGTCGGTATGATCTTATTACACGACTGCCAAAGCTCTGGATTAAATTTGGAATTTGTTTAGATTTTAAAGCCAATCACTACCAATTTTGACTTTTGTCCTTGTAGGCAAAAATTTTTCATCTGGGCCAGTTCTCGCCTTCGCCAGCAGTTGAGGTCACTCTACAGCATGTAGCCCACTCAGACATGGCCATGCTTAGGTCAAGGTTGCTTTAAGCCCCCAACAGATACATTACCACCTGTGGCTTTGTTTAAGTGTGAAATGAGGTGAGGCGATGGAAAACATAACAAGACCGAAATATGGAACTGCTCTTACTCTACCGTCATTTTGCGGTCTTGCTTCACCTCTCGTGTTGTTTTAGCACCTGTGGCTTTATGTAAGTGTGCGTTGAGGGGAGCTGGTGGAAACACTGGACGCTTTCACTGTGGACCGTATCCAATGAGGTTTAAGGAAATTTCACCTGTTGTCATGGCAGCTGCAGCTGTTATGTCAGTTTGACAAGTTCCCTGGTCCCCTGATGATGAGCAGTAATGTGATTGGTGTTTTCCTGCCCCGGTCCAAATACATTCAAGACACCCTCACATTCGTTTTTAGCATTGAATACTCCCTTTGCTGGCTAATAGCTTGTCCTTAATTCCTTGAATTGCTATCACCTTATATTACACCAAACCCTTTATTCTAAAGAAACACTACTAATGAAAGTACACAGGATTAAGTCTAACTAACTAACTTAAAGTGTCTTTTTAATAAAACTTGCAAAACATTTTCAAGAACACAGTCTTATCTGCAACAATGACAAAAGCTGCCCACATGTGCTCTGTTTGTCTTAAAATCCACCTCAGTATATCTCTTCGTATCTCACAAGTCTTCTGCGTTGCTCCTTCCTATCGTCTCGCTGTAATCCCTTTCCCAACCTCAGGCCGTACTCCCGCCTGTCATCACCTTAACGCCCCTCATTTGTCATTTCACCCAGGCTGAGTTTTGCAAGCCAAGTGTGATGGAGCTAACCAGCTTTCAATTGGTCTCTGGGTAGTTGGAAAGCCACAGAAAGCTGCAGTCTTGCAGCTGATGGAGACCAAATCACGGATGATTTCTCTGCGGGCGTACCCCTTTCACTTGGCTTTTCTCAAAGGACAACCCCAACAATTTCAAACATGAAATTCAGTTTACTCGTAATGTGTATCACTGCTCAGCCTGTGACACGAGTTGCATAATGTCTGCATAATGGCTCTGGAAGGAGCTTTTCTAAGTTTTAAAAAACAACACTGATAATGTCAAAAGGTTCATCTTGGATTGGGCTTGAGGAATGTGTGAGGGAAGTCTACATTTTTTGTAGAGTTGTATTATTGTCTTTGTGCTGTTTTGAATTGAGTATATGTCAACAAGCATTCGCAGCTGATCACATTCTGTTTTATTCACGTTTTACACTGCATTCCAACTTTTTTGGAATCAGGGTTGTAGGATCCAGCATTTCTGGAGATTGACCCATACCAGGAACTAAAAATCAGGATATTACAGCCTCTACCGTTTCAATTTAACCATTCTGTTTTTTAAATGTCTCCTGGAGTCTCACAACTTTAAGTGCAGTACTAAATTCACAGAGTACCCTTTAATTCTGCTCACAGCACCAACTCCTTTGTACCGTTTGTTCAGTTCGCATAACTTTTTAATATTGCGATCAGATAACTTGAACAGTGTCCTCTGATGTCCCATCTCATTCTTCCATGAGGTAATTTTTTGAAGTCTCTAATTTCCTCTGTTAATTCTTGCAGAAATTGCCTAATGCAGGTTTCATTAATTTTTAGTAGCAATGTAGGATTTCTTGATATGACTTGACTGATATTAGTATTGTATTATTTCCATAAATAATTAAAGTCATAGCTTTTGAATCTGGTAGTGGAGCTACAGCTTAACACTGCCATTAGTGTGTGTTTGTGTGTGTGTGTGTGTGTGTGTGTGTGTGTGTGTGAGAGAGAGAGAGAGAGAGTCACATGTGTGTGTTTGCACATTAGCATTCCTCTCTACCACAAGTCCTTCTGAGAGGATGTGCTCAGATTAAAACCTTCCCTCTCATTGTTTAATGAGTTGCACCAAAGCTATTTTAATGGTTTTAGAAGGCTGAAGTACTTTTCTGGTTAATGCCATTTTGAACTTAGAGTGGTTCAAACTGTTTAGATTATGGCTCAAAGCAAGAAAATGTGCTCATTTTGAAGGATATTGTGACTGGAAAGGTCCTGGTAGAAATTATTCTTGAAACTTTTAACCTCCCATTTGACTATTGCATCATTGATAACTACAAGTTGTTAATGCAAGTGCTTCGGCAGGTTTTCTCTCAGAGTTTAAAACTCAGTTCCAGTTCTTCATCAGCAGCTGCATGGATCCAACTGTTCTATTTGCTTCCAAAGGAGTTATATTTTCCCTTTGTTGACTTTCTCTTCTTTGTTCTCAGGATCATCTTTTGCTTCCTGCCACCAACCACAACAAAGGAAGTCGACCCAAGATGTCTGTGGTGTTGCCAGCCGTGAACATAAATGGTATGCACTGCAGCACAGACACAACAGTTGAGGAGTTTGGTCACTCAACACAAAGTAACAGATGAGAGGCAAACTGGGTGCAGATTCAGAAACACGTCTCCACACAAGAATGCATTACTTGTGACCTAAGACACTAGAAAAACTTCTAGGACCAAAATAGACCACTCTTCCTTTTTAAGCCTATTAAGGTGATACTGATCTCGTTTTCATCTGTGCTGGTATTTTGTTTTCCAAAATCTATATTCTTGGATTGTGAGTGAGTGTCAACTTAAATCAGCATTTCTTTAAAGGTTTTCTTTGCTAAAACGTTTCTTTGATATCTGGCATCTTGTTAGTAGAATGTCTTTGCTCTCTCCCTTTGAACCCTTTGTGGTTTCTGTCATATCCTTCAGCCTCTGTTTATGCTCTCTGTTGCATTTAGAAATGTTGTTAAGTGTACAGCCACTGACCAAACCACACACAGGCACAAAAGTAAAAAAAAACAACAGCTTTTTCAGTGTGGCCATTTTGGCTTTGAATTTTGTTTTTTGTTTTTCTGGATTTTTGTTTTTGTTTTTAGATTTTGTGCTGAAAATAATGAAGTTGACGCCTGAGCACAGACTTGTGTCTCAAACATTTTTTATTGCTGTTACATTGAAAAGATACGATTGTTAAGGCAAACATTTAAAGAATGCCGAACGCCAGCTTGAATGTTTGACTTTACATCCATCATCTGTACATTACAACAGTGATGATGTGTGCAACTTTGACATGTCTGCCACCTGCAGGCAAGTTAGAGTGCTGCTGACTACGTATCGGTATTTTGCAAACTAAGTTTCAGTATTTTCAAAACTATGCTGGAGACGTGTTCTGTTTTCAGTTGCAAAGTTGCAAAAGGAGAAATGTGAAATCTTCATGTATTACCAAAGGTTCTGAAAATCCAAGACAGCGAAAACCCGGCAACTTGAACATTTTACACAAAAACATTTTACCACACAACTTATATCGAGGCCCAACGCTGTTCTGTCCATTTATCCTGGGGACACAGCAAGTCCAAGCCAACATGTTGGTCAACTAGTAAGTTCTATTTTTCTTGTGTTTCTGTTGACTGTGTCCTCCCAGTTATATGATTATATTATATACGCAAAACATTTACTGTCATTGTGGCTGGATGCTAGTGATGAAAAAAATCACGTTACTTTCAAGCAAAGTCCTCTTCAGATTATAGAGCAGGGACATAGCTCGTTTTGACTGCTTCATTTCCTCTTAAAGAAAGCAATTGCTGTCCACAGCTTGTCATAGTGGGTGGCAACCAGAGCGCACTTGGTTTGCGGTTTGGGGGGTGGTTTCCACTGGCCCATTTGAGAAGCAATCACCCATTTATTTGTCCACCTGCCCTCAAAAACAGACCAATCCAAAATATTATAACACTGGTGTGCATGAGATACGCCTCAATATCTGAGCAATTTTTTGGCAAAAATCTTGGACTTCAATTGGCGTATTTGTTGCCATTGTTTTTTGGGGGGGGGGTTTTGACAAGTAATTTACGTATACAGATGTTTTTGATTTCCATGAGATCATCATAGCTTTTCTCTATGGCCTCAGATTTGCTGGATTATCGATGCAGCATGTCAAAGTCAGGTCATCAGAGATCTCAGTGGAAAGAAGTCTTCTGTCCAAATACTGCAGACTTAATTATCAGCTGGCTTGATTTTCAGCAAGCCTGCCGGACAGTGAACTGAAAGGAAACCAGCTCAAGAGGGTCCGAGCAGTTAGGAAGACAGACTGTTGTCGTTGGCTGTTAACCTGGCATTTTTGTCAGAAATCTCCTTGTACTTCTGTTATCTCTCTGTCTTGACTGTGGCAAAGCACCAGCAACAGATTTGATTAGTGATTCAACCAACTCTGAGAGGAGTGAGTCAGAGGAATATGAGCCGGTTACTCAGCATGGAAGACATGACCATTGGGAAATAACTTTTTTTTCTGAAAGGGTGGTGTTAGGGATGAAGATTGATGAAGATAAACATTGTTCTTGGTTGGTCTTGTCAGGGAGGAATGTTAAGGTCCGTGTCGGTCAGATGGCCCATTGAAACAGCAGTAAATAGTGAAATCCAAGACCTCCTTTTCAGCTAATTGTTGAAATGGCCAAACAAAGGTGCCATTCAGGGAGAGATATCGGGTCTGGAAAGAAAACCTCAAGAAAAGGGTCTTGGATTTGCATGATCTGTCATGGATGCCTGCAGTTCGCAAATTCAAAACATTTAATTCTTCTGTGTTTTGTAGCAAAAGTCTTTTCCTGGCATTAGCGTCTTTGGATCTAATGTGTTGGCTGGGTCATATGGTATCTTTTAGAGAGGGGACTAACACAAGTTTAGAGTTAGCACAGATGCTTTTGCAGTAGCTCCAGCATCTGATGCCACAACTGCTCCTCCTGGTAGCTCCTCACTGACCTCATAGCAAGGACTATAGTTAAAAAACCAAGCCAACAGAGGCTGACGGAAAAGAGGTCGGACGTGATTCTCTAGTAGCACAACACTCGCGTGGTCCACCCTCCTTCAAAATATAAAGCCCCATGTGCCACACAGATGACAGCCTTCAAGTAGCATTTCAGATTTATGTTGTCTTTGTTTGGAACTTTGAAGTGATTAAGTGCAAATGTACATATTAAGCTGGGCGAGACCCTTAGAAAGTAGAAATGCTGTCCTTTTTCTGGAGCATGATTGCTCCACAGTGGAGGATAATTCCTTCCAGCTCCCTGTTGCTGCTCTGCTCTAGGAATGCCTTCCTTCTCCAGTTGCTAAATGGTTTTCATCTGGAGGACGTGGATAGACTCTGTTAATCTGGAGTGAGCATTTGGTCTGTCTTGGTCAATAACTGAACATTGAAGATAGAGACTTTGATGTAAGCCATCGTCTGTTTCTGTCTCACTCCGTGTCCACGGTTGAGGGGCTCTGTTCAAGTTACTTGACCTTGAAGTCCTTGTTTCTCTCTGAAAACATATCTGGCTGAGCAGTGACTCCTCATAAGGACTGAAGGGTGTGTTTATTTAATGATTCTCGGAGTTTGAAAGTAGCTCAATCAAGTGGAAGCGACATGTTTGGAGGAGAGGAATGTTTTGGAGATGACATCATTTACAGGTGGATCGACCATGAGACGTACCTCAGTCTATTTTTACTTCTCTGAGATTGTACATGTGTAGCTAACAGGCAGCTTATGCTGGGGGTTCAAGGTAGAGTTCTGCACCACTGAACGAGTCGGGGTCAGATTTTCCTACTCCTCTAATCTAAACAAACATCCCCACCAGTGCTCTGAAAAGGAGTGCATTCTCACCAACCAAAATGTTTAACCCTTGCCATCCTTGCCAAAATTCGTTCCAACTTGTGCAAGTGATTCTTTGCCTCATTGACTTGATCTGTTGATGGCAGCATCGGCCAACGGTCCACCACTTTGGTACAGACTATATCTCACCAACTGTTCAGTTGATTGCAACTGAAGTGAAATTTTGCACAGAAGTTCATGGCTCCCAGATGGTGAATCCTGCCGACTTTTGTGATCCTATCACTTTCCCTACAGCACCACCCATGAGGTTGATATTGGTTTTTAGTTTTTATTGAATTGTCTCGGCAACTATTGGATGGATTCCCTTGAAATGTAGTTCAGACGCACTGTCCCCTCTCAGGACGAATTGTATTGTAAGTCATCCCTTAACTTTTCCTCTAGGGCCATCATCAGGTCAAAATTGTAATTTTTCCTTTACTTGGCATTATAACTAAATACCTGCAAAACAAATGACAAATGACATTCCCATCAGCCTCAGCTGTACTTTGTTTTCTGTGCTAATTCACAAATGTTAGAATGCTAACATGCTAAACTGAGATGATTAATATGGTAGGGAATGTACCATATCTGCTGAACATGACCATGTAAGCATTATCATTGTTAACATGCTAGCAGGCTGTTGTTAGCATTTAGCTCAAAGCACTGCTGTGCCAAAGTATAGCCTCACAGAGCTGTTTGCATGGTTGCAGACTCTTTTAGCCTTGTTACTGCCTGTTAGATTTTTGACTAATTTCCAAATGGCAAAACATTTTTCTACAACATTGGCTTGTTCCACAAAATGAAGACAAAAGATGAGCATATTGGCAGAATCTTCTGAATCAAAACTCTCTGAAAATTGGCTATTACATTAAATGGAAATCCTTTTTGACTCGCATTTAGTTTTATTGACCATTATCATGCCTTGTGATTTTGTGATTATACTTGCTGATGAATTGCTTCCTTTTCTGATATTAACAAAACCTTCCCTCATGAGCATGTCCTCAGAGTTTGTGCCAGTCTGGCAGTCACCATCCTCGGGAGATGCACTCTCAGGTTTCCTCGGATGCATCATTGCCAGACACAGGGGTTTTATCAGCACACACCAGCTCACTGTGTCGCTGAAGCTTTCTGGAACACCTCCAGATGGCACTAGTAAAAGGGGGAAAGAGACCACGCAGAGCAGGACAGTACATTTGGCAGCTTCTTCAAAGAGCTGCTGTTTAAAGTTGGGCCTCGTGGCTGTGTGTTTCCTGTTTCACTGTCTTCTCAAGCAGTTGGCTGAATAGAATTTAGACATTTTGGTAATTTGCTGAAAGGTGGATGCAATCAGTGCGGGGAATTAAACGCGAGTCTTCAGTTTGGATAATGGTTTAGATCATGGCCCACAAATTACAGTGCAATTTTTTTGTAATTATTGGGCACTTACAAAATAATTATGGGCTATAGGAATCTCGTTAAGGGGTAACAGAAGATAAAACTCTCAAAATAAAGAAGGAACAGCTTAAACCTGCATTAAATGATTTTTATTTTTACAAGATGTAAACACAACATTGACCATCATTGCCTTTTATTTTTGTTTTTGTCTCTTCCAACTCCTTCATCTGGGTCTTTTACTGTTAGGAATTTCCACTGAAATCAGCTTTTTGCTGCAGCTGGAAACTATGTTGGTGAGAGTGAATTAAAGCAGTGACGTTGCTGCCCTTAAATCCAAAACAATGAACTGAAAGACTCTAAAAAGCTCAGAATAGTAATTTCATTTATTAATATAAAAAATATTAGTGCAGCTTTAGAATTTATGAGACAGATTAATTTAGATGTGACAATTTTTATTACTTAAATTTAGAATTCTCTAACGGAGTCAAGGACTAAGTACATGGGACAAAACAACTATTATATGGGGGAAATTGTGAAAGTTGCTCACTGGAACAGCTGATATACAGATTCAGTGAGCCACCTTAAAAGGGCTGGCAAACTCTTGCACCTACAAACCCACTTTCAGTACAAATGACTGCTGCCTCCTGTTCACTGCTGCATCTCTGTTCAGTTTTTATACGCAGTTATTTAAAGATTTTTTTTTATTCAAAGACTTTTTGCTTTGTTCTTCCATGCTTGCATTTTGTAAACCTCATTTTATTCAACATCCATCATAATTTGCAAAATTTCCATTTTCTTCATCCTCCTCATGTGTTGTTCATTTGGCTTATGCATGTGACACGTTTGCACTTGCGCTGCCTGATCTGTTGGACTTCTGTTTATTGTTGGATTGAAATTAGCAAAGTGGTGATAATGTCAGAGCATTTTAATTTGAACTGAACAGAATCCACAGGCTTGACTGTTTAGTGATGACAGGGCCTTGAACCAAGGGGGAAAAAATCAGCTGTGATCTCATCAAACTATATGGAGATAGACAGAGAATAACTTTTCCAGCTCTGCTTCAGGCAGAAGCCTAATTTGAGATAGACATAGCGTGACAAAGAGCAAAATCCTGACCCAGAGGATGTTTTCCAGAGATGTCTGCTTAAACACTGAGGCTGTTTGAAAAGTTCCAGTTTCAACGCAGGTGCAAAAGAGGAAGTTCAGCAGCAGCATGAAGTCATACTCAGCATTATGTCTACTAACCATCTAATGATGTCAACATCCGTGGAGTCTTCCGGCTGCAGAAGGGGCTATTGTACTGTCTCTGTACAGTACGATCTGATAAACTCTAACTGCCTCTAAAGTATAGGTCCGTGGAAATCCTGCAGAAGGGCAGAAGAAGCTGATGTCTTGCACACATGTCTGGAAAAAGACAGCTTTTCAACTACTTGCAGCATTCTCAGGCATTTTAAAGACACCCTACAGCTCCGTTTCTGGGTCATATACGAGTGCACTTAAACTGGCTGAGGTGTGTTTGGCTTGTGTGCTCCATATGGGGAATGTTGTTATCATCTTGACTCTTTCGCCGAAAACACAAAGGAAGCCAGGAGTCTTTAAGTTGTCTGTTAATGTAAATACACAAGGGATCCCTCAATGTGTGGTTAATGGCTTTTTCTAGCAAAGAATTTTACAAGCGTGTCCACTTTAGAGGATGTTCTTCCTCCACGCTGAGTAAAGTTAGGCAGTGGGAATGTGCAGCAAACTACCAACCACACTGTTGTCATACGTCCAGCATTTTTTTTTTTTTTTTCAAACTTGAATTTCCCAAGATAAAGAGTAATTACTTTATAGGTCAAACCTCAGGATGAACTTGTGAAAATGTATTTATCTTTGATAATGAGCTTTGTGTTTATCCTCATATTCCACACCATCTGTGATGTGTGTGCATTCTCAGGGGTTTTTTCAAACACAATAGCCTGACTCATCAACATCGATCACTTTCTATCCCTCAATGTTGCCAGAGATCTTTTCTTCTTTGAACTCAACAAGAAGCCTGAAAGGATACTGACTCATCATCAGCGATGGCTCGCACTCTCTCTCTCTCCCACACTCTTGCCAGACTTTCTTCTTTTTTCTTCTCAAATTTGCAGGTCCTGCTTTTGTTTAAAGCTGTTTATGTTTTTATGTTGTTTATCTCTATGAAGGAGAAATCCAGTATGTGACTCACCTCTGGACTCCCATCTGTAAACAGAACTCGCCGCGGTTCTCAGGCCCAAACTGCCTCAAACAATCCTCCTGTACACCCCCAAAATACTCTCTTATCATGTCTTTCTGCAACAAGCATGACAAAACAATCTGGCAGCAGTAATAATAACAATTAAACTTTGGCGAGCACTATTTTTGTGTCAAGTTGATTAAAGCTTTTGCTGTCATATAAATCCATTGGCGACAGAGCAAATACACAGATCAGTGTAGAATAACATATTAATTTAAGCATTTATTGATGCACTGAGAACTAACAATCTTCCTTTCCTGACATTACAGATAGCATCATAGGGGACAAAGAGTACGAGGTGATGATGCAGATCGACTGTGAAGTAACAGACACCAGGATCCTTCACATCAGGTCCTCCACCATCCCACCTTTGCTTCGGGTCAACCACACAGACCCGTTTTACCAGCGCTCCTCAACTGACAACCAGGCGTCACCTCCTGTCGGTGTCCTAATGGGATCTGCTTAAGATCACTGGTGGCACCTGTGTTATATATGACTCCTCAACAAAACCCATGAAGACAAACACATCACAAGGCCTCAGTTCACACTTTTTTTATTTGATGAAGTATATTTTAATACTCCCACTGGCTTAGGTTGGTCAAATTGTCAGCACCAGTCAGCCACATTCTTTATTCAGGCTGATATCCGGAGGTATTCTGTAGCTCCTTGTGTGGCAACACTGATTCGCTGTAACCCCAGACGCCCCACATAAGGGTAATTGCTTAGCGGCAGGGGGCAGAGCATTGAACCCTGAGTCACCCCATCATAACACAAATACTTTTACCCCATAGCGGCTCTCCTCAAGTCTGCTCTTTCTTTTTTTTTTTTTGGTTCTTAATTTTGGGGCAAGCTACAAAGCCAGAGATGAAAACAGAAAATAATTATACACCTGAGATTAATCTCAGAGGGAACTTTCCAAATTCACAAAGACATTTGTGATATCAATGTTGAGAAGCACAACAGAGCAAACAGACTCCTGATCATTTGTCTGTTTGCCTCTCTAAATGAAGCAAATTTGATTAGTGAGATAGTAAGAGATTGGTTACACACAGCAATGGAGCCATTCAGTAAACTCAGGAAGTCAGGTGGTCTGTGAAAGCTAGCAGGCTGTTGTTGGCTAGTTTCCATTAATTTAAGGATTTCAGGTGCTCTGTTCTTAGAATTGTATCGATGAAGAGTTTTTTGGGTCTTTGCACTGTGCTCCTCTTATATTAATGAACAGATATTGAACATATTTATTTGTATGATTATGTAACAGTAATACCAACTCCTGTGCCGTGATACAATTCCCTCATTTCTGCTGTGAGAACCTGCTTCTAACAGGATTTATTGAGTTACATTTTCTCTATCTCTATCTATGCTTTGTGGGAACATTTTATTTCAATATACTACAGAAATCTAAATTACATATTGTATATACCAATAATAAATGTTGGATTGGAAGGAAACGTAGGGGAAATATTAGCAGGGAATTTATTTAGCGTCAGTTTACTGAGTGATTTTATCAGAAAAATGTATCTCCGTATCTCCTCTTTGAAACCCTTACTTTAACCATTGAGCTGAAAAGACAGATGTTTAACATGTAACCACTGGTGAAAAACCCTGCTTGAGTCCTGATGTCTCCGTCCACGGGCTAAATTGCACTTCTATTTGGCGCACTTCAGCCTATACTGAAATTCCAACCTAGTGTAAATTCTTTTTTAAAAACTGTGATGGAGTTGTATTATCTGATCATTTTTAGAACTAGTTTGTTATAGATTTTTGCACTATAAATGCAGAACGTGGGAAGATCAGTTCTTGCTTGAAATGCCTTATATCCGTAACCTCATTTTGACTACCTGTAATTGGTTATATAAATTGACACAAAATAAGAAATTATGCATTATCAGAATTGGAACCTATTTGCTTATATAGACAGTTTTTGTATACATTGTAAAAACAACATATGATACTTCTGTGTGTGAAAGTGCTTTTCTTTTAGCTACATGATTGTACAGATGGTTACGTTTTCACTCAACAGATGCCCATAAAAAATGTGGAGGAAAAAAAACATGCCCTTTGCTTGTGTTTTCTTAAGCCAGGCCATCTGTGTGTGTAATTTTTTCCCCTTTTGTTTTCAAGAATATATTTGATTCACCGCAATGTTTTCACTGCAACCCAGCAGGACTCACTGAAGGGACAAAGCAAGAGTACAATTAAGAACTTTTTAGGTTGTGTTTTTTTATATTTGGTTATGTGCATAAACCAAAATAAACACTGGATTTTCTCTAACTATATACCTTTGTGTGCATCCTTTGGGCTGTTAGGGGAAATCCTGTAATTGCATTTTTGTATTTTTTGCTCCAACAGGTTGAGTAGATTGACTGTTCTGGGTAGGTTCTTCCACAATAACTCAATTTACATCCAGTAACAGTAAATTACAGGTTTGAACACTGATTCTTTGTATGTCTGTATTTATTGTTCTTCTTTCTACCCATGTTTTTCTGCCTGTTTGTTTCCTATTCTTACAGACTTCCAGTTGAATTCACACTCACACTCTGTGATTACAGCCACTTTAACTGTAACTGGCCAAACAAAGAAGACAGTTTCTGTTAGTATGACCAAACTTTATTGTAGTCTCCGCAGAACAGTCTGATATGGAGGGAGTAAGTGCTTTCACAAGACAAAACAGCAATACCTGTGATATTAGAGGACCTGTGGCATATGATGCAAAACAAAAAAATGAATACAAAATAATGTGTGTAAAACAGAAAAATGTAATTTGTCCACATGGGGGTTTGTTCAAAGAGTATGCTTCTATGAACAGGTTCTTTTATGTGAAGCGTTATTTAACCCAAGTCATGAGCTTATTCTTTCTACATTCATTTATCTCATAGGGCTTTATTACAGTATTACAATATATACAGTACAACTTGATGTGTTGACTAAGGAATCAGGCTCATAGTTTCATTTATTTCATGTATAAATTTATAAAAAAAAAAAAGTAGTACATTTGTACATTTGGCCCCCCATTTGTCTCCATACTGAAGGCCATATGGACTGATCTACAATCCATTCAAACCATAGAATCACCTTTTCAGAATAAGTGCTGGCAGCACCTTAAGGGTCAACATAGGCAAACTTAATGTTGTATGTGACTTGGTGTCCATTGTCCCACGCATACAAAACACCCTCTTTAGGATTGTAGTCAATCTGCGTGGTGTAGGTGTAGTTGTTGGTGAAGGGCATTCTGGGAATCATCTGAGTGTTTGTGTGGGTGTCGAAGGCGTATTCCAGGTTGGCATCCCTTTGGTTGTAGCTGTCAACAGCGTACAGGACGCCACACACAATGAAGCAGTTCCCGTAGTGGTTTCTCTTGAGGCCGGTTCTCCAGGTGGTCTCCCTCTGCATGCTGAGGTCTGAGGGGTTCAGTCGACTCAGAACAACCACTTCCTGTAAGAAGCCCTCATCGTCCAGTGCCGGGTAGATGATCCACAGGCCGCTCTCGTCCACAGCAAAGGTGACGTCTGAGTGACTGCGCCACTCCCAAGGTGACGAAGACTCCTCGATCAGGGCATCGTGCAGCAGGGTCCAGGCGGCCACGTAACGCTGACGCAGGTCGTACTTGATGATGTCTCGGGAGAAGGCTCGGCTGTAGTAGAAAGCCCCGTTGTAGACCACGTGGCCAGTGCCAATCCAGTTGTAAGGAAGCTTGTATGAGTTCGTAAAACGGCCTAGAAATGACAAAGAGGAATGGAGAAGCTTGAAATTCATCAAAGCAAAATGAAAACAGAGGATTTTAGTGTTGCCTAGTGGCTCTTACCTCCTTTGAAAACCTCCAGGTTGCGGAACTCCAGGAGGTTATTTCCATAGTAGAAGTCTGTGACATAAATTTTGTCATTTGTAGACTTTGGATCTTTCATCCATGCTCCTTCATTCCTGCCATAGGTGTTGTGAGTAACTGGCTCTGAGATTGTTGCTAAAGTGTCTTTACACTCCCCTGTGAAAGAATCAGAGCGCCATGAGTGAGGATTTAGAAGCAGTTTAACATCATCCGCACCTGCGCCAGTGTCTGATTATAAATAATTAGAGGCTTTTGTTCTGATCAGCTTGAATCACGGAAAGACTGAAATTGCCAAAAAGGACTGAGCGTTAAATTACAAAGCTTAGAGATTTACAGAACAATATCAATTTAGAACTAAATTACATCTTTCATAACAATATGAAAAGAGTTTAGGCGTGATGTCAGTCTTTTCCATTTGTCATTTCAAACTAGTTACAGCAAATGTTAACAAGAAAATTCACAGGATATTTTTCTTTCTTGGTAATATCTTTGGCGGTGCACTTGTCTAAGCACCTGCTGAGTTGGGGTTTTTTTTTTAGCCACTCTGGCAGCATGGCTACAGGGATGTCTGTCGGACTGAAATATCTCACTATTGGATGGATAGCCCTGAAATTTTGTTCAGACATTCATGGTCCCCACAGGATGAAGTGTGCAGACTTTGGTGAACCCCTGACTTTTCCTCTTGCTCTACCATGAGGTTGACATCTGTGTTTTTTGAAGAAATGTCTCAACAACTATTAGATGGACTCCCATGAAACTTGGCAAATACATTCATGCCCCCCTCAGGATGAACTGTGAAAACTTTGGTGATCAACTGACATCATAAAGTACAAATAAACATGGTGGACAGAATATATTTGGTGAACTTCACTTTTTTAAAAACTTTTTTTAAATTCAGCACGATCATGAAGTCAAAATTTTTACGACATTCCCATCAGCCTCAGCCATTCTCTGTGTTCGTACACATTTTACCTGCTTAACATGAGCATGCCAACATTAGCATGGAGCTCAAAGCATTTGACATATAAACTCCACTTACCGGGTTTCCTTGAAGGAGATTCCTCTTGCCTTTGCATCGGCTCATCTAATTCCGGTTGTCCCTCCTTTTCCCTCTTCCTCTTCCCAGCTGATTTTGTATTTTCGTTTGACTTGAACAGCCTGCCTGGTAGTGGTAGTGGTAGTGGTGGTGGTGGTGGTGGTGGTTGAAGAAGAGGTAGTCGCAGGTGTGGTGAAAGGCAGAGATGTGTGACTAGATAAAGTGATCGGTCTCTGTGTGTTTGGAGGCAAAGTCAATCCTGAAATGAAGGCGGATTCACTTTCGTGTTCTGGTGTTGTGGTAGTAGCCCTCGTGGAGGTAGCTGTGGTGGAAGCAGCTGTGGGGTGTATTTGTGCTGAGGTTGGAGCAGCATGGGTTGTGATGGTCATCGTGGAAGTTGGGCTGGTAGCTGAAGCCTCTGTTGCATGGTCTGATGAAAGTGTGCTTGAATGAGCTGCAGCGCTGACAGGGATGGTTTGCATTTGTTCTTTCACTTCCAGGTTAAAGGTTTCCATCATGGTGGTCGGTAAATTTTTTGTTGTGGATGCTAAATGGATTTCATTTGTGGCTTTGTTTTCAGAGGGTTGGGCTGTGTTCCTTGTAGTTTTGGATGTTTCTTCAGCTGGTTCAGCCATCAAAGGGATCGGCAACTTAACGATTCCAGCAGTGAGTCTTTGAGGTGCAGTGTCTGTGGTCCTTGTTCTTTGTGTGGTAGTGGTTGGTCCAAATGTGAGTGATGTGTCACCCTGTACATCTGTAGACGCATCCACTGTTGTGGTTCCAGTGGCACTGATGAACTCATTTTCTTTCCATTTTGATTGGCTCATCTTCTTGGAATCGTGCAAAGGACCTGTTGTCTTTGGTCGAAATGATCTTGGTCCCGCTCTTATCCTGGGGCGAGGGGCTTTGTGTTGTAGAAGATTCTCCTCAATGAAGAGGTTAATTGGGCCGTCGCCACTAAATCCATGATACTCAAAAACTAAAATAGGGTAAAGAAAAGACTTGGTCAAATAATCTGAGCGCCAATTTTCCAAGACTATCAAAATTGTAAAGTAAGTCGTCTCTGAATTAATAAATTACAACTGCAGGCAACTTAAGTAAGCACTAAGCTTCGGTGACTATCTTTAAATATTCTGACATCACATACTGTAATGTGATTATCCATCCAAACAACTTATTCTGTTTCATGGTTAGCGGACTGTAGATGCATAAGGAAAAGGTAAAGGTATACTTTTTAAGCATGGATGATCGCTTGATTGTCACAAGATCCATTTGTATATTTTTTCTCTGCTACTACGCTTAAAGCTGAATGAGGGTTTGCACTTACAGTTCTCTCCAGGATCCCCGTCATCCGCCACCATCGGATCTGGCTCAGATTTGTAAAAAGTCATTCCTCTGATGATCATTCCATTGGAGCCAGACTTTGACACCTGAGAAGCCTCCTTGTTGGCTTCGTTTTTGGCAGTCACCTGAGGTTTGACCTCAATGATCTGAGCAGAACCATCTGGCTTTAGGAAGGACGGATTTTCCGCAATAAACTTCTCCTCATACTTTTCCTGTTAGTGGACAGATGGATACACAAAACCTCTATGAGGCAAAAACATAAACCATGCAGCAGGATGAGATCAGTGCATCTGCCTGATTACATAATGGGATAGTATTTGTCAGTATCAGCTTTTGACCACTGAGACAGATTTTAGTGAAGAGTTTTAGTGTCGCATTAGAGTGTAAGTGCTAGTTCAAATGCATGTTAATCCTACTAAGAAAATTTTTAGCTCCAACCTTCCAATTATCTCGGTAACTCTTTCACACATTTTTGGTCCTTAATCCTGGAGTCGCTGATTTTATGAAGGAGTTTGTGGAAAGAACACATAATTGTTCCTTTTGTTTTGAAGGAACTCGAGACTTCATAATGGAACATGTGAATCCAATCACTTCTTTTATAGGTACATGCCGAAATTCAGTTAATTAAGTCGGAGCCTTCAAAACTGCTTTAAATATACAATAAGGATTTGTATACAATGCTACACTTAACACAGGATACAATCAAAAGGTCTTATCATGAATGCATTTATCTTCTTTTTTGAGGCACTATCAATTTATTCAATAGTTACAACACAGTGAGGTATAACACACTGGTGCAATTAAGACATATGCATGCACTGGGTAGGTGTACTATATAGTTGCTAGCAACCTGTAATTATTTACAGTTTGAACTTGATGCTGTCTTAGTCATTGTTGAATAATTACCTGGTAAATACTAGGCATTAGTGTATAATTTGTTATCTCATTTAATGATACTAGCTAAGTAATGATCTTAGAGTGACAGTAATTTTATATCATACTTGGTACAACTTTATTTTCAGGTGCTAACTACCTCTGAAAGCATAAATCTAAATAACATAATCTAATCTAATCTAATCTAAATAACAAGTGAATACTTATTCACATGGCAGTTAAATCCTAATATATCCTTCATAAATACAAAGTAATTACTCTACCTAATGTATGTGTTATGTCATGGCACTAACTACAGGCAAATAATTACTTTAAGCACCAATAGTTATGTAGTTATTACTATGTTATTATAGTACAGTAAACTCAAGAACTACACAGACCAGCATCTATAGCTGAGTCCCTTTCTATACCTCTATGTTACCCCATCTGTTGAGCCTGTGATATCAGTGTTAAGACGTCACACTTGCCTGTGGGTTTAGAAATGCTGCAGCCCCGTTGACCTCGCTGACTCTCTTCTTGTCCTGATGCTGGACGGGGGGAGGGGTGGACGGGCTTTCCCTCACATCCGACTGGATCGGAGGGCTCTCCTGGGGCTTCACCTCATCCGTGGTGTTGTTCAGAGACACCGCCTTCATGCAGATGTGGACAAATCGGATATTAACAGAAATGCTGTGCATGTTTTGAATAGGAAAATAGGCTGCAGTCATCAGTAATCACTAACAGAAGGAAAAAGTTGAAATGGGGAATATCTTGAGTCATCAACGGGTCTTTTTCAAAGCAGAGATTTTCAATTGTCAACGTAGGAAAAGCACAAGTGTTACTAATAACATTAAAAATCACTCTGTTCTATTCAAATGTCCCAGTGAGCCATGATGGTGAGCCAGCATGAACAATCAGGACCCTGAAACTGGAGCAGCTAAATGGAATTCAGCCATATTTTCCATTCATTTTCACCTATGCCTTTCTTATATTAGCCTGTTAAAGCAGAAGGAAGCTATGCTATAAATGGTTCAGTGCACTAGATACGCACCTCTCTTACACTTCCCAGAATGCACTTTTAACTGCAGTGAGCATCTTTGCTCACTAACAGATGTCACTACACTTCCACTTGTCTGCAGTTGACCTTTTAACTGTGATACCAAGTCACAGCTGAAACTGATAAAATAAATAATGCATATGATTGATCTGCAATTTTTTTTTTTTTTTAACTTCAGCTTTGTTTTCAATGCCAAGAAAAATCTGTGAAAAGGGTCATTTCAGAAGCAAATGTAGCTATTACCCTGACAGTTTGTTCACCACAGCTTTCTAAAATCACGCAGGCACAGTATGTTATACATGATGCTGTGATCAAGTGTTCTGGTCACTGTAACTCATCAAATTCATGTTCATTTGATCAGTGTTTTGAGTCCAGTTCACTCAGTGATTAAGAGGGTGAGACACGTACAATCAAATATGGGAGCAATTATAGATATGATTTGGATGTCATGACTAATTGGACCAAGTTTGACTGAGGCAGCTCAAGTCTGGGACAGCTGCTGTTAATAGAGGTGAGAGAAAAAAGTGTGATATGGAAGGATTCTAATGTTCCAATCAAAATTATTTTAACCATTTTTTAAAAAATGTAATGACTCATAATGCATCACACAGGTGGTTTCGGTTAGTTCGGATAATTAGATTCTTCTCTGTCTGGGCATGTCGACCTGCGGTGAGCTTTGCTGCACCTGCTTGGATGAAACAACTTCATTTCATTTCATTTCGGATGTTTATGATTCATTTCATGGGGTTTGGTATAACAAACTGTTGAAAGGCAAATCGTTTATTTCCTGACACATCATACAACACATCTTAACATCAAAGAATTCATACCTTGAAGCTTTAAGCCATTTCATTTCAGCTGACACATTTAGGTTGATATAAATACTATTATATAATAAAGATTTGGTTCATATTTCCATCCTTTCAATCATTTCAATCATAAACTTTTGCATGATCATTCCTTCTTGTAAAACCTATTAGCACCACTTTGTGCTTATGTAAAATCAACATATTTGCATGAATCTTTGCCAACAGAAGATACTGGTCACTTTACCTTTTCAATGTGTTCCATGCGATGCAGGAGCTTGTTGGTAACGGAGTGCAGCTTCAGTAGGTCCATGCCATAGAAGGAGCCCTCCAGCAGCTCAAGGATGGTGGACAGCTACAATGATCAAGTGGATTCCATCAAAAAGGAGGTTTGCAAATTCAAGACATGCCATGTGTACAATACACCTATCCATCTCATCCAAACTCAGACTCTCTGGTTATGGGTAAAATGTGAGGCTATGCTTTCCAGGACTTGATCAAATGTGATATCCAGCCCCTCAGTGATCCAGGCCTCTCCAGAAACAGGACAGCAGCCTGATGTGCACTGAAGGCTCTACACGGGAAACGGACATGATGACACTTCACCTTGACATTCTCGTTTCCAGCTTCCCTAAGTTTTTTCAGCCTGAACTCCCCCTCGCATGGGTTGACAGCTGACGGAGGAGCGATGCAGGCGCACTTGCACTCCGGGTCCAGATGTGATTGTCTCCACAGTGTAGAAATCCTGCTCGCTGGCGCTGCCCTCCTCGATCCGCCGGCAGGCGCTCCTGCTCAGGGGTCTGACAACACATTTACAGCGACAGTCAGAGCCTTCCGAGAGGGCTTTCACTTTGTCATAATCACCCAGCAGCTACAAAGAGAAGAGGACGCATGTATTTTCCACCACGCTCAATCAAAAACGTTTCAATTTGCACGCACGAAATGATGAAAAGAGGTGAATGAAATGTGTGTTTGCTGCTACCTTAGAGAGGATGTTCTCCTGCCCGTCCAGCTCCTCCTGCAGCGGCTCCTGGTGCTCTGCCCTGCTCCCGGACCGGGACCCGGGAACAGCCCAGCTCCCAGACCGGGACCCGGGGTCAGCCCAGCTTCCAGGCCGGGACTCGGGATCGGCCCAGCCCTCAGACCGGGACCCGGGATCAGCCCAGCCCTCAGACCGGGACCCGGGGTCAGCCCAGCTCCCTGACCGGGATCCGGGGTCAGCAGTGCTCTCAGTCCGGGACCCGGGATCAGCCCAGCTCCCGGACCGGGACCCAGGGTCAGTCCAGCTCTGAGGGGCTGCAGAGCTCCACGGGACAAACACACAGCACAGCACGATGGCAAAGCATAACTTATACATGTTGCGAGGCTCACAGAGCGCAGCACAGAGAAACTCTCCTGCAGGTATCCTGGCAGGCACAGCCTGTCACCAATTAGTTTAGCTGCCAAGTAAATGTCATAGCCTGCTTCTGGCTCCAAAATTACAGATGTGCATTCAGAGGTGTCATCAGACAGCGAGATTAAGCTTTACAGCGCGATGCCATCGTTTTCATTGTCACAGTGAAAAGCAGGCTGACTGAGAGCAGAGAGAGCGTCTGCAGGCGGTGAGAGAGCAGCCGGCATCTGCTGCAGCTGACAGGAGGCGGATCACATCACACTGGCAGGAGGAGCTGGACCTGCTTCACAAGACTTCTCAGACATGATGTGCAGCACAATCAATATTGGTCAGGAGGAAAATATTCACTGAAAGCGTCAATCTGCAAATTGAATTTTGAGATTCAGTTTGCAGTTTAAAGTTCTTAAGCACATTTCCAGTTCTAAATCTTAAACAGCAGCCTGTTGCACATTGATTTGACGCCACTTCACAGCAGCAGCACATATTCAGCTGTGGTTTTGCTGCCCTCTGGCGGCAGCAGTGTTCACTACAATGACAACAAATACAATTTTGTAATTTACTCGTTTATTTATTCTTTGAGGCACATTCAATGTATGCACTTCTTCCTGTAATATGATACATGGATAAAGAAAATTGAGCATGAGAAGTTCAGTTAAGGCACATGGTCCCACGTTGAGAATTGTGACATTTTTCGTAAAAAAAAAAAAAAAAATCCCTGTGTTGTGATACCAAAATAATAGTTCTGCCTTGTAACACTTTGCAATCATCATCCATAGGAGAACAATCAAGTCTCACATTAAATAACTTAAAATTTATACAAATTGCAGTAGTTACCATTATAATTGCACATATACTTTAAAATCTACAAACCCTCAGTTGAATTCCTCTTCATTTTGCATTTTCTAGTCTAAACTTACATTTGAACAAACTATTAAAACAATGGAGCACAACAGAGTGCCTTTTTGTCAAATGGTTTTTCATGATGAATGTCCACAGACATTTTTACAAATATCCTACAGAATAATCTTATAGTAAGTGTCTCTTTTCTACTTGATGCTTTCGTCTGTAGTGAGCTTCAATACAGTCTGTGTCCAAATAACCTTTGGGTCTTTGAAACAACTGCTACTGGCCTCAGACTGACCAGAGACACCCAGTGAGAAAACTGATATGTAGGCTGTAGATTTTAGTGCTTGGGCTACAAGTTAAAACAAGGGTGATAATTTATGTCCCCTAGCATCCATCATGTTCCATCCTTTCGTCTGCTGTCACAGGCAGGATGAGGTGAGAAATACGACTCCACAGTCCACCATACTTGTCAAGGTCCATCCTGTCAAAAGATACAGGATGTCCTTCAGTGAGGAACTTCTTCTGAAGGTGATCATCCACCATCTCCTCCACAGTGCTCAAACGACTCTTGGCAGGAATCTCCTCTTCTTCCCCCAGCAGTACTGTGAAGATCAGACAAGTCTTCTTGTAGGCAGCGTTCTCATGGTCGCAGTACCGATAAAAAATGAGGGTGGAGCCTGGAGGCAGCTCCTCGAAGCGGTGAATGACAGCAACAGGTTTGTCTCCTTCAAAAGCTGCCTGCAGCTTGCTATCAATGTCCAGTTTGACCTGGTCGCTGTCCTGGCGGGCTTTGCTGGCTCCATCGATGTGGAGGACGGAGGCATTGAGGGTAGAAGAGAAGGCAGAGGCGAGGCCCTGAGCCAAACAGCGCAGCGTCTTCTCAGCTCTGACGCCCGCAGTCAGGATCAAGCTGACTGGCTCTGTGGGCTGCGCTGTCTGGAGGTGCCTCAGCAGGTGGATCTTGCTCCTATTCCACAGCTCAGCACGCTGGTTAGGGAACTGGGTCTTTAATTTATCCATCTGCCTGAGAAAGATGTCTATCTGCCGTACGTCATTTTTCTGAGGTGGAGATTCAGGTTGGAGGAGATGCTGCATCAGGATGGCAACACCAACCACTATACCCACTGCTATCAGGTATCTGCTACTTCCTATAGAGAGAAAGCACATGTGTTGAGTCAACCAGTACTTTATCAGTTCTTTGTTTTTTATATATCAAGCAATATACATACATATATTTTAATCACTGAGATGCCAATTCATTCAATTTTACTTCAGTCATTTGACTAGTAATCACCACGACACTGAAAAGAAACAAGAAAAGATAACATATAGGGAAAAAATAACAACATTACCTCCAGGACTTTCAGGTTCAGTGTTCTCCTCAGTGGTAGGGTGAATGGTTTCAATGTCATTTCTCTGTTCATCTCTCACTTCTTCATTTGGGGTATCTTGTGGCAACGCTCTCTGTGGGGAGGTTGTGTCCTGTCTGCTTCCATTATCTAAGCAACAGGAGGGAACAAAACCATTAAAACAAACTAAACAGACACCACAATCACTGAAAGTAAGTGAAAGTAATCATTAAAACAAAATGTGATAATTTGCAAATCATTTAAGATAAGATAAACCTTTATTCGTCCCACAGTGGGGAAATTCACAAAATTTATGACACATACTCTATACATATACTATAAAGACAATATATTAAATGTTTCACCTCATCAACTTCACTGATTTTTGTAAATACATGCTTATTCTGAATTTGATGGCAGCAACAAGGTTCAAACAAGTTGGGACAGGAGCAACAAAAGACTGTGAAAGTTGTGATCCAAAAACACCTGTTTGGAACATTCCACAGGTAAACAGGTTCATTGGTAACAGGTGATAGATGATCATGATTGGGTAGGAAAGGGGCATCCTCAAAGGTTGGTGGAACATCCAGAACCTCAGTACCCCACAGCAGAGAGCTAAAGGACAAGGAATTCTGCTGGGGTTGAAATTTCAGAAAAGTCGGACTCACCCTCTCCAGCTTCAGTGTCTGTGTTGTTTGTGCCTGTGGTTTCTTCTTTCAGTCTTGTGCTGGGTCCATCTACTTTGTCATTCTTTCTGTCATCCAGGGTTGGAAGACTAGTTGTTTTCGGTTCTTGCTTCTCCCCAGTGTGGTCTTCTTCTGAGAAAATTACAATAGTTTAACTTTCAAAACAGCTCAAGTATCAGCATCTCTATAATCACATTATAAGTGGGACTTAAAAAGGTCCAGTGCAGTGAGAGTTATTTTTAATCTCACAGCATTAAGGATGGGTTTACAATTTTTTAAGTCGGTTTTAAAACAATACTCACATGCCCACATGTACACCCAAAAACAATTGTTCAGTCACTGTTACTTACTTTGAAATAATTCACTTAAAACTGAGACACATAAAACGTGTTAGTGGTCTGCAGCAGGTTTTTCCAAAGTGAGTAAAACATAATTGCCCTGGCATTTATAGAGTGTGAATACAATTAATAATAATGTCTGAAGCACTTGTCATAACACTTTCACAGGAACACTCACTTGAAATCTCATCTATCGCGGTCGGCTGCTCATTTCTTGGTGTTGGTCTGTTGCAATCACCATGACCTCCATCATCAGCGTGAGGTTGGCTGCTGTTGTCCACCACACTCAGGGTGCCGATGTCATCTGGAGAAGAAGATCCGAATGTAAGAGGCACCACCGTCTCTTTAGCTGAATCGCTGTCTTTAGTAAAAACAGAAATTAAATGTCATCTGAGTCCTCGTCCTGGAGTCCCCCTGCCCTGCTCCAACACATCTGATGCAAATGAATGAGTTTGATGATGAGCTGATCATTTGAATCAGGTGTTTTGGAAGTTGGAGTCTGACTGATATACTTGTGTTTAATTTTCAATTTCTAAGGAATCTATTTTCCCTTCTATTCTGGTTGTTTTATGGTCAGAACCATTTGCTTTTTCACCAACACACCTTATGACCAACAAGTTCATTTACAATAAGTTTACATGAATAATTGTAGGTGACCCATTGCAAAATAGGTAACAAGACTGACAAAATACTTTAGAAGCACAGCAGACTGTATCAACCTTAGTTTAAATGTAGAGACAAGACATCCTGTGTCACTTTTAAATATATACATATATACTGTACATTCATGGCCAAAAAACAAACAAACAAAACATGCTTATGTGGGTGCAAGGGAAATACACAGCAACCATCACTGAATAACTGGCTGAGGGAATTCATTTTCTCCTTCGCCATGAACGTTGATTGAAATGAAACACCGACATGCTGACATGTTGGAAATGAAACACTGATATTATTCTATAGTTACTTTTAACATCGGCCAGCTCCTGGTCTTCACCATTTTCTTTTTCATTCTCTCTGTTTGTGGCCGCAGATGATGAAGCTGAATCTTGTTAGGTGAGACAGGAACCATATTTGATTAGATCAGTCGATGCAGAAACACAACTGATGAAGATACATTGAATGGATTACAACTGTCCTTGAATGTATATTTTACCTTCTGACTGGGTTACATTAAGATTATCATGTTCCTGTTTGTCCTCATCACTTGCTGAGACGTGATCTGTGTCTGTTGACTGCGTTGCTCCTTCTTTGAAATCTGATAAGAAGAGTAAATTATGACATATTCAGTACAATAAACCACTGCTGGAAATGTTTTGTTAACATTCCAGTCCAATATAATATATATATATCTGGCCACTGGTGTTTCAGTACCTGCTGTGTGCTGGTGGCTGTCTTGCTCTGCCATGTCTTTGGATGGGGGCACTGTACTCATGATGATTCAAAGCTGCAAACAAAGTTGGTACATAATGTTTGTTTTCTATATGAAGAGATGAGCACATTTATTAGTTTTGGGCAGAATCTCAAAGGTGGCTAAGCTGGTTAATAACCTGTCAACAGGGACAGGCTGAAATGCAGTCTTTGAAACAGTCTCATCAAACTCCCCAGGTTTTGAATTAACACTGATAAAAACAAAATCAGGTTCCGATTAGTGAAACTGTCAACACACATCAAAACAACAAAGATGGAAACTAAAAGCTGGAATCACTGAACTGTGTGTTTTAATGTTTCCCGATGTTTGCTAAATAACGGTTATATTTAGGGGCAAACTTAAGGAATTTGCTGTGTGATCAGACCCTGTAAACAAAGCGAAATGCTAGTTAGTTATGTTACTAGTTAGTATCGCTGTCAGCCATACTTGCTTATGGAGAAACAAAGCTAGAAACAGCGCATTAGCCACAAAACTGGTGGAAAGCTAACTGGCTAGCAGGTGTAGTGACAGACAGGTTAGCTAAGCTTAGCAAAGCAATACAAGGGTTCAGTCTGTAAAAACTGTCTTTGTGTGACTTCATAACTGCATTTCAAGTGCTTACTTCTAATTACACATTCTTACCAAACGCACCTTTGATCACATCGCCGTGGAAAAAAGGCTTCCTTATCTTTTTAGTTACGTGTGTCGCACTGACAAATCACAACACTTAGCGCGGAACCTTCAGTACTTCCTGTGTTTCTACGAAGACACTAAACGTGGTGGAACTTACTTCCGGACTTCAACGACGTCCTGTCACAAAATGTTTCCCTCAGCTCTTACAGGGAAGTCTCGCATGTCTGTGAACACGATGCTTTGTCGTATTGTTTAATTGCTGTTTGGGGGATTGATCGAGTTGTTAATAATCATAAATGGATTTCGAGGTCTCTGAAAATGCGGCGTCTCGCCCCCTGAGAAGATCGAAAAGACACGCATTAGGTAAAGTTGAACAAATTGACTATTGACAATTAGCTAGCTTAGCCTTCGAAGCTAGCTGACTTTCGCTCAATCAAAGTTTAAGAACAAAACCTTTTGAAATCATGCTTAAAGTAACCTTAGATGACTTTATCAGTGTCGACTACCTCCAGACTTGGAAGTTGCTAAAAATTAGCGTTACTTCAGCATCTAGGAGTTGTTAAGGGTTTTCTTTAACTAATCTAGACTACAGTGGTTGAGGACGCTCATTCACTATAATTATTTCTTTCTGCTCATTACCTAGTATTTAGTGTCGAGCCGACCCCCAGGGGCCCTCTGAAGAGGACCAAGAGGGTTTCAGAGAGCCGAGCTCCTGCTGCAGCTGTCAACGGGTCCAGAGATGTGGAGAACGGCTCAGAGGATGGAGGTGGGAGGCTCCAGTTAACTGTAACACAAATGAACCCTCAGTTTGCTCTATTCAAGGTGGTGTCAATAAAAACCGAAACTTTTATTTCTTCTTAACAGAGTCCCCTGGCAAGAAGAGTCGGCAGGAGACTGGAGGAGAAGTAGGCGGCAGTGGTGATGAGAATAAGATGGATGTCCAGGAATCAGTTGAAAATCTGGAGAACAATGAAGACCAGGAAATGGATACTGGGCAGGATTCCTCTCGTGGCACCCTTCAACCAAAAATATGCCAAGGTTAGGCCTGCCACCTATAGATGTTTCATTATGTATCCATCTGCCCATTTTTTCAATTGTTAATCTAATGAATATCTAAAAGTAAGTGAAAAATATTCCCTACAATTTTCCAGAACCCAGAAGAGACCTCTTCATATAGCTTGTTTTATGCAATCAACAGGCCAAAAATTAAGTTCATATCATTGACAGTTATATAAAACACAAAAAGGCAGTAAATTCTCTCACTTGATTTGCATTTCTGGTCAGTAAATGACTTGAAAGCTGATCAAAATAGTTAATAAATTATTGTATGACCAACTGATCGACTTGTAACTCGCCATGCTTACATGTCATGCTTTGTGATTTTTGTAAATAATACAATGTTACTAGAACACACTGGGCTGTGTGTTAGTAATTAAATAATTAGCTATTATAGTCTGTTTTTAATTCAGATCTCAGTTAGAGCCTCTCCACCTGTTAATTATATTTGGTAGAAAATGACATGGCCATGTCTGTGTGTTTTAATGCATCATCAAATGCATGCAGGTGCTATATTTGTACTCTAGTTGGGGCTCTAGTTCTTTTTCTATAACATCACTGAACTTTGATTCCTAAGACTTTTTGCCACCATCAGATCTAATCACAGGCAATTTAGCATTTTTATTCATTGGGGTTTTCTCTTTGTGTAATTTAGATGCTCTTGGAGACATGAATTTATCCCCTCGTGTTGTGCTTGGTCAACGCTGCCGGTCCAGTCATGCTGTAAATGAAGCCACGAGAGGTAGGGAAACACTATGACTTTGTTCCCCTTGGGAATGATTACATCAAGGGATGATAATACAGTCGTCCTAATCTGGATTGTTTGTTTTCAGTAAAACCAACAACTAAAGCACCTGTAGCCTCCACCAAGTCTGCCACACAAACCAGACCACCAATGACAAGACATGATGTGCCGATTCCTAAGATCACCAGCATGTTGGAGTACAATAGGACGATGAAGGACAAAGCCAAGAGCTCTGGTATTGTAGACATTTTTATTTAGCCAGATTTTAGTTGAATACATTGCATTGAGCATCTGTTCACTGGATTTACATCTGATAAGATTTTTCACATTAATAAATTCTGCCTTGTCTTTAGATGTACCACAAGTTAACCACCATGTCCAAGTTGTGTATCCAGCCTCAGAGAAATCCTACCCAGTGCGACAACGTGTAAATAACATTCCGACACAAAAAGAAACTTTACAGCACAAAAAACAGGGTACTGCAGCCTCAATTAAATATTTCTTAGCAGCATCTAATGTAGCTGTGACATTGATTAAATGAGATTTTATCTTTTGAAAGGGATCAAGAATCCTGCTGTTGTCAATAAAAGTTCTGGACATTCCTCTCGAGGTAAGTTATAGTCGTTTTAATTACATCATCTTTACACTCAAAGATACTTGTTCTACATTATGTGCTTTACAACATTTGAATATTGCCTTGTGTCTTGTCAGGATTCGTGTGGTATTTCTGGCGTTTGCTTCTCCTGGTGTTGCTCAGTACTGCTGCTGTCTTGCTGGTTTACAAGATCATTCCTGTACTCCAAAGGACTGCCCATGGTGGAGGGCGTCCATCCAGAGCTATAAAGCCAGAAGAGTTTGCGGATCACTTGTCTCTTCTTGTGACTCAGTTCCCCAGTCAGCGGCTTGATTTGTGGAAGAGGAGCAAGATCCACCTGGAGAAGCACCTCAACACAGCCCAGCCCACAGAGCCAGTCAGTCTGATTTTAACTGCTGGCCTCAGAGCCGAAAAGACACTGCGCTGCCTAGCTCAGGGCCTAGCCTCCTCTTTCTCGTCTGCCCTCAACGCCTCCATTCTCCACATCGATGGAGCCAGCAAAGCCAGCCAGGACAGTGATGCGGTGAAGCTGGACATCGACAGCCAGTTGCAAGCAGCCTTTGATGGAGACAAACCTGTTGCTGTCATTCACCGCTTCGAGGAGCTGCCTCCAGGCTCCACCCTCATTTTTTATCGGTACTGCGACCACGAGAACGCTGCATACAAGAGGGCGTTCTTGTTGTTCACTGTGCTACTGCCTGAAGATGAGGTCAGTGGTGAGCTGAGTCTGAAGCATGTGGAGGAGATGGTGCAAGACCATGTCAAGGAAAAGCTGGTGGGCACCAGCAGTGAAACTGCATACAATAAGATGGACACTAACAAGTATGGTGGACTGTGGAGCCGCATCTCCCATCTTATTTTGCCTGTGGTTTCTGAGGAGGAAGTAGAGCAGAAAGGATGCTAATGAGCCAAGCAGGCATCAAAGAAGAGGTCATGATACCACTTTGGACCAGCCTGGTCCCACAGAACACTGTGCAGCAGCTATGAAACAGAGAAGACGTACATGTAAATATGTCATGTGTGCTATCATTATCACACATAGACTTGAATTCAAATGTTTGAAGGTTGTATAAATCTCTCTCTGTCAGAGATAAGACTGAGTTTAACTGTTCACAAACATGTCCAGCACTGAGTTTTTATAAATGCGTACATGTACAGGCTTTGCATAAGGATGTAATAGTGGTGTTGCACCATGAATCCACATCCAAAGTAGGGTATGACATGTATATTCACATGCAGATTCAGTATACGATAAACAAAATATAGTTTGACTGATTAGTTTTCTGCTATTTCTATATCATAAATCTGTATCAACAGCACTTTGTTCAACAGCTTTTTAACATACATTCCCCATGTAAGAAGAGTTATTGGTGAATGATCAGCAAGATCACCAACTCCTTTGGAACAAACGGACAATACTTTATTTTCTGTGGACATCTTTGTTTTAGGTGGAAATTCATATTACTAGTTCTGCATTAAATTTCCCAGACAAGTGCTGTCTTACATTCTCTTTCTGTTTAATGTCCCCATGGGGATGTGTGTCCCTTCATTTAATTTTCTTGTGTACACGATTGGTTTGACTTTGCACTAAAAAAGTTTGATTTTGCTGTAACTGTCCATCTTATCCGTACTGGTTTTTATTAAGATAAATATTTTTCATCTTTTGTTTTTTTCAGAATGTGTATATTTGTCATATGTTGTCTCTTTCCTAGACTGGAATATTTTTTCATAGCGCTATATATATATATATGTAAAAAGGTTTTGTTCTTTGCACCTGTTGTCAAGAAACCCCAGAAACGTACTTACAATGTTGCTGCCAACTTAGAAACATACAGGCTCTCACTAAGTGATTTGAATTTAGAAAATATTTTGACTAAATATTAGCAAGTCAGCAAGTTATAAAATGTGCCTTAAACACTCATATGTACAAGATTAGACTATATTTGAAAAGTACCAAAACTCAAACTCATCAATCATGTGATACTGTATCTTGACAACATCACAACCAAAACAAGGTTTCTTGTAGATGGATTTGTGCAAATTAAAATTTCAGGATACAGGAAAGTGTTGTTTCCTGTGATACTGCATATTCCTCTTATGTTATCCCTCTGAGTTGAATTTTGTTGTGCTCATATGAATATTTGTACATTTTCAATAAAGATTATTTTGATAACTATATAGTTCATTGTCTAACCCACATTAATGCTTTCTCTCTGTGTGCTTAGTTTCTGAAACAGTGCTGGAGAAAAGTCCTCCTTTACTGACATTAGACTTTATAACACACAATTGGAGAGCAATTGGACTTTTCTAAATGTTATATAGCTGAGAATATAAACCTGCTTTTGTTGATAGGTGGTGTTGAAGTGCTAGTGTACAGCATCCAGCTTTGTAACCAGGAAGCTGTGTATAAATGTGCACACAACACAACAGGAGTTCAATCATTTACTGTGTGATTAAGAGGTATGACTCAGTACTGAAGACAATTAACTATGGCTTAAAATTGCCAAGCAACAGAGTTCAATAAATACTTATATAGTAAACAACTGTGATTCACACGAACAATTATTCTGTTCCAACATGTTTGACTTTTATAAGGACATTTCTCTTTCTGAATTCAAAACATTGCAGCACAAAAAACAATTGAGTTTTACTGTGTAGCTTTGCAAGTAATGTGAGTGTTAATGCAGGGCTTCAATGAACATTGAACATTTGAAAAGAAAACAACAGCAGCAATTAAAGTTTCACTTAAATGGCACCATGCACTTAGGTTAAATGTAGTTTACAGTGTGGCCCACACGAGAATAACATACATTAATGAATTACAGACTTAGTTGGAATGATGTGTAAAACATAAATAAAGCAATGTGATAATTTGCTAATCATCTTTGACATATACTCAATTGAAAACGGTACAAAGACAACGTATTTATTGTTTTACCTCATTAAGTTCATTGATTTTTGTAAATATCTGCTCATTCTGAATGTATTTATTTATTGAATTGCTGATTAAAGTACCAAGGGGGATTAATATCTTGTTTACATTGTTCTGATATAATTCTATCAAGACAACTTCTCGTAAAACCTAACATCTTTTCAAAATGAAATAAATGATCTTGCTCATTTCACTTTGATCACTATGACATATTATATTCATCCTTACACGCTGAACTCGCTGAGCATTTCTCGTACTCCTTTCATAAGCAACAACAGGTTAAGAGTCATGAGACCAGCAGAGTGACACAGATTTTACGATCCAGTTATGTTGGTAGTTTCATTTGAATAATTTACCCTTGCTCTTATACACAAGGGGAAATTAATGTTATGACTGGGTGACTGAGTGGTATCCTTTTTATAGTATCTATATTTAAGAATGCAGTGGTACTATGCAGTACATAGTACGAGCATACTATACATGCTGTAGTACAGTATAGCAAGGCTTGTTTTTTTCGTTAAAGAAGCACATTCCACACAGTTACTGATGATCACACCACTAAAACATTCCCCCGCTGATCTCTGGCTGTGCCTGGCACAAGGAGATACATAAATGTGGGCAGGTGAAATATAAGCAAATATTTGCTCTTCCACTTTTATAACAGGCTTGATCTAATTTATTGAACTTCCTTGATTCCTTCCTTCAGTCACTAAAACGAATAACAAAACTATTAGAGACAAGAACGTGTTAAAAGTATCCAGTCTGTTTTGTCTAACTTATATGTTGTACTGGGGTGTAGTGACATGAATAAACTCAACACTCCTGCATTTTCAAATTAGGTGGCTTTGTTGTCATTTTGAGAGTGGAGTCAAGTCAAGAGAGTGCAGCATTAACAGCTCATGAGGCACGAATCAGGGAAACGCAACAAAACACTGTCAACACGCATTTTAAAAATCTTCATAGAAACTACGTAAAGTGATAAACAGTTTAAAAATGCATGCCAGTAAATAAGTTACATATCTAAATCATATGACAGCTGTGAACCACATGCAAACAAATGACCAGGACATCTTCATCCTTATCTGAATGGAGGGTCTAAGGACAGAGGGTGTCGTATGCTGTACAGATTGTAAAGCTCCTTGAGGAAAACTGTAATTTGAGACACTGAACTACTGAGCTATGTAAATAAAATTGACTTTATTTCACACACACGTTTCTGAAAATATCCCAAAAATGACAGCTGCAGCGAAAGACATGGTTCCAAGGATGAGGATTACTGAGACGGCAGTACCAATTGCTTTGACTGCACTGAGCTTCTTCTGAAATTCAAAGAAGCAGTGGTGAAAAGCAAGCATGAACTTGCATTTTAATTGTAATGCACAATTTGTTATGGTGCATATAGTTGTCATGAAAATACAAAAAAAAAACATGCTATATTGCTCACCTTTCTTTGCCCCCTTCTCTTATCATTCCCTGTAACAAAAACCGATATAAATTTGCTCATCACAAGGATTCCATACTGTATTTCATGCATAGTATTATATTCAAACAGTATGTTACTACAAGTCATTCACCTGTTTTGCTTCTCCCGAGTACTGTATTTCTGTGAACAGTGAATACAAAAACCCAAATCACAGAAAGGAGAATCCACACTGTGTTAGCGATCATCACTTTCAGAAGCCAAGACTCCCCGAAGTTATTTCTCCCTGCAGTCATTTCAAACTTCAAAACACCAACAAAGATGACAGTAACTGTGGATAAAATAGATAAAAATAAAATAGAAATATATATTATAATAATCACAATAACTAATAATAAATTGATACCAATAACTAAGACTAATAAACTTAAAAATAAAATTTCGGGCTGCGCTCAGACTTTCACAACTTTCACAACTATTCCTTAAAAGTCATTAAACAAGTCTTCTCACAGAGAGAAATGAATGCACTAAACTGTAGAGATTAAAATCAGGTCAATCTTACTTGTAAAAATCTTGTGGATGGCAGAACACACTTTGACAGAAAAGTCATAGATCTCCTTTCTTGAAGAGAACAAAAGAGAAACAGAAACAGCTGGGCACATAGTGTTGATGTCAGGACCAAGTCAAACATTCAGGCAGAAGAAAAGCAGTTGAACTTACAGTTCATGACTAGGTCCAACGGACAGAGAGACGATTACCAGCTCTATGAAATTCATCCCAAACGCCACACACACAAGGGAAAAAAGTGTGACCTAAAAATACACAAAGAAACATATACACACACAATAGAGCAATTCAGAAATTTGGTATGTAGATATAGAGAAATGTTGTACGCAACTTGTTAATACTCACTTCACAGGAATCAAACAGAAAAAAGAAGACAGCAGCTGATATTTCAAGTCCAGCACAAATCAGACAGCACAATATCACTGACACCTGCAAAAGAAATAAAACACACATTCAATTATCTTAACAAACCTGACAAATTAGAATTAATTTACTATTTGTTTTTAAAGGCACCGATACATAAGCACAGACTACTGACTGTGCCCATAAATGCCATTTAGCATTTATAGTCTATGCTGACTTGCAGTGCTTGTTCCGAGATGGGCTTTTATGTTTAGCACTTAAAACAATTCAGAAAAAAACATATATGCACTGATACAAAACTCAAAAAATAGACAGAGAATGCAAATGAAATCACTAGCTAGATAAAATCTACCTTTAACGTTCCAAAACAAAACCTTTTTTTAATCTATTTATCTAAGGCATTTCATTCTGTGAAAGTCATTCAATATTTTAGAATTCTGCAATTATTAGCTCTCTATATCAAGTAGTTTTTATTCTTAGTGGCGGGGTCTGCCACTTGAGATTCAACTTACCTAGCTACAGACAAGGGATTCATGGAAAACAATGGCAACACAAGCCCACCAAGCCCAAGCCCAACTCATGCCTTACCTTAAGTGGATGAGAAAAATGTCTGTCGGCGTTGGTGGTTGCAACTACATTAGGCAGTTGCTGAAAAGAGATAAGGAGAGAGAGAAAAATCATCTTCCTGTATAATTTCAATTCATAATTTTTTAAACTACTGCATAACAGCATTTACTGGGTAATATGAGTTTATAGAGATCATACCATTTTAAATACCACAAAAACCAAGTCCAAAGTCATCAGCACAGTACCTATTAGCTGAAGATAAGTCGAGAGAAATATATATCAGATTCCTAGACATCTGCCAATGTCAGAAAACAATCAATCAATCAAGTCCATCTTTGTGTCCCTCTTTTACCTCATTAGGTACCACACCTGTTCTGTTGTGTTGCTCAGTCTTGTTCCGGAGCCAGTAGGAGCGGATAAGGTGGTTATTTTCAGCTCTGTAATACTTGGTGTTGTAGTATTTGCTGTAGTACTTGGCATTGTAGTATGTGCTGTAGTACTTGGCATTGTAGTATGTGCTGTAGTACTTGGTTGAGTAGTTGGTGGTGGTGGTGTTGGTGGTATGACATTCACATCCACTTTTTCCCAGAACTCTCTTTGAGACACAACAAATGTGGCTCTGAAACACATCAGACAGACCCAGATGTTCATCTTATTTTAATATATACATACATAAAAAAAAAAAAATCAATTTAGTTTTGACTTTTGGAGGCCTGTGTACAAATACCTGAGAGTGATGTCGAGCTCTGCTCCCTCCGCTGTCCAGTTAACTCGGATCAAAGTCTTTCTAACATTGTTTTTTTGACTAACAGCCGAGCCCTGAGGACAGAAACAAAAGTAAAGCAAGTGTCACATCCATGAGAAAGCTTAATAACAATATTGCAATTCAAATTCATTTAAATTTGTTAATTAAAGTGAATGTGTAAAGTGTGAATATTCAGTCATTTAATGCATTTACTACATCTAATAATGATGAAATTGGACGGTTACTTACTGGTGAATTACTGCACGTCAGGAGTCGGGTTTTATCAGGCTCAAGCAGGATAAATTTTCCAACAGGAGGACCTACATCTACCGTTCCTTTTTCTCGAGCCTCCAAAATAAATCCCCGGAACATTGTGGGTGAATTGCTCCGGAGAAAAACTGGACAATGGTTTGAAAATTCAGATAGCAGCTAATAACATTGCATTTAGTGAATGACCACGGCATCAGAGATTAATAGTGATAAACAAGCTTCAAGGAAAAAGGTAGTCTGTACCTGTAATAGGCTCTCCCTTTTCACCATGCTGGTAACTGATCTCAAAGGGTGATTCAGTGTTCTGAGCAACACGATTCAGATGCTCAGGCAACATTGATTCACATGACTGTGGGAAGTTACCACTTGAAAACCCATGCACCTTTGTGATGATGCAAAGGCCAATTAAAATCCAAAACAGCATCTGTAAAACAAGCGTGCAATGTCATCTGTAAATGCTCTTAAACAAATTTGAACATGCCTTTTTATTCATAAACATCCAGTCCCCAAGGATTAACAACCCTGACCTGAAGGACTTTCACAGTTAGATTCAACTGATGGCAACATTTAAAATGGAAATTAAAATGGAAATTATGACTCTCTTTACTCCAGCTTTAAACGACATGAGTGATTAAGTTGTTAAAGTTATCACCTAAAAGTAAATACCAACTGTTTCATTCAAATTCAAATTTCATTCCGGGGTAAAAAAATATAGAATAATGACAACCTTACCTTAACATAAAGTCCAACACCATTAAACCATAAGTTGAGTTTAAAATAGCTGTTCGTGTCTTTTGTAGAAAAACAGACGAAACCTTGGGAGTGCCTCTCCAGAAAGGGATCCTCCTCACAGGCCAGTTGAAGTGTGTGTCAGACAGCGGTCCAGCAACTCGACAGAGCGAATCAGGAAGTTGGAAAGGTTAATCTAAGTGCAGGGCTGACCCTGCCCACACAGTTAAAATGATTAGATCAAATATAAACATGAAAGAGTTTCCTTTTACCTCTGATCAGACCTGCATCTCAGACTATTCTCATAGTTTGTTGGTGGTACATTTACTCAAGTACTGTACTGACAAACTCAAGGTACTTTACTTGATTATTTCAGATGGAATTATTTTACTTTGTACTTGACTACAATTATTTGATGGCTTTAGTTATTAATTACTTTACAAATTAAGATTTTTGCATTCAAACATACAAAGAACTTGTGAGAGATGATGTTAAGCTATAAACTACCCAGCAATACATTCAAGTACAGCTGAAATGATTAGTCAATTAATCAGTTAGTCAATTGGCAGAAAATTATTAGGTAACAATTTTGATACTCGATTAAGTCATTTCTCACGCACAAACATTTCATGGTGCCAGCTTTACAAATGTGATGATTTGATTTTAATTATTTTTTATCATTCTAATTTGTTTTTTGTAATTTCGAGGTTTGTGCTATTGATTGGACAAAACAAGAATTGTGAAGGTGTCACTCTGGGTTCTAAGTAATTGTGACAAAATTTGTCACTGTTTTGAGAATTTTAACAAACCAAACAATGAATTGATTTAGGGAGAAAATAATCAGCAGATTAATCCATAATGAAAATAAACATTAGCTGCAGTCATATACACAATGGTTCAAAATGAGCCCCACCTCAACTACAACAGTAAAAATCATATCCTCCACTGCTCGTAGGTTATGTTTTCTCTTTGTTTCATGTCGTCCAGTCATTGTTTCCTCTTTTATTTAGATACTCACATCTCCTCTTGTTTCAGCAACTTTACTTTACGTCCTTGTGTTTTCTCTGTATCGTATGTATTTTTACTTTTCATACTTTTAAGTACATTTTCCTGATTATACTTACATACTCTTCAATAACATTTTCAAGTGTTTTACAGTGAACTATTGGCACAGTACAATACAGTGAAGGATTTGAACACTTCCTCCATCACTGTTGGTTTTTCAACAGCATGCAGGTTCCTTAATTGCTCCAGTCTAGAACTACACATAACGTAGATACAAGTCAGAGGTTCCAATAGAAAACCATTCCTTCATGAATAACTCAAACTGAAATAATTGTCAATTCAAAATTGGTTTAAATGCCTATTTAAATGGCAAGAGAACGTCTTCATAAACATACATTTTGGCATTTTCAAGTTTCAGTATGATGCTTTTTGGCCGATCTGAAATGTCTTCAATGCTAATTCTGTTAATATTGATTCTCCAAAGCCAAATGTAAGCATAAGCATGATCACTTCTGTCCAACTTGTGTTCAGATTGAAGCAAAAACTGAGTGCTGATCAGCAATGCTTTGTGTCATACTGCCCGAGATGAGTAAGTCTGATTTAGATCAACAAAGATTTCTCTACATATTAAAGTTTTTTGTTTGTTTGGTTTTTATCTTTTTAAGTTCATGTCATATGTGAAATGTGTTATCAGCCAGATTTTACATGTTGTTCTTGTCCATTGAAACTGATGTCTAACAAAATAATCTCTCTTTAATACATACAAATCTACGTTAAATACACATAAAGACCATTTAATTTCAATGCACTTTCACATTTAATTGACAACTTGATGAACATATGGCTACAACAGCTTCACCACCACTGCAACTAATTAATATTTTTACATGCCCATGAAAAACATGACCTCCTTCTAAAGTGGCAATAAATAAATGTTTATTACAATCTGAATCCCATTCCTATACAAGATATACATATATATATATATATACATATTATGACAAAGGTTTAACACACACACACACACACAGCAATAAAAAGGGAAAGTAAGATTTGCAGCAGATTTACAGCTTGCAATAAACTGCAATTTAAAAAACAGTTCCTTTAGTTTAAATTGAGATATGATGAATTTTAACAAATGTACACAATAATTTATTTTTCAAATCATTAATACAGCAGTAAATGCAAGTTAGCAAGTTATATATTTTAACAGTAACTAGTACATTGATCCACGTGAGAATTGCATTCTCATCTGCTGGTCTTCAACTGGTGTTTGACAAGTGAACATTCGCCGCAGCATTGACTTCAAATGACTCCGAAACTTCACACCAACAAATGCATAAAAGACAGGGTTCAGGCAGCAGTGGGAGAAAGCAATGAGCCGGCACACATAGAATGCATAGTCAAGCTGGATACTTGCTTCACAGCTATCAAACGGTTCAACCAATTTGTCAGCCAAAATCCTCAGAAAGATGATCACATTGTACGGCACCCAGCCGAGGAAGAACACAGCCACGATGCAGAAGACTAACTTAACTGCTCTGTTCTTTGTCTGAGACCTTGTTCTTCTGATTCTCCTCAGTATTTGAATGTAGCAGAAAGCCATTACAACAAAAGCAACCAGGAAGAAAACATTCTGTTGAGAGATACCAATGCTTTTCGACAGGGCACCGTCATATTCACAGCCCTGGGAGTGTATATCCTTGTGGTAGATTGTGGTGAGGGAGCTGTAGAGCAGGGAGGGCATGGCTGCTCCAATGCTGATCATCCACAGCAGGACACACACAAAAACCCCAGTGCTGAGCCTCTGTGTGCGCAGATCAGAGAGCGGGTGGACCACAGCCACATACCTGTAGATGGTCATGATGGTCAGGAAGAGGATGCTGCTGTAAAACCCAGTGAAGAAGACAAAAGTCACTATTTTGCAAAGGGTCTCTGAAAACAACCATCCCCAGATGTGGTAAATTGCCCAGAAGGGAAGACCGGTGGTGAAGACGAGGTCTGAGATGGCCAGGTTTAGGATGAAAATGTTGGTGAGAGACTTGAGGTTTTCGTACAAACCCAGGATTACAAGGACGAGGATGTTTCCTGTGAGGCTCAGTGCGATCACGACAGAGAAGAAAGCAGGCACAGCAATGGATCCAAACTTGACCACTTCGCCTTTTTCACAGACTTCATCATCATAATCATTGTCATATTGGCTGTCATTAAAAGAGTCATTCATTGTTGTTAAACTGGATCCTGGGAAAAATAACATGGAATTAGTAGGTCCATAACTGTTCGACATTAATTTCATACATAACTTAAGTAATTTCATTGTTTAATATAAAAATCAGCAGAGACAAGAGGAGGAATAAGTTTAATAATGATAAAGGTCTTTCTAAAATGAATGCACTTTTGCAACTTTTATGAGAGCAAGATAGCATTGTAAAGCATTAAATTGACCTACCTCTTGCTTGATTGGACGGATATGTTGTTGGATGTGACGCCTTCTGTCTACTCTAACAGAAGTCCAAAAAGGAGTAGCTTATATAATCTCATGACAGGGAAGGTATTCTGTTCCTACTTCTGTGGTATGCCTTCACCTCACCAGGAACTTTCACGTCACACAAACAAAGGAAAAAATTCTAAAATCAAGGCCTTATGGATGTATTATAGCGCTCATCAGGGGATGGAGTTTGCTCAGTTAGCACAAAGATGGATAATAGAACCCCTATATTTAACTACCTGTTATCACATGACCAACTGAACAATGGTTTGTCCTCTGATGAAGGCTTCGAGATGTGGTTGAAAGTTGTTTGACTAGAGTCTGTTACTTCAAAAGAAATCTCAGAATCAAATGCCTCAAAATCTGGGCATGTAAAAAGCAAAATTATCTGCATGGTTGGATACCATAAGAGGTTATGAAAAGGATATGTGTATTTGTACTTTGGATGAAGCAACACTTTAAGCCACCCATGAGAAAGAGAAATGAGAAATGAAACCTTAAGTGCTTGCTCCAACAATTTAGGGTTGCACTTTCATAGCATTCAGGCACTAAAAAAAGAAGAAGCCAAATTTGTGGAGCAGTGGCTGAGATGCCCTGATTTTTAGAACCTAGTATGGGTCAAGCTTCAAAAATACTACATTTCACAACAATCTACATTTCCCATAATCCAACAATCTTTCCATTAGACCCTTCCGGCTTGGTAAATGCCCATGTCTTTGAAACACCAGGACCCCAGTTTGTAACTCAGGCCTTTTAAATTTGTAGTCTCCAAGCTCAAACTGAGATTTCAGGTGTTTCCTCATACCTGACAAAACTCCATTCGTAATAAATTGATCATTTAGTGTAAAACTTGCCCCTTTAAGAAATGAGACCTCACTAAAACTGATCAATAATATTTAATGTCAGGTTATTTTACTCATAGGTACCACAATAAACTACATATGGCACACATCAGCTTTGCAAATCATAAAAAGCACATAAATTATTTTTAAACAAACTTTAAATGGTGGACAAATGTGCAATTACATTAAATATATTTCAAAGATGTATAGCAGAAGTCCATTAAAGTCGTTAATATTGCTCTCTGTAATTAAAGCTGAAATAATTATGCTGATGTCCTGCTGTCAAATCAACAAAGGAGCTCAGAAAAGTGGGACAAGCATAGGGACAAGTAATGTCTGTCATTGATCACATGACACCTCTGTTTACGCTGCTGCGACAACCAAACAGCCAGCTTTAGAGTCCCGCCTCCATACACCTCGCGTTGATTGGTCCGAGGGTACATATCGCTCCGTGAATGGATGATATATTGTCAATCGCGACACTTTAAACAAGTTTGTATGCACACATAAAACGATCCGGGTTGTTATGGACTTGAGTCATATCTGTAAAAGTATGTCAAAGTTGTTCTTCTTTTCTCATTCTTTAACCAGCAAGTGTCTAGAAACATGATGGAGTAGTTAAGTTATCATTTGTCAGTGATGTCACGGCTATTTTCAAAATGTCGGACTTAGTCAAAACTAAATATAACGCCAGTGACACAGAACAGCACAAAAGTCGTCTGTAAAAATTCAGCTGTCTTCTGTGTTTTAGTTTCTGTTGTTTTTCGATGTTTAAAAAAGCAATATTAACGCTGTAAGAGCAGGTAGTTAGTGTTTTTAAACTGTTCTTGGTGTTTTCAAACTCTTGAAACCCAACTCACGCTAACCCAGTTAGCTGTTAGCTAACTAAAGAAATCTAACGTTAAACTAATCGTATAATGCTTTAGCTAACGTTACGACAATGTGGATGTTTGTGTATTAAAATGTAGGTTGTGGCTGATCTTACATTACCACAAGTATAACCACTTACATGACATTATAGTTAAAAACATACCTATTGCATTCTTTGTTTATTTCCTCATAGCTCACTAACAGGAGGTGGACACAGGTGGACACAATAACATTAGGACCTGCATAATATTTAGGTATCAGTAATCTGCAATAAAGATATCTATATGAATGTTTTAATTTTCTCTTTAGTTGGCACGGTATCAGAGAGGTATGTACCCAACTCATGATCATCTTTGAAGCCATAATCTATGGACAGTGAAGTTGAAGAAGCACCTGTCTCACCTCTGGGAATTAGATCTCGTTGGTCATATTGTTTTATTGGGTCCACCTGCTGTTGTTATCTTGCATGTTTTATAGAGGAGATTACAGGAAATCAAACATTAGTCTAATATATAGTATATTATAATTAACTTTTGACATAACATTGGCACAATTCTCAGACACTGTATGGTTATGTAAAAGCATAGGCATTGTATATTTTACAACACATCTCTCCTGATAGTTTTGCTGGTAACACAGTGCAAGGCAAGGTAATACTTGATAAGAGTGGGATTTAGGTTAGTCTAGTTTAGCCAGCATCCAGCAAGAGTCCGGTTGCTTTTCCATTAGGTAATTTTATTACCAATTAATCTTTTGTTATGCAATTCCCCCCTTTGGGATTATTACTCTTCAGTAAATCCAAAGCTCTGGACTATGCATCTCTGTTCATAATTTCATCCATAAATTATTATTTTTTGTTTGTTTAACTTTGTTGATGTTATATAATAATGTAAACAGAGTTTTAGCTGTTTAGGAGTGTCATTCAATGTTACAAAAGCAAACATGTTTTGTCAATATGAATAAAAGACTGCAGTTCAATAGTAGGTGGTAAGTAGAAGAAGACATAATTTTATACATGTTACTATTCAGATTATACCATATTAGAGGAAATTGCATATGTTTTATTACATCTCTGTCAGACTGACTTTCAGGTCTTAGAGCTACATTTTCTCCACAGAATTCGGCAATGTATCTTTCATGATAACTCTCATTAATGTGTAGCACATTAGTGTGTATCAAGCGTGCCTATTTGTATCCAAGAGAGAGTACAGTATGTTGCAGCATTCATGTCAGTCTTTTGTTCCAGACTGCTTCTGATTCTCTGATTCAGCAGACTGGATGTGACCCTGTGACCCCTGGTTGCCAGGGAGAGAGCGGTGGGGCCATGGCTGTAGGGGCTACGGTCGGGGAGAGCCAACTCCAGAGGATTATCCGAGATCTGCATGGTACGCCAGCTTTATGTGTGTGTGTGTGTGTGTGTGTGTGTGTGTGTGAATAGATGGGCTGCAGGCAGTCGTTGGCTGACATGGTGTGACTGAAGAGAAGAGAAAGAGGAGTCAGAAAGGTTTGCCATGATGTCATGACCTTATTCTCAGTGACAAGTCTAAGTACAATCTTTATGCCTGGAACTCTCTGACATCTCCTGCTCACCAAATCATTTGGGAAAACGTGCATCTGACCTCACACCCCTGTAGCGAGGGTGTGGTGGAAGCTACTGTCAGCATGCAGCGAGACAGAAAGTGTGTGCTGAGGGTGCATCCGTCACAGGTGTCCTTCCAGTTTTTGCGATGGATACGAGGCAAGTGGTTGATTTACAGACTAGCTGTGCTTGAAGAGGGTGGAAAAGCAAAAAAAGAGGAAAGGATAGGAGCTTTGGGGGTTGTTTGTGTGTAACCAAAATGCACCAAGAAACATTACAGCAATATAATTTTGCTTTGCTTTTGATTTCTTTTGATTCTGGTAATGTTCAAAGAGATCATTTTCTGCTATTTTCCTGTTTGCTTTCCTGCCTCTTCCCTGCCCTTTCTTTTTTATGTTCTGGCTGTTTGTATGAACCCTGCCTTATTAATCCCTGATCTTTTTTCATTTTTGAATTACGAATTTTTGAATTTCAGAGGCTGTTGCAGAACTTGCAAAGGAGTACAGGGAAAGTGGAGAGCCAATCACAGATGACAGTACCAATCTGCACAAATTCTCCTACAAACTGGAGTACCTGCTACAGGTGTGATTTTCTTTATATTGTCACACCTCACCCAGTGAATCCTGATTACTCAAGGAAGACTTAAAAAAATTATGATTCCCAAATAAGAAACTGCTTGTTAACAAAATGTGATGTCTGCTCTTATAAAAAAGACAATAGTAAAATTCTTTGTAATGTAAATTTTGCATTCCTGCTGATTAATTCATATTATTTGTTCCAAAATAGATAGTTGCTTAGAAAATCACACTTCAAATTGCTTCTTCTTTTGCGTTTCATTATATTGCCAAATAGTAACACATACCTGAAAAAGTATCTATCTGTCTACAGTATATTTCTGTGTATCTTTCAGTTTGACCAAAAGGAGAAGACCACATTTCTTGGAACAAAGAAGGATTATTGGGATTACTTCAATGACTGTCTGGCTAAGATTAAAGGAGCAAATGACGGGATCCGCTTTGTCAAATGCATCACTGAGGTATGATTTTTTTGTTGTTGTTGTTCACAGTGACACCACTAATATAACACTGATTACACACTGATTATTAGTAATAGCAGATAACCCCTTAAACCATTACCAAATAGTTGCATCTGTTTTACCCTCATACCACAATGACCAGTTTTTGATGTTTGGGATATCCAGGTGATGTGAGAATGAAGTAAACACCAGTTTTAAGCTCTGTGTAAAACCATGCCTTCTCTTACTTTGATAGCTGAAGACATCTCTGGGAAAAGGACGAGCATTTATCCGTTACTCCCTTGTACATCAGCGGCTGGCAGACACCCTGCAGCAGTGCCTTATGAACCAGAGAGTCACCAGGTAAAGCTGTCAGAGGGCAAGGTTTGTTTTTTTTAAATTTAGATACGAAGAATTGTGGGCTTTTGTTGAAATGATTAGAACAATAGATGACATTTAATTTTGAATTGCAGAGGTTGTTCATGTGGAGTAGATCATGAACCATTTTACCATTGATAGGCAGGTTAGGTGTGGTGACTCTAATGGAAACTGATTTTTATGTCATTTCCTTATTTGCACTATGAAAAACTGAAAGTTGATGTTGTTTTGTTGTGTTTTACATAATCATTTTCTCTTTCTGTCAAATGAAACTTCTGGTTCTGTAGTGAGTAGTAGTTGACTATGAAGAGCAGTCGAACTAAGAAGAATTAAGTTACTGCCTTCATGGATTCAAATGGGTATTTGTAGAGCCCTGCTTTGAACACACATTGTACCATGTGAGAGAATACACAACTACAAGGAGAAATCTTCTTAAGAGGCATACAGCTGTTAGTTGGTGCCATAAACCATTTACCACTGTCTAAGCTGACCATTCTTCATTCTTTACATTCTTTACATTTATTTGTTAAGAATTTGTTCTACTTGTTCTTGGTTGTATGTCTATTCCTTTGTTAGTAAATTGAGAGCTTGAAAAGCTGGAGTCACATTCCTTCTATGTGTCCAAATACTCATCATCACATGCACACGATGTTGGTTGGTTGGTTGATGTTGGTTTTTTGTCAAGGGTCAAATTATTAGGCCAAACTTCCTTTTTCCTTTTTCAGGTGCTGTTATTGTATTGCTATATCCTACTGTAACCTCTACCTCATCTCTTCATGCAGTGACTGGTACTATGCAAGAAGCCCTTTCTTGAAGCCACACCTTAGTGTTGACATAATCAATCACCTGTATGAACTCAATGAGCTCCAATTTGATGTGGCTTCCAGAGGTCATGATCTTGATGCCTCCTGGCCCACTTTTGCAAGGTAATAAACAAGACAAATCATGAAATCTAGAGCAGATAAAGACAACATAAATATCTAAATAAGCATCAAGAAATTATTACAGAAACAAGTGTGCTCAAATATAGCTAGCATTTCTTTTCTCACCAACAGGAGGACGCTGGGAAGTGCAAACTCACCTGGCCACATGTGGAAGCCACCCAGTCGCAGTTCCAGTATTAACAGTCTAGCCAGCACTTACTCCCAGGTACTGTAACACATATCTCTCAAATAACATCCTGTCATTTTATCATCATTTTAATATGATGTTCATCACTCGACCTGTGTTCTTTCCCTTCTCCTCTACTCTTTCTCTTGCAACCATCTAGCAAGCACCTGAGTTCCCATCAAGTCCTGACTATGGTCAGGGTCTGCTGAATGACCTGAACGAGTCTCTGCCAGCCTGCAGAGAAGATGCCAGCGCAGTAGAAGACCTTCGCCTGGAGCTGGACCAGTCAGAGCTAAAGCAGCGAGAGCTCCTAGATAAGGTGCAGCAGCTGGGTGAGGAGGCTGCTGAGCTCAGGGGGGTAGTGGTGGAGCTCCAGAGGCAGCTGGATATATCCCTTTCTGCCCAAGAGGAACAGCGGGGCTTGCAGGGAGAACTCAAGGATCTGCAGGGGAGAGAGGAGGCCCTGTCCAGAGAGGTGGAAGCTCTCAGAAATGGGGAAAAAGACAGGGAGGCTGAACAGCAACTGCTCCAGGAAAAGTTGGCAGCTGCTGAGGGGAAGAACATAGAGCTCCTGGCCAAGTTGGATGGGGTTCTGAATGAGAAGGGCCAGCAGGCAGCCAGTTACTTTGATTCAGCTCAAAAGATACACGAATTGTTGGACAGACTGAAAGAGGCAGAGAAAGGGAAGATGGAAGCTGTAGCTGCGGTAGAGGAGAAAAAGAGGCAGGCAGAGAGGCTAGAGGAGGAGCTGAGAGTCAAGGAGACAGCTGCAAAGGATGGTGAAACAAAACTCGGAGCATTGGTTGTATCTGCGTCTGAGGAGAAGGCCAAGTTGGAGGCGAAAGTGGAGGAACAGTGCAGTACCCTTGATAAGCTGCAGGGGGCCTTGACGGTGAGAGAGAAGGAGGCGAGCAACCTGCAAAGGCAGCTGCAGGACCTCCAAAGATCACTAGAGGAGAAGGAGGAAGAGGTGGAGGAGGTGAAGAGGAGGGCACACCAAGATAAAGATGAAATGCAGAAGAATGTTGGTGGCTTAAAAGAGTCTTTAGATGCAGAAGTGACTGCCCTTAAGGAGCAACTAACAAGGAAAGAGGCAGAGCTTACCTCCACCTGCGAGACACTACAACAGCTAGAAGCCAAGAACCAAAGCCTGACCAAAGACAGGGACAAACTGACCACTAACATTGTTGAGCTGGAGGGTCAAGTAAAAGAACAAGCCTCAAAGATAGAGGACTACAAGACGCAGTGTGCCAATTTAATGGAACTAAATGAGAAACTTCTGACCACGGTGAAGAGAAATGAGGAGCTGAAGAAGGAGATGGCAGAAAACAGAACGGTGCTTGAAACTGAACTAGCAGCTCTAAGGGCTTCTGAGAAACAGCTTCGCAGCCAGCTGGATGATACCAAGATGACAGTGGATGAAAAAGAGAAGCACTTGCGTGAGGAGAACCGCAAGCTGGATGAGAGTCTGCAGCGAGCTGCCATGGCCACACAGGTCTCAGAGGCCACGTCAAAGCGTCTGGAGCAGGAGAACCAGAGTCTGAGGGAGGAGCAGGACACTGTGAAAGCAGCTCTTAGCCGCATGCAAGCTGACCTGAAGAGTGTTCACGGGCAGATCGGAGAGTTGGAGAAGAACTTAGGAGCTTCGCGCAGGAATGAAGCGAGCCTTCAAGAACAGCTCCAAGCCAAAGAGGCCCAGCTAGAGAGTAAAGAGAAGAACCTTGCTGAGCTGCAGTCCAGGTTAACAGCTCTGGAGGCCAGGGAGAAGGAGCTTGAGATAGCGAAAGCTGACGCAGAAGCAACCTGTGCTAAACAGACAGAGATGATTGAAAGGGTTACCTCTGAGAAGCAGGTGATGGAGAAATCTCAACTGGAGAGGAGTGCGGTCCAAGCAAAGGAGAGCCAGGAAGTGACAGACAAACTGACTATGGTTGAGGGCCAGTTGGAGGTGAGCATGAAGGACGTGTCCAGGCTCCAGGCAGAGCTCCTGGACCTCAGGGTGCAGGCAAAGAGGTCTGAGGAGGAAAAGTTAAAGTCACATGCTCAGCTGGAGGTCACAGAGGCCCAAAGGGATGAGCTCAGGACTCTGACTGAGCAGCTTAAAGCCCAGACAGAGGCACTGAATCAGAGGCATATAACAGAGCTTATGGACTGCAAAAAGAAAGAAGAGGCTCTGATTGGACAGCGTGATAAAGAAGTAGCTGCCCATGCCGAGTTGGCTATCTCTGCTGCTGCCATCCGAGAAGAGCTGTCCACCCTCAAGGCAGAAAATGACAAGCTAGCCTCAGAGAGCAGCGAGCTACGTGAGGGTCTACACAGGGCAAACACAGAGATGGCAGAGCTGGGAATGACCATCTGTAAATTAAGTGCAGAAAAGGAGGAGGTCAGAGAGCATTGGGAAGGAGACACTGCAAGGATTGAAGAGCTGGAGAAAGAGGTGGAGCGAATAGAAGAGAGCATGACAGAACTACGGCTGGAGAATACCAAACTAAAAGAGGAGCTGACACAGAAAGAGGAACTTCCAGGGACTATCATGGAGCTGAAGGAGCAGCTCGAAAAGGCCAAGATTCAAATGCAGAGTGCCAAGGACTCTAGCCGAGAGGAGTCAGAGGCCATCAAGTTCCAAATGAGCTCCGAGAGCATGAATCATCAGGTCCAGATCAAGGTGAGGTAGTCAGAACCTGGTAATCATCTCTTGTATTCCACTCAAGATAATAATTTTTGTTCTATTGATTCTTTGCTTTACCATTTTTAATTTATTACCCCCATTTGCACCTGGGATTAACAAAGGTTCTGTATCTGGATATGTTATCTGGGAAATGACATCCAATCCCCAATCCACCGTTGGTTGGACAAAAGAAGCAATTTGAAGGTGTCACTTTCGGCTCTGGGAATTATGATGAGCATTTTTCACATTTTTGTACAGACTAAACAATTAATTGTGAAAATAGTGGTAGATGAATCAATAATGAACATAATTGTTACTTGCAGCCCTAATCGGCATGTTAAAATTGTCATTGTAAACAGACTCTTATTATTCACTTGTTTTTCTTGCATTGCTTTCACATTTCAGGGTGTGAATGAGCAGCTGGACAAGGTGAAAGCCCAGCTGCAGGAGGAGCTGCAGAATGTGTCCAGCTTGCAGACCAAAGTGTCTGAACTTGAGGTCTGTGACTTTCAAGCGTCAAATACAGTGATTCACAGTTACTTAATAAGTAGTTACATGGTGGTAGTAGTTCTAAAATCTTTGGAGAGTACATAGCTTTAGAGAAAACTAATGTTATACAAAGATACACCATCAGAAGAAAGTCTAAAAGAACCAATATGATTAAGAGAAGACTGTAGATAGCAGTCAAAAGTGCAACACCCTATACAAAGCCTGGAACAGGCACCAACGCCTTAATCATTAGTGGATTTGCAGAAGGGGTGGAAAAAAGGAAGCTACACACCACATGGGACATAATAACAGGCAGATTATTTGTTTAGAACTCATTAATGGCAGATGATTTTTTCAGGCCTCAGTTTTTTTATAATGAGCCTCTTTGATTGCTTGAACAGGTTCCTTTGATTACAGAAGGTAGAATAGATGCCAGATCCCCACAGTGTACTGATCTCAATCCAATCAGTAGCTCAGTGAAATTGCTTTGAGATAATTTTCCTCTATGGTAAGATGTGTTTATGCATCTATATGATAACATTTGATTTTGAGGGATGTCTTTAAGATTTAATTAAGGCTGGGTCACTCCAAAAGCTGTTCTTGGAGTTTACTGAATTACATGTTTCCATATGTCCTCTAGCTAAAGATACATGACGAAAAAAATATTTTTGCTACCAATTTTTGAAACCAATTAAAGAACAAAATACTGAACAATTGTTTAAATTATTGGAAAAAAAAAATGTTTGTACTGATGTTTTTATGTGTGTTGTTTAACAAAGGCTGTGAATGAGCAATACTCACAGCTAATTGGCGAGAAAGATGTTCACATCACAAACACAGAAACAACAATTCGTGAGGGTGAGAGCGAGCTTCAGCAGCTGAGAGATGCAGTAACCAGGTGTGTTTATGTACCCGTGATTCCTGTCAATTTCATATTTTGGTGCAAAAAAAAAAAACTACTGACTCGTTATCCTTGCACCTACTCTCTTCAGTGCCGAAGAAGCACACTTGGCTGGGCAAAAGGTCTGTGAGGAATTGAGGCAGAAACTCAGCACAACAGAAGCTGAAAAACAAAACCAGTGCCTGAAGATGACTGCGGAGATCGATGACCTCAACAGAACCAAGATCAACCTTGAAGAGCGGCTCATCGAGCTTATAAGGTAGCTGTCAGAAACATCAAAGCTGTCAGTAGCAAATTTGTAGCTGCAAATTTCCCCACTGTAGGACGAATAAAGGTTTATCTTATGTTATCTTGCAACAGGCATATAGTTTCTTCATGAAGACAGGGGTTAAAGTTCATTCTCTCTTTGGATGTCTACAGCTTGTTAAGTGTGGTTGCTGCCTGGTCTTTGATAGTCCCACAGGGGAGTGTGTATTTTGAACTGCTTCTCCCAGTAAGAGCATTTCTCTGATGTTATTATACTTGACATTTTTGGGGAAAAATTAGGTTGGAGGTGCAGGATCAGGGAAAAAGGCTTCATTGAATACTGAGATAACTTACTAAGAGCAGGTCTGACAGTGAGACTTTGATGGAGGAGAGAGCAAGAAAAAGTAACTGGATTGAGCAGCCACTTTTGCCTTAAAAGTTTTCATACTCTGTAGGGGATGAAACACAAATACAATGATTCGGTCGACTCCTTTGGAATCCTTTGCCCACATGATTTCAGTCTTTTCTGCTTTTGCATTATGCATGCCTTCATTGTTCCAACATGTTAGCATAAAATTACAGTTCAGTCCAATTAAGCGACATGTTATATTTGTTTAGTCTTCAAAATCATGAAGTGGGAAACGTACCATATAAACCACAAGGTATCGGACAATTATTTTACAGAATAGCCAGCTTCCATCTGCTTCTAGACCTGCTTTGAAATATTGAGCATTAAATGTTTTAACATCCAGCAGAATACAATTCTAAACTACAATTAAGTTGAATTCATCGATGTGAAAAAAAAACACTTTTAAAACTTTAAATTTGATCCCAGGCTGAGATTTGTAAAGACAGAACAGATTGCCACTGAACATCCATTAATTTGTCTTTTTTATGGGTTTCATCAGGGACAAAGATGCCCTGTGGCAGAAGTCAGACGCCCTGGAGTTTGAGCAGAAATTGCGAGCAGAGGAGCGCTGGTGGTTAGTGGATAAGGAGGCCACGCACTGCCTCGACTGCAAGAGCCAGTTCACCTGGTGGCTGCGCAGACATCACTGCAGGTGGGCTTTCAACAGGCACTGGGGCTTTTTCTAAATGCAAGACGTCAAAAATATGTTTTAGTGTAACATGTAATGTATGGATGACACCTCATTTATTTTTTTAAACATTTATCATTTTTGCAGGCTTTGTGGTCGCATCTTCTGTTACTACTGTAGCAACAACTTTGTGATGACAAAGCACAGTGGGAAGAAGGAGCGCTGCTGCAAGGACTGTTACACTCAACACAGTGCGGTGGTGGAGAGGTTCACAGAGGCAGAGCTGAGTCCTTCAGACGCTCAGCCTCCTCCACCTGGAGCTGGACCTCAGCCACCTCCTGAACCAGCCCCATATAAACCCACTCCCAGGGTAACAGGTGAGAAGCAAGTTGGGCTGCAACTAACAGTTATTTTCATTTTCAATCAGTCTATCATTGTAACTCAACTAATTGTTGCAGCTGTAGAGGAACATGCTAACTTGACAACTGCACACTTGGCATAAAGACTTATTGCTGTATTTTTCTGTCCCTATCTTTTCGTTTATTGTATGTTGACTGGAAAGCAGAAGTGAAGAAACTACCTTTGTCATATTGAGGAACAAGGACAGGAACCATTGCCATAGAAATTGTATTCAGTAGACAAAAGGGGAAGATAGTGACATTTCCATTCAGAGAAGAATCTGTTTTGCTGCTATTGTAAAAAAATGAAAGCTGCATAACGTTCATTCTATTTTTGTTGTGGCTTAGTCACGAACATGACTTTCAAACATTGATTTTTTTTCCCAATACAATAAGTTGTTGTATAACATGTACTCAGAAGACTATTCCATGAGAATAGGTAGTGGTTCTCTTGTCCAGTAGTTAATCTCATACACTCCGGTTCCTCCCAGTTTCAGACCCCAGCAACAGATCTGATGATGGAGCTTTCGACATAATCACAGAAGAGGAAGTGAATGGCGTCTACGACAGTGACACCACCTCCCAGACCACAGGTGGCTCCCTGGAGGGAGAACAAGACCGACGGCCTCCAGGAGCATTGGATATGTGAGTGTATTATGTATCTGGGGAAGGAACAGGGATGGGGCTGAGACCTGGTTCAGCCAGTCGTTTTCTGAGTCAGTATGTTGTCAGACCTTAGTTGAAGGTCTGAAGGACAACACAAGATACCACAGCATCTTGGTGCTGAGCTCCTGTAATGGCAGAGACATAACTTAAGACATAACTGATTGGGGTTACACACACTCATCGACATCCAGGCTTCCATGGTCAATTATTGCTCAAAGAGGAGTGACAATTGCATACAGCACATTCATGAACTGTACTGGTGTCATGTTGAATCAGAGCACATCACAAGTCGAGTGTAACATACTACATACTCTATATAGTGCTAGATGATTTCAAATACAAAAAAAATATGGTTTATGAAAAATGTATATGTTTCAGATCTTGTTTTTTTTTTTCAGCTAAATAATTAAGGCATTCTTCTAGGTTGATTTGTTCACTTCAACTTCCTGAACAAACAAAGGTGGGAAGTACTAGTGGGAAGTTAACTAGTTCCTTGTTGTCAATATGCACCTTTAATTGGTCATGGGAAGTTAGAGAGACAATGTGTCAATTTTTCTTGCAATACTGACCTTTATCATTCGGGTAGCACATACCTGCTGTAAATGTCTCACTGCTGCTCTTATGAGGGACAATAAATACAGACTCACCACTGCATCAATGTGCAAATCTCTGGAGTAGATGCAGTTTGAGTTGTTTGTTTTCCTTGTTTCACCACCTTGTGATTTTTCCCACTAATAGCACACCCCAAGAAACAGATTATAAAGAACCTTGAGGGGATTTAGCACATGTTTCTGCCCTCCTCCAGGTGTCAAATAGTAATTAGGAAAGTGTTTCCTCTTGTTGGTAAAAATGTATTGAAATAATAGAGAAGTGCCACAGTTTCATGGTACTAAAGGCGACAGAGTGGTGGAGAGAGAGGCTGAAGCTTTTATGTGTTGCCATTATGTTGTTAACTGTATGGAAATGTGTGCAGTAGTACTGCTGTCATTGCTGTCATCCTAGAATTTATGCACCAAGAATGTACAATGTACCAAGATGTACCTCAGAGATAACTGGGGTGACTGATAGATGAGATAACACTGAATTGACTTATGCTTAGATTCAACTTCAGTTTAGAATGAAGTGACTGGGATAAAATCTTTATGTGTGACCTTTGAATATGCACGGATCCATGTCCCACTTTTAATGCAAAACAAGTACAAACAAGTACACAAATACTACCACTGAAGAGTTATATACATTGAACACAAAACATTATTCTCTGTGTTTTTCTGGATTTTGCAGAGGCACGGGAGATTTGACCACTGATGATCCCGAAGAGCATGTTCCCACTGTTCAGGATTCAGAAATCAATCTTCTCAAATCAGGAGAAGTCACGTGAGTCTTGATCTTGGTATTCTTAATGTGTTAGTGTGTATAACTCATTTGTATTAATACCACTCTTAAAATTCATTTGCTCTCACTGCAGGATGGCTGTCCCTCTCAGCGTTGATGATATTTCGCAGTTTGGCGATGGTTCCAGGGAACTCTTCATTAAGTCCAGCTGTTACAGTGTGATAAATGTTGCTGTGGGTGACTGCGGGCCAACCATCAGCTGGATGTTTTCCTCAGAGCCTAAGAGCATCTCCTTTAGTGTGGTTTACAGGGAGTCCACTGACACTCAGGTGGAACAGTCAAAGGTAGATGTGCTCCTGGTCTGCATTTTTTTTTTTTTTCCACTGAGACCAATGTGTTGTGAGAGAACCAGTCCTTTTACAACCCCAATTCCAAAAAAGTTGGGACGCTGTGTAACACATAAATAAAACAGAATGTAATAATTTGCTAATCCTTTTTGACATATACTTAATTTTAAAAAGCAATACAGAGACAATATATGTGATTGTTGACCTCCTCGACGTCATCAATTTTTGTAAATATCAACAAAAGACTGAAAGTTGTGAAATGATTCAAAAACACCTGTTTGGATCATTCCACAGATAAACAGGTTCATTGGTAACAGGTGATAGTATCATGATTGGGTATGAAAGGTTCATCCTGGAAAGATTCAGTCGTTCACAAGCAAGAATGGGGCGAGGTTTAACACTTTGTCAAACACATGGTTGTATAAAGGAGATAGCTACAGATTACAACTTCTCAGGAACACTTCATAAAACTGTGTCAACTCTGTGTAAACAGTTTGCAAATGATTGACTTCTGTTTTATGTTTTACTTTTATTGTCCCAACTTCTTTGGAATCAGGGTTGTACCTCTGCCAAAAATCCAGAAAGACAAAATGTCACAAGTACATTGTGAGCCTGAAGGAAATACTTTTCAATTGTTAAAAATTGCAGCCACGTCAAAATTCACAGAAGATGATTCCAAAGTTATTACCAGGACACAATGGACTGACCCTGTGCATGCTTTCATGGCCACCCCCTGCTGAGAAGAGGCCTATTTGCTTGATCTTTCAAATATTACTGACAGAAGAAAAACACTGCGGGTTGTTGTTGCTTGGCAGGTCAAGGTAAACATCCAGCACTTAAAATGTCAGGGACTGTAAATGAGTTATGACCTTCTGTCTCATATTCCCATCCACTCCCTATCTATATTTCTTAATGCGTTTTTTCTTTGAAATTTGCTTTTAATTTCATTTTAATTCTTCCTGTCCAACATAAACGGTTGTGTAAGGTAACATAAAGAAAGACTAGAATATTATAGATAGACCGGCCTAGGCTAGATTTAGATGACCTCTGGCAGAATCTTTCACCTGTACTCTGAGTTTCACTTCAGACCAATGTTTCTGTTCTTCTCTCAGGTCCTGATTCCTCTGACTCGCTGCAATTCCCATAAAGAGACAATTCAGGGACAGCTGAAAGTCCGACACCCCGGCCTCTACACACTCATCTTTGACAACTCCTTCTCACGGTATGGAACTCCTGACATGGACTCCTGATTCTTCCTCTTAGTTGTGTGTGTGTGTGTGTGTGTGTGTGTGTGTGTGTGTGTGTGTGTGCGCGCGTGCGCGTGCGCGTGTGTGTGCGTGCGTGTGTTGGCCTTTAAGCTGGCTTCCTATTGTGCCTCAGCATCTCATTTCAGTTAATTGGATTGCAGTCCTTTGATCTGAAACCCTCTTCCAACAGGTTTATCTCCAAGAAGGTCTTCTACCATCTGACCATGGAGAAGCCCATAATCTATGATGGAAGCGACTTTCCCTGAAGCTGGATAATGCACACTCCCACAGAGGCGTCAGCATGAGGTCACGAAGACGTCATCATGATGTCACTGTGGCAGCTTTTAATTGATTGGACCTTTTGGTCTTTTGTTCCCAAAACATGTTTTTACCCAAGTATTTTATGTTTTCAAAAAAAAAAAATGTCTACACTATTTAATATTGTGGTGTTAATGTTTTGAGGTTTGCTCCTGTTTTAACTGTGGCCTAAGTGAAGTGCTGTCAACAAGATGAAAGAGGTTTTAGAAAAGTAAGAGAAATGTTTATGCGAGATTTAGAGTGTTTTTTTAGAGCTTGAGTATCAGGGCTAGACCAAGTAATGAAAGTACCTTTAGTTCGGCTCGGTTTATATTAGTAAGTTGGTCAGTTAGACAAATGTGTAATTTTGTTATTTCTTTTTGTAATGTTTGTTGTTCTTGGTTTTGGTTTGGCCTCTCTTTTCCCAAATATGCTGTTATGTTAGGCAATGCAGATCGCTGCAACACTTTTAGTATGAAATATGATGAAAGACTGTCAGATGACAAATATTTATCTGCAAAAGTTGTCCGTTAAGACCCAGGAAGGATTTTTGAAATTTACAAAATCATGGCCAGTTTCAAATATTTCATGTGTTGTGCAATCTTTCAAATCAAATGGCCAAAAGAAGCAGAGAAAGTGCAGACGAGTGGTTTGTTTGCCGGTGGCTCTTTTATGAACTGACTTGTCTGAACTTTATGTTTGCACTTTGCAGGCGCAGGAAGGAAACAAAGCATTAAATAGTAACGGGTTTGAAAAAAAAAAAAACATTTTCTGTTTGATAACAAAGCATATGCACTTTGTGCAAATCTCAGGAGTGGGACTTAAAATTGTCCTCCAATGGTAGAATGTCCTAATTTTGTGAAAGCTTAAAAAAAGAAAAGAAAAACTGCCATCTTACTTTGTGTTCAAGGAGACGTACCAAGCAGTTTTCTCCATCCACTTTAAAGGATCGATGAAGCAGAGTGCCTGTACTTACACAGGCTGACTTTATGTGTCATTACAATGATATTTACTTAAAGTACATTGACTTATGAGCCACTGTACTTTCAAAGTGCCTATTAACTCTAATTGCCAGGGATTGGTTTGCTTTTATAACTGTATTTTACTTTGTTATCTACGCAGAACATGACACTTGCTATGATTTGGCAATATTCTGTAAAACCTTAATTACAGTGACATTTAAATGATATTAATATGCAGAATATCATGTGTTTCAGTTTTAGCCGCTGATTTTTCAGTTTGGATTTCATTTGAATCTCTTTGTGTTTAATGTTTAGATAACCCTGAGCTCTGGACTCTCAGTGATGGGTTTGAATATTGTGTGCTGTTTGTTGTTGTTTTTATAGCAAAGCAATAAGGAAAAAACGAGCTTGGTCACTTTGGGACACAACATTCACGACTTAATGAAGCAAGGGCTTATCTCTCTGCTGCTTTTGTAGAGATCTGTTTGCCTTTCACACTCAGATCTCTTTTGTATTTTTGATGGGTGTAAATTGGTGCAATTTGTATGCAAAGCCTCATATTTTCTCTACAGAGCTGCACTTTGTGATAATTATTTTATAAATGGTTACCAGCAATATTCAATCTGTTAAGTTTACATGATCTTTGTCAGAGAATTCACGCAGGGACAGATTTTTTTTTTTTTCTACTTGCTGTTTTTGAAAGCTAATTTTGGACGAGTAAATTGTGCATGAATCATCACTACAAGCACTCAGTGTAACAAGTAATAGACCTGTCAGACATCCAGTAAACATGAATAAAACGTGAGAGTGATGATGCCTCCGACATCCACTTATCCGTGTCTGGTTTAGTGTTTGGCAGCTCGGAATGACAGAACAACAAGATCAACACATTACCTCTTTGTGCCTTGTCACTCATTCAGAAATCTGATGTGAGCAAAGGTGTCAACATACAAACAAGTACGGTATGTTTCCTGTTGTACAACACCTTCTATCGATGTAGAGGGGATCTGTATGAATGATCCAACAGCTGAATGCAGACAACAACACTCCACCAAGAAGAAAAGCTATAGAAGTTTGTCACTTCTACTTTGATTCAGTGTCTTCTGTATTTTACTTTAGTGAATATTTAATACTCAATAATTATTTTTTTTTCTCACTGTGCTCATGTCAGGACCTGTTGTGTTAATGAGCTTATCAGAGCTGAAACAATTAGCTGATTAAGTAATTAGCTGATTGACAGGAAATGAATCTGCAACTGTTTTCGTACGTCAGTTGTCTCGCAAAGATGCAAAATATTTGATGGCTTCAGTTTCTCAGGTGGAAAAATTTTATACATTCTTTTGGATAACTTTGTTTTTGGACTGTTGATCGAACAAAAAAAAAATTTAATGACATCACCTTGTCAATTACGATGGACATTTCTACTATTTCCTGATATTTTTTTTATATAAAAATAAATTTAGAATTTTTTTCAGATTTATTCATAATGAAAAGGGTCATTACTTGACTTACTTACATTACTTGATTACTTGGTCATTACATTACAATTGCTCCATATGCTTTGCAATAACTTTTTCTTAACATTAAAAAATTACATTCAGATTTTATAGACTAAACTAGTCTAGACATGAAACAAAATTGACAGAATGCACAAATTCATCACATGGACAATCTGAAAAAAGGATAAAAGAATAAGGCAAACAAAGCATTTTTTGCTCTCAAAGCCTGGTCTGAGACTCTTATCTCTCAGTTTGAGAGTAAAGTACAAATCTTTTGTGTGTGTGTTTGGCGACACAGTCAGGCTCAGGAAAGCAGAGGGATGCATGTGCAGTATCTCATCTAACACCAATAGTAAAGGCACAAACAGCCACTCAGACTCAGCTGTAAAACTTGAAGGTAAACTGGGAGCTGCCTTCAAAATAAAAGTGAGATGCTGAGAGATGTTGCAGAGCTCTTGCATGTTAGTTTCTGCTTACTTAAAAAAAATGGGGAGAAAACTTTTTTTTTCTGTCAGGAGGATTGTGCTCAATTCTGACATGTTTTATGTATCGTGGTTAATTAGGCTTTAATCCTTTATCATGGTAGTGGAGGCAGATCTTTGCAGAGTCTGGGCAAAATATATTTTTTCAGAGCTATTGGTTTGTGAGTGAGGTTTTTATTCTGAAAATATAAACAGGAGGTGCAACATTTTTTTACTACTGCTTGCTTGACAGGTGCTATATCTCCACCTGGGGGGAGAAAGAAAGAGAGAGAGAGAGAGAGAGAGAGAGAGAGAGGAGCTCAGCATCCAGTCCTGCAGGACTGTGTTCAGTCTCTTTGAGGAAATCTGGAGTGAACAGAAGATACTGAGCTGACATCATGTCCTGTCTCCACATCAGAGGGATTTTTCTCACTCTGTGTTTGGCTCCAACTGTGAGTGACTGACTTTAATTTTACCTTTCGTGAAAGAAAGAAAAAAAGATGAATGATTATTATTATTTTGTAACATAGAAAACTTGAAGCTCTCTTTTGCAGGAAATCAACAGAGTTGTTTGAAGCCTGTTTGTGACAGAGGAATAAACACATTTCTGATCAGAAAGAAAATCAGAAGAAGATATTAATACGCCATCTTCTCCTACTGTCCAGACCTGCATTTTATTATATGAATGAGTTGTGGTTTTTAATTAGCTTGAATCAAAACATGCCTGTTTCTGTCCACAGGCACCTGATATACAGATGTTTGGCTCTTCACAAAGGTCCAAAGTAATTTTATTAAACTTAACATGTTGCATCATAAAATACAGAAGCCACAAGTATGTGATCTATTTACTAACATGAATGTGAGTGTGTGTTGAATGTCCAGCTTTCAAACACTGTAACATATTAATTGTTCCGTTTGTGTTTAAAATCAATTAGTTGGAGATTGACTGTGTGGTGGATATGTGTGTTGTGTTTACAGTATGTGCATATTGGGCTGTAAGTATATGTAGATATATGAATATATGTGGCCAAAATGCCCAAAATCCAGTTTCCTGCTTATTTTCTGGTTCCAAATTTCTTAGTTCTCCATTATAATAAATTTAATATATTTGGGTTTTGAACAATTAGTCTGACAAAATAAAAGCTTTGAATTTTTCATTGTGGGCTCTGAGGAGCTGTGATGGATTTTATAGACAAAACCATGAATCGATTAATCAGTTCATTCACTGTAATTGTTATCTATGACCTGCTGTTACTTTATCATTAGTTTGCTCTGAGTGATTTGCATTTTGGAGATGGTTCTGTGTGTGAGGATGATTGTAGGTTTTGGTACAAATATGTAAAAGATCATTTGATAGTACAGGTGAGATGGAAGTATGTGAATAGGTTTTTATATGTATGTATTGTGTTTGTGCATTCAAATATAAAACATGTAATATTGGAAAAAGAAATACATAAATATGAAGAGAGATGGGATTTTAGCAAAGGAAATGTTATTATTATTTCATTTGAATCCATGAAATTTGAAATCTTTTCCAGTAGACTATCACACACACGCACACACACACAAATTGGTATATGTTACTGTGAATCCACTTTATTGAAATCAGGAAAGTGAACATGACTGACTGACTTTTGTTTGCCGATATCATCACCTTATTTACTCTCACACTGTTTGTGCAATTTGTCTTGGCCAATCAACTGTGAAGAAACAAGCCAGGCAACAAACCGTACACATGTATGCGCATTCACACACTCACACTCACAACAGCTTTTTTTTAACCACCAGCTTTATGGGGTTATTATTACTCGCCACCTCGCTAATTTTCATAATGGAATAGAAATATGAGAAGCTGGCAAACAGGTGGTACGATGATCAACGTGGCACAGAGAGAGAATGGGAACAGGGCAGACACTCATCACTGTGTTCCACTTCATTCTTTTCTCTTTCACTGCTCAGGACTGCAGAGAATAATAATGAATTACCTGCGTCCAAAACACACACACACACACACACACACATTAACAAAAGAAAATACAGTCACAATAAACAAGAGCAATAGTAAACCTACGTGCCTGATCTCTTTTGAGTGTTCAGATATGATGAAATATTGCACTTTAACCAGAGAGAAAAAATAAAACATAAAAACAAAAAAAAGATGAGAATAATCTAATCATGTGTTTGGCTGCATGTTAAAATTAGTAATGTCCAAATATGCATCTTATGAACTAAACCTGATTGTACGTGTCAGTTAAAAAAAATAGTTTGAGTTTTTTGAGTTATATGAGAAGCTAAAAGCCTGTTAAGTTAGTATAAAGACTAGAAACAGAAGGAAACAGCTAAATGACAAGTGATGATTTGGCCTTAAAACTTTAATTATAGTACATGGTTGGTCTCCTTTGAATTTTCAGATATGATGCTATTTTGTATTTCTAAATCAAATTATCTAGTAATCTTTTTGGCTGTATGTTAAAAAAGACATTGAAAAAATCTCATGAACTAAACCTGATTCACTCTTTGAAATTTTTGTTTAAGACTAATCGACATAGTTGGTCATTTTGAGAAATAAATGGTTATTCACTTACTTCACTTACCTATAACAAGATCGATTCCATCCTCATGTCTGTACGATAGATATGAAGCTAAAGTTGCGTCAAGCTGCCGACAAGTTGGCCTTAAAACCTTATTTTTTTCTTTTCATGCATGTTTTCAATGCGTTAATCAAACAAGATGTAACATGTAAATGAGTTGTCTCGGCTTTAGATGTGCTAGTAGGAGATTTCATCAGCATAGCTCATTCCTGCTTCATTTAGGATCCAGATATGAAAGTGGTCTCAATCCTCTCATCTAACTCTCAGCCAGAAAACTAATGAGCATATTTCCCAAAATGTCAAACAATTCATTCATTACCTGAACTTCACAGACTGCCTGTGTTTGTGCTCTCCTTCTGATTGACTGAGCATGTGTCATATTTTTTTTACACTGGGCCACAGGACTGATGCGGGAGCTTAAAAGTGCACCTCATTCACTGTTGAAAATAGAAGGCAACATCTGCAAAGTGAGCCCAATCCAATGGCCCCTTTTTGGGTAGTTAGTGGATAATGTGCTTCACCTCTCAGAGAACATTTTTACAGCAGACTGCACGCAAACCTGGCAGTTTGAAGGGGCCTTTGGCTGTGCATTTAGTTTCATGGCTCATATTATCCAGATTTACCTTATGCAGCCCGTCCGTCTCTTTATCTCCCCATCTCTGTTTCCGTCTCTTAAATTCAGCATGGTGTCTCCCTTTATCCCATCATGCAGTTGAAATGCATGAGCACGTCATGTGCCCTCGCTGCTCACAACCATCCAGTCTTGACTCTTTGTTCCTCTCCCCCTGCCTTTCAAAGCTTCGCTCGCTTCCTCTCAACTGCAAATCGTCCTTATGTAGAGTAAAATATCTTCATGACATCTCATTGCATATAAACAGGGAAGCCATGTGTGGCGCATGGCCCCCATCTGATGTACAGTGCCATTTAGCTGATGCTTTTGTCTGGTGCGCTTTATGGTAACATGAGCGCATACGTCTTTCCGCTTTGAATATAAATGTCCTAACTGGTGTTCGTTCCATTACGACAACACAGGCACAGTTTAGCCGAGAACAGTAGACCACTTTATCTGCATACACGTCCCATCTTGAAGGACAGCAAACCCTGATTGTCTGAATTCAATTTCTCTGCCACTTTTTTTCATGTGTCCCTCGCCTGCCTTTGAACAGGAAGAGCAGTAATTGCTGCGTAAATTGCACAATAACACCTCTCATTAGATTATTAGCATTGCATTAGGAACAAAGAGGACTGGCAGCAATTTCACTTCTTTCCAACACGTCCTCATTGATGGAGGGAGAGGTGGTGCTGAGAGTTTGCATATTTGTTGCTGTTTGTTATTTGTTACTTAAAGAAAATGGGCAGAACACATGGAGGGAGGAGGATTGTGTTGAATTCCAACTAGTTTTGTGTGTTGTGTTTATTCTGTAGGTGTTTTTGACAAACCCAAGCAATGCTTTTTTTCTAAGAATTCCATTATTTGTGCATGTGTTTGTCAGATGGCAAACAAGCTGACGGTTAAGACATAGAATAAAGATGAAAGGGTTGAGGTGAGTGATTGCATTGGCGTAACAGAAATGAAGAGTTTTGGTCCAAACCAATTTCACCTATGGCTCTCTGTTTTCAAATATATACTGATGAATTTCTGATTGAATATGCAGCATTTTGGGTTTAAATCCTTCAATTTGATGAGAATCTCAAAGGCAGACTGTTTTCTTCTAAGAGGTGTCTGTTCAGCTATAGTTTGATTGAATAAGAAGATTTGATATTTTATCCACACGTACGACTGACACCTCATGGGAAACATTAGATAGGAAACTCATGAATCCCTTTCATCATCTTCTTTTACTTTTATAATTAAAACTCAGCATCTGCACATTTTGCCATTTGCCACCACACTTACACATTTGGGAACAACCCTCGAAGTCGACCTGAGTTGGTTTGCAGGGTTGAACTTCACTGTTTTTCCATCAACATCATACCCTCACTCAATTCAAATCAATGTATAATATTATGATATGCACGGTGTACTCAGTCATGTAATTTCATGAAATGGCTCCAGGTGGGTTTGTGCAGATGTCATGTACCCCTCAGAGATGCGATACATCTTGTTAATGGAAATGTTTATGACACACAACCAGAGCGTCCGATTGGATAACGCTCAGAAAACTGTGAGTGGGGGGGAAAACCGCAGTTCCCCAGAGGAAGTGTTCGTGGCCCCAGAGGAATTTAGCTTCTCTTCATTAAGAGCTGCACTTGTTTTCCCTCAGCTCTTTTAATTTGAGATGAAACCGAGCTGAATCAAGGGCAAAAGTCTGTGCAGTATATCTATTAATAACAGAGATGACTTTATTAAGGCTGCGGCCTGTTGTGCCGTCCTCGGTGTTCAATTAAATGTGAGTCCGCTAAAGGCAAAGGGGAGACTCAAATAGATGCCTCAAAATTACTTATCATCACAAAAACAAAATACAAACATTCACAAAATATGGACTAATTTTTGGAAACGGAGGTGCATCATGATTACACAGCCGCCTCCTTTGTCTCCTTTTATCTCTTTTTATCTTGTTTTTGTCTACATGTGCTCTTCTCTTCTAGCTCTTCCATCTGTGATATATTTTTTTGAGATATTTTTTCTTTCTTTGTGTCTTTCACTTGCCTAAATAGTAAAGATCAAAAGTCAGGTATCGTACGATGCCATAAATGTGTAGGTAAATCAAAAGGAAGTAGATAGATGCTGTTCTTGTTTTTTATCAGGAAACCCACTCTCTGACAGTATGTTGTTAAGACCAACAAAGAAGACCAGGCCTGCTGCTCTGACCTTTACATTCAGAACCACTTAAGTTCACCAGCAGCATGAAATAAAGATGAATGACACTTGCATTTAACTCAGAGTAGTTTAGTCCATTCATAAAGGACCGCCACCACCAACCTCCTCCAATAAAGTTAGGCTCTTGCATTTTTAGTGGGCAATTATATAAATAAGATAAGTCAGAACCCAATGTGATGTTAATTCATGCTCGCCTCACCTGACATTCCCAGCTGACAACTGGCAGCACAGTGTTGATTTGGGCGTCTCAGGTCTGGCCCATCTCGCCACGTTGACAATTTTGTGCGGCATTTCTGTCATCTGGAAACCCCTCACCAACAATGGACCCCCTGCCAAACATAAGTGTTCTCCATCCATCTCCATCCTGTGCTTTAAAACCTCAGTGAGAAATCCTTCCTTCAGACCATGATCAAAACTCCTCCTTCTTTCTATGTGGTGTATAAGCTACAAAGCTCAGAAGCACAATACATTCTGTCCTTGTAAAGCACGGGAATGTTTGTGCCTTCTTGCTGAAGTTGTATTATGTGACCTCATAACCTCTTTTATACAGCAACTATTCACTGGCACAGACTGTGTAACAGGTTTATTATCACAGTGCCCTCACAGCCAAAGGGATAATTACCACACAGTCACGACAATCCTTTCCTGTTTTAGTGTATACTTCCTCCATCCATCCTCCAATATCCACCTGAAGTCAGTCCTTTCCTGTCTCAGAAACGAGATGTTCTTATTTGTTTTAGCCTGAGACAAATGTCATTCAAATGCAAATCCAGTTATTCTGCTTTTATTCGACATCAGGAGATGGAGGGATGAGCAGGGGCAGACGTACAGAAGAACCTCTGAGCTGCACTAAATGGATGGAGCTCAGAGTTGTTAGAGGCCAAGACAATCGTCTGTGTCCTGAGGGACAAACTCATTTAATGAATTTTCAGGAGCTTCCGCTATGTGTGTGCTATAGTGACAGATTATTTTGCTTAATGCCACTAAGAAATAGGTGTGTTTTGCCAAAAGGTTGCTGTTCTAGTGGGAAGGCATTTCTTGCTAAGCGTAGGGCAAAATGAGTCACTGCCCTTTAAAGATTGACATGAGTTTTTTGCAGACACATGAAATGCCTTTTTCATGTAATTACAGACTGAATGGTCACTGTGTCCTCTGCTTGAACGTCTGCATATATCTAATTCAGCACCCCTTCCTTTTATTCTTCCTTCCCTCCTTCCTTCCTTCCTTCCTTCCTCTAGGCTTTGTCGAGTCTGCACCCTGAATGCGAGTTCATATTTCAGCTGGAGAAAGAGGAGCGTGACTGCCTTCAGTACATCGCAGAGCAGGGCAACGGAAGCACAGACGGTGTGTTTTCCATTTTAAAATCACACCGCTGTAGCTCTTATAAATTCAAGCGTGGCTGTTGTTGTGATATGAAATATACCAGAAATATTCACATTGAGTACGAGAGTCTAAGCTGGAATAAATGCTTCTCGGAGAATCATCAGTTGTCAGGACAGATTGTTGATGGCGTCCCGGCTGCAGGATTGAAACGCACCGGGTGATCTATCACCGTGATGCATCTGTGGAGGAGAACATTACACACAGAGAGTTACACACAGATTTATGTGTGTAATCATTTTTGTTTTAATACAGTTTACACAGAGGTGGATGTTACGGCTTTGAAGGATGTTATCGAGGGGTATTGAGCATGATACACCCCATTTACCTCCACTCCCACCTCCATGAGTACATATTCAAACTGTGTGCATTTCAGCCACTGGTGTATGACAGCGTGTATCAATGTCTGATTAACTATCCTGATAGACACAAGCTCATCTTTCTTTAACCTCCTCTCTCCTCCTAAATCTCCTTCGAAAAGGTTGCCAACCATTCTGGGACATGGTCGTCTGCTGGCCTCATGCAGTCGTGGGAGAAACCGTCCACAGAGCTTGTCCTGCCGTCTTCTCCCTCTTCATGAACAACACAGGTGAGTAAAGAATCACATGGTGAAAGAGGAGGGTTCAGGTTGAGAGCGGGTAAAAAAAAGGGTATTTTTGATCCTGATGATTTCATAAAGTACATTTATTTATTTATTATCTTATTTGTTTATTTGCTCATTCATTTTGTTTTGTTTTTTATGCTTTGTGAATTAGAGCCAGCTTCGTAGATTGTCACAAGAGACTGCACAAATTAATTTATTTTCTTAACAAGTAAATGTGCGGGTTTGGGAGACAGACGGTGAAATCCATGAAAATGTTTTAAGTAATGAACAAACAAGAAGAACTTTGGCCTTATGTGTCTAAGACTGACACACGACCAGCCCTGTGAGACTGTAGCCCATCATTGTTGAGTTAAATGATAGATGGTAGAGATGATAAAGATTCCCATGTTAACAACTTGCAAGTATTCGCCTTTATCCGACAACTCGACAAGGTTATGTGCTCACAGAGTTGGTTGTGTGAAGGTTAAAAAATATGATGCAAAGACAAAATTACAAAGGATATAAATTTGGGTTTATTTTGGTGGAACGACAGACGTTCGCGCTTTTGTTTGGTTTTCAGGCACAGGCAAGCAAACAAGTACAGAATGTTATTAGTTTTGCAGGTTTAGATTAGGGCAAGATGAAAAGTTCATCCTGAGGGGGAACACGTACCAAGTCTCACGGCAATCTGTCCAACAGTTGCCGAGGCATTTCACTTAAAATCAGAAATGTCAACCTCATGGTGGGATCACAAAAGTTATTAACTGTCTGAGAGCCATGAATCTCTGTACAATACTTTGTGCCAATCTGTCAGTAGATGCTGAGATATCTCACAGTTAAAGTGGAAAATTTGATCTGCTGGTGGCGCAAGAGGAAAAGTCAGTGAATCACCAAAGGCATTAGAGTTCATCCTCTGGGCACCATGAATATCTGTACAATCAACCAGCATTATCATCCCAAACATTTTAAGTGATCTCTGTGTCAACTTAGGGATTCAAGTTAGTGAATCTATCCTGAAGATTACCTCTTCATGTTTGACTTTTTCATCCCTCGACCTTTCACCTCAGGTTCAGTGAGCCGTAACTGCACCAGTGGAGGTTGGTCCAGACCTTTACCACCGTACCACATCGCCTGCAGCGTGGATGACGACATACCTGAGGTGAGAGTTAGCGGGGGGGAGGCAGATAAAGAGGGTCGGACCAGGGGAATGGGAAACTCCAGAGGAAGGTAATTAGAACAACAGAAGGGGAAGCAATGAGATCAAGGAGACAATTAACAGGAAAAGGGAAAAGAACAAACGGAAACAAACACAGAAGGAGAACCCACCTGTTTCAGTTTTAGAAATCAACAGACCACACACACTAAATTAGAAAAGTGAACCACGCTACAAAAGGTTCTTATCAAAATTCTAGGATGGAAGAGGAAGTCTTGGCCTGGATATCTGTTATCAGGATATCTGCTGGCAGGAGCCCTGAAACATTGCCTGCTGTTCCCAGAGGCGAAATCATTGTCAGGTTATAGGCGATGGATTTTGAGAATGATCAGATGAAGTGATACCGCTGCCCATATGTATTTCTTTTCAGGTAGATGAGATTCGACGACACAAGTCGTAGTGACAGTGGTAGAGTCAAAAATATAACAAATGTGCCTCAGGTGAAAATACTTCTGCATGACAGTAAGTGAATCAAATGTCACCCATCAGGTAATAGCTGAAATTATCTTGTTTCACAAAGAGAGGATGGGGCTTAATCGTACTGAACAGTGTTTTTTTGGGGGGGGATGAGAATGAGAAAACTACTTTTGGTGCTATAGAGAGCTTTTTTCTTGAGTTAAAAAAAATACCTTTTAAGCCTTCCAATAGCAGGGGTGGAAAGTCACTAATTACAAGTTCTGCTGTTACTGTAATTAAGTCGCTATTTCATGTACTTTTTAGGTTGATTCAGGAGTCTGCTTCGTCCAGTCATACAGCCATTAGACTCAGCCTCAAAATATAGAAAAAAGCTTTCTTGCGAGTTGAGTCTCAAGCTCGTCTGCAATTTGGCCTCATTTTGAGACATTACATTCGTTTTGAAGCCTGGCAGCATTTTTGAAAGCTTACCAAATCTTCTTTGCTTTCAGACAGAGCAGTCGTACTTTGCCACAGTGAAGGTGATATACACCATCGGCTACAGCGTCTCTCTGGTGGTGCTGGCTGTGGCTGTGTTGATCCTGTTGCTCTTCAGGTAGGAACAGATTACATTAGAATAAGTCTGACACATCTTTATTCCATTTTTGTGGATTTTGGTAAACTCGAGGCCAATTCATTTACCACAGAGAAGCAAGCAATGGCACAACAATATTATTATACTGCAAACAAAAAGATGATTCACAGCACTCTTAGACCTGTGTGTAATAAAAAACCTTTAATAATGGCTGATCAGTTTTGGGCCTTTGACTAACACTGCTCCCACTGTGCACATGACATGTTTGTAGCTTTGCCGCATTTGAAATTATATCCTAGCGTCGTATATTAATGCAGTATTTCGACACTTTGGGAAATGCACGTGCACTGTCTTGTCGAGAGCTAGAAGAGAAGAGTGATCTAATGTTTATACACTAAATATGAATCAAGAGCCAGCAGGTGATTATTTAGTTAAGTTATGGTTTTATGGGGCACTTAGCTGGCAGACTAATGTTGCAATACCTTCATATTTAGTTTACAGACATAAGGGAGGTCTCCATCTTCTCATCTAACTCTTACCAATAAAAGGAATAAGCAAATTTCCCAAAATGTTGTACTTTACTTTTAAAGAAGAGTGATGCTCTTGTTGACCCTGAAAGCTAAAATAAAAACCAAATATCAAGTGTCAACTGTCAAAGAGATCCTTACACCTGCCCCCACAGCCCTTAGGTTCTCTGGAATAAGAGAAGTAGGAGAAACACAAAACATCCTAGTAAATGGTTTCTTTTTTCTTTTACCAGTGGTGTGTGGTTTTATAAATCCAGTCTGTTTGTCATAGAATACTGATGACTTCAATTGATACCATCACCATTACTCTTTTTAAATCGTATTTATTATGTTTCCCTTGTTTTGCATGTTTATTTTCTTTTGAGCCTTTATCGTTTCCGTCAGGAGAAATTTGTCTTGGGCATTCGACACATGTCCAATCAAACAATCAAACTCTATCATCATCACACACAGATCTATAAACACCAGAACATACATACCAAGATTATTGCACATCACACTGTATCAACTGCTATTGAAAAATAAGGCATTATAGCTATTAGCGAAGGTCTAACAATGTAGTGTGGCCTTGTGTTGTATCCTTGTGTGGAATTTATTTTGCACTCTAATCAAAGCATCTGGCTTTGATATTTTTGTGAATTGCAGCACTGCAGTGTATTTATCCATTTTCTCAACAGGAGGCTGCGTTGTGCCAGGAACTTCATCCACATCCAGCTCTTCATCACATTCATCCTGAAAGCTGTGGTGGTGTTTGTAAAGGACACTACTCTGTTCTCAAGTGATGACACCAACCACTGCACGCTTTCTACGGTAAGATAATGGCATTGAGGACAAGAGGTCCTTGGTTGTATTAAGAAATTCCTATGGGCAGATGTTCTCATATTTATGCGTCGCTCTCATCGCATAGCCCCTGTGCCCCTACTCTCTCATACTAATCCCTCCTTACAATTCACTCTATGTCCTCATGTTCCTTCTTTTTTCCCCAGTTTGCCTGTAAGGCCTCTGTGGTCTTCTGTCACTACTGTGTAATGGCCAATTTTTTCTGGCTCCTGGTGGAGGCGCTCTACCTCAATTCCCTGCTGCTTTCGTCTTTCTATCACAGCCGTAGATGCCTCTGGGGCTTCAGCCTGCTGGGATGGGGTGAGAAACTTTGACAGGCAGTTTCCCTGACTTTTGTTATGTTGAGCTGCAGAGTCTGGTTCCAATATGAAATACTGCTCCGATATGATAGTTGCTCTAAAGACTATTAAAGGTACTGTGTAAACATTAGTAGGTAATGGAAGGTTTACAAAATGAGGGGACTGATCATTTATATCTTACAGATACTTGTGTTTTCTTGTATTAAAAATATTTAGAGGAAGAGAAAAAGTCTGATAAGAAAAGTTTTATCTGACCCATTAGTGACATTATAAAACCAGCAAGTGGAACAGTTATCAAAGTTTGCACATGCGCTCACATTGGTGTGTGTGGTCCAAGGCGCTGCTGTTTATTCTGTTCATGCAGCCATATTATGTACAGAATGCACGTGCTTTTCTCGATCTTAGAAAATAGATGTGTTTTTTATCACTATCCCTATAATTTGATGCTTCACAGACTGTTATTTTTCTTGGAGTACAAAAATACACACACTGCGTGATTTGCAGTTTCCAGTCCATCTAACTTGCATGTGGTTTGGAACATAACTCTTGATTTTGGAAACTATTTGCCGATGTTAAGCTTTTTCCATTCACATGCCAGATTTCTTTGTTTTTTTCAATCTGCAAATGAGTGTAGCAAAATGAATTAAATGAGGATTTTTGTCTTGGACCATCATTACTCTGTATTATGAAAGTCAGATCAGAAGCTTTGCAGTTTTAAAGTTTCAAATTTTGACATTTACTTTATGTCTCCACAGAGTCGCTCAGTAAAGATTTGAAATTTTTTACTTCCAAATTGAATGTATTTTTAATTCCAAACCACTCTCATCAATATGTTAGTGGTCATAAGGCTAATTTTAAACCTACTGAGTTGAACAGTTAGACGTTTATTCCAGTTCTGTGTTGTGTTAGTTCTGTGTGGAGATTCACAGCTGTCTTTAGGGATGGCAGGAAGCAGACAGACTGCCATCGGCCAACATCCCCAAACTTATTATTGCAAAACAGCCAGAAACTCTCCTGGCTCGGTGGCATCAGCTGTAATTACCAAACAAACTGAATTAAAGTTTACATCCCTGTGGCAGTCGCTGCAAATGTATTAGATTATGTGTGTGGGTTGAATGTTTCTTCAAAAAATGCCCAAGTTGATCTCTTAAGAACTCATGTGTGATTAAATGAAAAGGGGTCATTGCCGTCTTGCCAACTGTAAGGGATTGAAAGGAATTTGTCTCAGGAAGACAAGAAATTGATGCACATACTGTAGATGTGTTGTACTCATTTACTTTGAGCTCTTGCTGTCAGATCAATGCAGATATTAGAAAAGTTGACATTCAGCTGTCTAATTATGATTCAAGCGTGTATTGATTATGTCTCGCTGACATCAGTTTTGGTTTTCTGCCTTTCCACAGGTGTACCTGTGCTCTTCATCGTCCTGTGGATTGGATCCAGGGTTTACTTTGAGGACACAGAGTGTGTATAAACTTCACTGCCACTTCCATCTCCACAAGCACAGTTATTTCTTATATACATTTACAGCACACTGCAGCAGACTTCATGACCAACATTACAATCAGAAGTAGAGGGAGGGCTATAGCAGGTAGAGCCACAGAACTATAGCACTGATTTTATATAATATAGGTTTTTGATAAAGGATGGATTTTTACGCACTTTTAAACAAATGTATTTGTTCTCATGACTATTTGTTTGCTTGCAATTGATTTTATTCTACAGTCAGTTGAACTCAATGTACATCACACACTGAAAGAACTGCAGATGTACTGATTGAAGTGTACATTTCCAAATATCTTCCTCTGTAGATGTTGGGACATCAACGAGCACTCGCCCTATTGGTGGATCATCAAGGGACCAATTGTTGTGTCCATAACGGTAAATGCTCTGATTGTGCTGAAACAAACAAAATGATGGACTGTTAATTATGCACCCGGCAGATTACAGATTGTTATGATTTGTTAGAGATGGTTTCTGAGAAATTATTGGAAGAAACTTCTTTTGTGCACGTTACAATGGAGTTCCAGAACCTGCCCTCACACCACTGCTTGTCAATTACACACTCGGCTGCCCGTATTCTTTGCCTTGACATTCAATAATTACATTGTTGTAAGCAACATTTGATAGACTTTTTTTTTTGCATTCTCACTTTTTCTTTCGACAGGTCAATTTCATGCTCTTCATGAACATCATCAGAATCCTCATACAGAAGCTCAACCCTCGGCTGATCCAGTTCAATAACTCCTCTCAGTACAGGTAATCCTTTAGCTGCAGACACGGTTGTAGACACAATATGAGTGGCTGAAATCAGCCGTGATACAATATCTCGGAAACACAGAAAGACCTGAAGAAGCCAACTTTAAACTGAAATGACCATTTGTAAGCATTCTCAAGGTTTGAGATTCGCTTTCAAAATTTAACTTTCATCTCTTTCACACTCTCAAATACTTTTTCCCTCTGATATTTTTTTATTCTGATAAGTAAACACTTTAATGTTGGGAAAGATGCCAGTTGTGTAGAAGCTGTTCATGCACCAAAGTGGGCAATGAATAATTCATTCAGTTACCACGGAACCTCAAACTAGTCACTCTAGCCACGTCTACCTTCTCACTATCCAAGAGGCTTATCAGAATTTCTAATTGAAATAGGCACACTAATTGGCTGAGACGTCATGCATATCTTGTAAGAGACATACCAAAGGTAAGTTAAGTGATGCTTGACTTAATTGCACCAGCTAGATTAATATGTTCCTCTACAGAAAAAAACATTACTTCTGCACTCACATTTCAATATCCACACTTTCAATCATGCACCTGCTGCTACCTTTCCACTCATAAATAAAAGCTGTGAGCAGACTGACGCACACACACACACACACACACACAAGTATCCCCTTGATTGACATCTGATGATTAGCATGTCCTTATGCATGATATTATCCGGAGCAGCATTCAGATCAGACATGCACTAAATGACTCCCCGAGGAAACTTCATCTTGTTTCTTTCCTTCTGTGCAACAGACGCCTGACTAAATCCACCCTCCTCCTCATCCCTTTGTTTGGTACTCACTACATGTTCTTCAATTTTCTGCCCGACTACTTCAATGTTAACCTGCGCCTCTGTATCGAGCTCTGCATGGGATCCTTCCAGGTGCACGCACACGCACAAACACTCAGTATTCTGACAGCAATACATCGTACATGCTCAAATAGCCTGAAAGCCCACACACCAGCGTGGTTTGGTTTGTTAGTGTGCTAACATTTGTTAATCAATGCTAAACAAAAAGGTTCAAGTTTGAAGGGAGTGGTGTTAGTTTTGAAGGTATTTGGTCATAAACCAAGTGGACAAAGTAAAATGTTTTTGACCTGATGATGGTGCTGGAGGAGACATCAGGGGATCAATAAAGTGAATTTATCCTGAGGGGGACATAAATGTGTGAGCCAAATTTCATAGATATATTCATAGAGATATTTTTTATCTGGACCAAAGAAGGGACAGACTGACTTTGCAATTCCTCAAGCTACTAAAAAAGATTATTAAAGGCTTTTCAATTTGAGTAGCAGATTTAATGCCAAATTCCTATTTTGCATTCTAGTTATGTGCTTTAAAAAATATAATAAATAAACTGTTAATTAGTGGAAAAGGAGTTTGCAGTGTTGTGTTGGTGTGTGAGTGTGAGGGAAGTTTGGCACAGTGTTTGTATCTGACAAAGACACGCACCAACAGGAAGTCAAATAGCTTCCTCCACTTCATGTCACATGTGGCACAAGCTGGTTTGCCAGCTCCTCAAATTGGATTTTTTTCCCTGCCCCCCTTCCTTTTGAGGATTCAGATTAATAAGGCACAGAAGTGTGAAATAAGCTTGGAATTCACCAGGAAAAAAAGGGCCTAAATAGCTGTAACACAAGCTTTGTTTATGAAAGAGCTGAAATTAGAAAGACCAATTTTCAATAGCACGTTTTAGTGTGAATATAAAAACCAGGGCAGCAGAGTTTACAGCCTTTAGTTTACAGATGCCTTTCAGCTGTGTATTATTGGGATATAAATTCAGACCATTCATTTTTCCACTCTTGTTTGCTTGTTTGTATGAGCAAAACATAATAGATTGACCTATTTTTAATTCTCATTCTTCAGCCTATCAGCTCTCTTCAATCTTCACAAGCTTTTAACGACGAGTAATAATTTGTTCATGATTCAAACCGTCTCTCTTACAGGGGCTTCTTGTTGCAGTTCTCTATTGCTTTCTCAATCAAGAGGTCAGTACAAGCCACGCCACTCTCAAGCATTTACTACAACACATTCAACAAATCACACAGATCATTTACGCCTCTCTGTTGCATAATAAACCCGTGAGCCCAAATCAAATGTCAGCGAGGGGTGACTGGTTTAAAGTTATCAGGGCTTAAAATGGAAAATCATTTCTTTTCATTTCTCTTCCACTCGCTGCGTAATGGAAAGACCTGGAACACTTATGTAACCATCAAGACTAATGTGAGGTCCATCCACAAAGTCTGAGGTCAACACCAGTCTGTGTTTAATACTCAGTACGCAATCATTCAAAACCTATGTTTGTCTGTTTGATGCTTTAGGGCCACATAGGTCATATATCTCTTATCATCTATATCCCCTTGAAGATTAAAAAATGTGTTAAAATGTATCAATGAATATTGTTAAGTGCCAAGGGAATTGATTTCTAATGCTTTAAAAATCTCATTGAAACCCCAATAAGATAAGAATAATATGCCAAATAAATAGCTTAGATGGCTTAATATCCAACAAAATGAACCCCGCCAAAATGAACTTAGATTTTTGTGAGATTAAACCAGATATAACAAGATGTTTCGAGGTGCAAGAGGCCGATGGTGTTATCATTGAACAGAACCAGGTTAGTTGTTTCCCCCCGGTCTTCATCTGCTGACTGTAGCCTCATTTTTAACATGACAGTGGTAATGATTTTCTCTTTACAAGAAAAAACACATTTCCAAAAATACCAAACTATTCTCTTTAGTATATTATCTTGCAGTGTTGCATAAACATATTAAATAAAATTTTTTTTAATCATAAGCAAATAAAATGATATATGAGTTGTAACAGCAAACAACCAAATAAATATATTTGCTGTCCATGTGTGTGTGACAGGTCCAGAAAGAGGTCCACATGCAGTGGCTGAGGTGGCAGGAGCGGAGCTATGGGGTGGTGTCGCCTGCTGCAAAGGGCAGCCAGATGGACACTCCCTTCTAATGGTCTCTTCAACCTCCTCCTATAATGTAGGACATTTGCTCGCTGAACGTTCACAGAGGGCTGCTCCTGTGCATGTCATCATCTCTAATGTACAACGCCAGCGGTTGTCGGCCACGCACCATTGACGCCTGACAGTTTTCATTCCAAGCTCTACAACAGACTGTTTTTCTGGCTGTGCTCCTGCAGCCAGAATGGAGGTGGACTTTCCAATGGAGAATGATTCTGAAATCTCATGACATTTTACACACACATTTCAAGAGAGATCCCACCAATTTCATTTGCATATCCCAATGGACACTGTGGGACACTGTGGGACACCTTCTGTTTCCCATTTTCACCTGTGTTCTCTTGTTCTCACCTGAGCCTCTCTGCTCCTCTCTCCACCTGCACCTCGTCCCCTCGTTAGATTCGTTTGCATTTTGGTCCAGCTTTGAGCTCAGTCTTTGTCGAGTTGTTTGCTCAGCTTTCCTGTTCCTGTCACAGTTTCTGTCATTTTCAATTGTGAATTCTGCTTTGGATCCTGTCTGCCTGCTGTCTCCTGCATTTGGGTCTCCATGGTCCACTTTAGAAAGGTCAGCATCCACATTTCCTTGGAGGCCACTGGTCAAATTAAAAAATGATAACTTTGCTGAGCTGAAGTAAGATAGAACTTGTGATATTCTAGCTTTTCTCTTATGAAGCTGTAGCTGTAAGCACAAATTATTCATCAGTCAGCTGCCTCACATGATTAAAATGGATTATTAATGATTTTCATATTTATTGGTATTATTATGTTACATAATTCATATTATCTCCAGACTGTGGAAAGCACTAATTGATTGATGTACTGTAAGTATGTTTATGCTTTCTTTTGGTTTGGAATTAATAAACTTCTTTGAATTTGTATAATTATTTATTCACAGGAAGGACTGAGGTAAAAATGAAATTTCTCTGTTGATACTGATGTTGTGGAGGGCAGCTCAATGATTGAATATCTAATTAAAGTCTGCTCATGCTTGGCAGTGAACTTGGCTATAACCTCACATGTGTTTCATTGTAAAACCTCATAAAAACACTGAATTACTGTCCAGTTCTCCACCATTTAACAGTTTCTTTAATGTAAAGGAAGCATTTGCCTTAAACTGAATGTCAAACTGTTTTATAGTCACTTCTCTGTGTTGTTGCATTTAGATGTTTTTGCTTCTTGTGCCTCTTTCTGTGATGTTTTAATGCCTGGAGAAATTAACAGGTTCTTCTTAAAGTATAAATTCTTCTCCTCGGTTTCATTCTGATTCTGTGCAACCTCTCTCACAAAATTAAGATATTATTGGCTGGCAGCTTCCAAATGTTAAATCTGTGATAAAAGCTGAAACCATAAAAATCACTGCGGCTGATCCTGGAATCCTACATAAGCTATTCATTTAGGATTTTAATCCTAAAGAAGCTATTTAATTAATGAAAACAGTATGGAAGTATTTTGCAAAATTTCTTGTTTGCTTCATCAGGAAAAGCTGAATAAATTTTACCGCCTAAAATTTGTCAACTTGTCTTTTTTAACAAACAGATCTTCAAATTGTTAATCATAAGGTACCTTCTTGTTCTAAAACACATTTTAGAGAGAATGCAAAAACCAGAAAATGATACTAAAAGAAGGATAAGAACAGACAGTGAAAGAAGGAAGACTTGCACTGTGGAGTTTACACCAGTCTTGAATTCCTCCAGAGAGCTCAGATTCTTATTTTTCCTGGAGCAGACAACATTTCAGTTCATACATCAGGGACAAACAGTAGACATACATCGTGTCTTTGATCTGAGATAATAATTGCAAGATAAACTCTGCCAAATAAATGTGCGGATATATGATGTAGGTTTGCACTGAATGGCTTCATAGATATAAAAAAAAAACTCTCAAGGTTACTGACCTCAAACAGAAGTCACCTGCTGCCATCATGTGGCCTTTGGGATCTTTAACTAAAAAATGTGATGTAGCAGTCACTTTTTTCCACCTCTCTGTCTTGGCTGTTTTCTTGCTCTAATAAGCTGCCTTGTGAAGTCTCTTTGACCTCCCATGAGGGAATGGGGGTTTATGACCCTCGTGTCAGGGTTCAGATCTGGGGCATGCTGCAGCCGCCTGCAGGGCCTGTGTGCTGTTCCTCTTTAGCGCTGGTTTGGGATTTGAGGAATGGGAAGTGCAGAGATCCTGAACAGGATGTGGAGTCACTGCTGTAGTTTAAAGCCCCCCCTCCTCCATCACACTGACACAGAGCAGGCTTGAGGCTGCATGAGTCCACATCTGGAGAAGACAGGAAGCTCATTTTGACATCTGGATCCCTCGCTGTCTCCGTCTGACTCACTGTTTTTAAGTGATCTAACCCGGGTAAGTCGGCTGAAACGAGTTTGTTCCACTTTTACTCAGCTTGTTCAGGGCATAATTACACAAGTTAGTCCCACGGCAGTCTGTGTGGTATTTCATACTTCTTCATGTAAGAGTTTTCCTTTCAAATCCCTGCTGTTCATAGATTAACTTCACACAAAGTTCAGCTGGATGTATCTTAAACATGTAGCTGTATTGCAGCTGCTCCAGCTGCTTTAAGTCTCTTTTGTTCCTTGCAGACTGCTGGGGGGGGGTTGACGTTAACTTAATAACAGGGTGCTCTTACCCCTCTGTTGTTTTGCCTGCCGAGACATGCTCTGTATATCTGCTGCTGTGGCTGCTGCACACAATTCATATGAGTGTTAATTCACGATAAACTCTCACCTTTTACAATAATTCATCACATGATCTCAGTAGTTGTTTTATACATTATTAGACTCTCTGGGCTGTTTTTTTTTCTGCTGATAGCTCAGGAAACACCACCTCCTCCTCGTCACACAGGCTCAGGTGATGACTCACCTCTGGACCCTCCTGTCAGCCCTGCTGCTGGCTACGTCTGTGGCCGAACCTCTGAACAGCCCCGAGGAAAATGAGAATGAAGTCCTGAAACACACAGAGGGGGAGCTCACCAAGAGCCGGGCAAGTGACTTAGTAAACCCTTCATTTTTTTCTAGTTCTAGTTGGATGAGATGGGTTGAATTAAACTCCTGGTTTCTCCTCTTTTAGACTCAGGTGACCGAGAATGCCATCAGAAATATCAGCGAAATTACACCAAGCCACACACCCACCACATGTGAGTTTTGTTTTTTACTTTTGCTGCATTTCTCTTTTTATTTCCTCCGTTATTTTTCTCCTAAAACTGCCCCCTTTTCTGTTTTTACATTAGCAGCTTCATTGACTACAGTGTCCCCGAGCTCCAGTCTCGCTCCCCAGTGTCCAGGAAACCAGGTGACGCTGGAGAACAGCACAGGCTGTGGCTGTCCACCTGGCATGGTGAAGGCTGGGGACAACTGTACCTGCCCTGCGGGCTTCACTCTGGAGGAAGGTGCAGGGTGTAAAGGTGAGAGGGGGCAGAATCAGATCCAGTGCTTCATTGAAGGTGTTGTGTATAACATTGGAACATCAGCACTGCATTCAATTTGGGAAGTAAGCGCGGTTATCTCCTCTGTACTCGACAGATGTTGATGAGTGTGAACAACAACGGCCAGGACCGTGTGGTCTCCATGCCAGCTGCACTAACACCCCCGGCTCTTACTCGTGTAGCTGCGCCCGAGGGTACCTGATGGGCGCTGGAGGGTGCCAGGGTTCGTCAGTATCTGTGTGTGAGAGAGGATGTGCAGTGTGTGTGAGAGCACGTTGGAAGGAGAGTTTCAGAAATGTATTTTGTGCCATTCAGCATGTGTAGTCTGGTCATAATGCATGTTTGCCTCATGGGTTTTTGCAGATATAGACGAGTGCGCTCTGGCTGCTGTGACGGGGCTGCAGGCCTGTCAGGGTGACGCCCAGTGCAACAACAGCCCTGGCTCCTTCACCTGCTCCTGCCCTTCAGGATATGTGATGGCTGTGAATGGACAAAGCTGTGTAGGTGAGGTTGGCATGTGGATGTGCATTGAAATATGTATGTTCAAAAGCTTTTCATCTAGCATGTCTACCTGAAGCACTTACACTGAGGTAAGACTTTTTCCCCAAGAACTCTTTGACAGGATGTGTGAGTGTTGTTGATCTCTCAAACATGTGCAAACAAACATACAACATTTATGGGAAAATGCATTGAGACAATATGTTGCAGAACATTTACACGCTGTATAATCCGTACAAGGCTTTCATGTGAAAACTTCTATTTATAGTCGTTGGTGTCTCTCCTCTGCAGATGTAGATGAGTGCAGCTTCGAGGAGCAGTGTCGCCGTGAGCTGGGAAACGTGTGCGTGAACACTCTCGGCAGCTTTGTGTGCCAGTGCCAGCCTGGCTTCAGAGCAGAGGCCCCCGCCTGCGTCGGTACGTCTGTCATTAAGCTTCACCACAGCTGGATAAGGCTGGTGTCCAGATTTGATCTGGTGTTGTTTCGCTTGAGTTGCCCCAGATTTAATAGCTCCTGCTGACAGGAAGGGAGGCTTTGCAGGAATCTGCTGCTTTGCTGCTCGCCTGCTTTGTGACTTTGTTTGTGCTTCCCAGTCCCTCAATCCCTTCTTTCTCCTTTCATTTAATGGCTTATTTCCTCTCTTGTCCTCTCCATATTTCCAATACTCTTTTTGCTTTCTCTTTTTTCTGTTCTCTCCGTGACTCTTCTGCACTTCTGGTCTCAGGTCCTGTGTGTCCAGACTACACCGTGTGTCAAGGTATGATGCTCTGTCCATGCTTTATATGTGCTGCTTGCTTTTTAAGGCTTTAAATTGTCAAAGTAAGAACCATATCATAAGCTAAGTTTGGAGTGTTTAGAAAGGGCCATTTTCATTGTTTTTACCCATATTTCACTATTTCCACAGTTACCATTTCTTTTAAGTTCCTCTCCTGGCTTTGATTAAACTCCTAAAAACTCATCTCTGTTGATCAAAATTACATATTTAGACGTGTTTTCCATGAAAACAAATCCCTTCATGCCTTACATTGGCTTAGATGTAACTCTACACCTTTGCCTTCATGTGCTATGCGTTGATCTAAATAGTCCCCGCCTTTATCTCCACCCACCTCTCCACCACTTGCCAGCAGCTTTGACTCTGCTCATCAAACAACACAAACCTTGTTGCAAACCCGAGTTTTCTCCGGAAGTTTGGTTCTTGCATTTTCAGATCCTTAGGTAATAAATGAAGGCCCTCCATTTCTCCTTTTGCAACACATCATTTTGCCATCGTTTTGAAAATACTGATACATAGGTACATTAGGCTTCTCCTCTAATAATCCTTGTTTCAACGTAGCCACACAAGTTGACCGGACTGGTTCCATATGTATGTGACGTATGACATTGATTCACTGCAGTTCTAAGGCGGGAAATGCTCAAGCATGGCAGTGACTGCTTATTTTGCACATGATATGTCTTGTAGCATATAAAAACACCACATGCACATGTTAACATGGTTAAAAACTTGACTTTTGTTGGAGGAGGGGGGGGGTCATTAAAAATTGCTACAGCAAAGTAATCAAAGTGAAGTTGAACAAAGGGAAATCAAGGATCTGGGAAAAGAAAGTATTGTCTTAAATGAATACAGCAGCTTCCCATAGTGTTGCAGGGACAACATATTAAATTACTTATGCTTAATAAACACTCAATTAGGGTTTGTTGACATGAAAATGAGTGTTTTATCACAAATAGAGTAAAAAGTGAATCATATAGTGTGTTTATGTATCATTGTCTTTGTTTGTCCCTCGTCTCTGTCCCAGATGTGGATGAATGTGCAGAGAGTCCTGCGGTGTGTGATGGTCAGGGTGTGTGTGAGAACACGCTCGGGAGCTACAAGTGTGTTTGTCGACCGGGTTACCGAGGAAACGGCACACACTGTGAAGGTAAGCAATTAGTGGCGACGTCCCTCCATGGAAAACTCTGTTTCCTGTAGACGGGGGTCAGCTTCCTGGTGTGCGCGTGTTTTAATGCTTGTTGTTATGCCTTCCATTAAAATGATCCCGAGTGGCACGATAATGTTTATTGAATGGAAATGAACAGAGATTTGGGTCTGGTTTTTAAAAAAAATCTGTGTGTCCTCTCTCTTTGCAGATGAGAACGAGTGTGCGTCAGGTGGTCACGGGTGTGACACCAACGCCCGTTGTGGCAACATCATTGGCTCTTACTTCTGCCAGTGCTACCAGGGTTTCAATGGGGATGGACACTCTTGTTTTGGTGGGTAAGCACTAAGCATCCACCTGTGTCAGTGTGTGCCAGCAGCACTTGAGCACACAGCCTTTACCAGACACCAGTCCTTCAGGTGTGTCTTTATTTACAGACATTGATGAGTGTGCTGTGAACAACGGCCACTGTGAACACAACTGCTCCAACGAGTCGGGAGGCTACAGCTGCCAGTGTGCTTCAGGCTACCAGCTGCACCAGGATGGACACAACTGCACAGGTAAAACACACCTGGGGCAGCTGGAGCTGTTAATCCCTATCATCTGCAAACCTTATGTTATTCTGGGTTCTGGCTTCAAACCTAAAGAAGTTCAAACTACTAAGTAATTAAAATTTGTGTGTGTAGCGTGTTTATGAGATGAGGGAATAGTTCGCAGAACACTTTTCAAATTATTCCATGGGGCCCAAAGCTTTTGTTTAAAATAAGGTAAATAGTATGCATTATTGTTTGCCAGAATGTCTTTTTTGACTCTACCACTATGGGGCGCTAAAGCCAGACATTATAGTCAGACACATAAATGAAGATGATTCGCCATCACTCATGTGTCAGCAGCTACAAGGACATCCTGCACGAACATAGAATAACCAAGACACTGATAAAAGTGGAAATAAAAGAGTATTAAAAATGGTGTTTACTAGTTTGTGACAACAGTTAGTGGCGGTAACAGATCAAGAAACAGGAATGTACCAACAAAGACAAAGGAAGACTCCTCCTGATCTAAACATGAATGTAAACAATGCAAATTTCAAAATATTCAAAGACATGGATTCCAACATGTTTGTTAGACTTTAAGGATAACACACACCATGTGTTTGGGTGAGAAAGTGAATAGAAACATAAACCTCCACAAACTAATCTAACCTGTGCAGTAGCTCAAAACCATCGTATATAATCAAAATTGCTATTGCTGACTGTGAAAGAATTTACAGATGGTGTTTCTGCTTTCGAAATGAGCCAAGGTGAAGAGGATTTCCATCCTGCGGCGGCTCAATATGGGGTATTAAAGGGATCATTTCTCCCTGGAACAGTAAATCATCCTCATAAGCCAATTCCACTTTTGGGCCCTTGATCCAAACAAGCAGCCTCTTATTAACTTGTCCTCTGTTGCAGACCCCACTCACCTGGCCCTCCAAGCTTGTTGAGACGAGTGCTGAAATGAATTGCAAATAGCGTTTTGACAAAAATCTGAATGAGCCCTTGCACGGAGCCGTGTTTTCCCATTTAAAAAAAAAGTCAACGAAATGTCTCTGATCCTCCAGATGTGGATGAGTGCTCGGTGCTGAATGGGACCTGTGAGCACATTTGCCTCAACACTCACGGATCGTTCCGGTGCTCCTGCAGGCCGGGCTACCAGCTGCACATTGATGGCCACACCTGCGTGGGTCAGTCACTCCCTGGTGCTCTTTCGCTTCTCGCTACTGTTTACCTGCTCATTTCAGTCATTTAAACAGCCTGATTTACCTGCATGCTGCCGAGACAAAAACTGCCACGAATATGTTATCTCACTTTCTCATTTTCTCTGTGTTTGTGTGCATCTTCACTGCCCGGACATAAGTGGATGTCTTCAGGGCGTAAACAAAACCAGACTCACTTAGGAATCTCTTGCACAGAGGGAGAAAGAGATGTTTACCCTGTCTCTGTGTGTGTGTGTGTTTACTCAGACATTGATGAATGTAAACTCCAGAACGGTGGCTGCTCTCACACCTGCAGCAACTCTCCGGGAGGACACGCTTGTCACTGCCCTCCCCCTCTGTTGCTCGACACAGACAACCTCACCTGCAGCAGTAAGTTTCTCATTATAGCGTTGACATCACATTACTTTGTTCACCAAGAGATTAAAGCAACAAATTACACCTGTTTCAATTTGAGAACTTTACAAAGAGAGATTGCTTAAATTTGTGTCTATTGACGATCTATATCTATAGAAGGTCTATTGACGAAAAGGTCCACATACTCTTTAACACAGAATCTAACAATCTTTTATACTTGATGACTTGTATGACAGTGACCTCTCTTACTATCAGCTAATATTAGGTAGTAGATAGATGCAAACAATATCATTAACTCATTATTTAACTCATTTTTATTTGAAGGTTTTTTGATATCATTTATAAAACTTGTCCAATAATTTTACAGTTCAGTTGTCCAAAGTTAGGACTGCGACTCGTGGCTATTATTAAAATGCCCATCATTCCCATCATGACGTCAAATAGCTTTTTTTGTTCATTCAAGTGAGAGAATAGCTGCAAACTTAACAATTTAGAAGCTGGAATTAAGGAGTTCAGGTCATATTAATCAATCTTTTCACCTCTGCCCAAAACATTGTTATAATCTGTAAACACTCAATGTTAATAATTTCTTTTTCACCTGAACAGATGTTACATCTTGCAAGCTGAGAAACGGTGGTTGTGATCACCTGTGTACTGTGAGGGCCGAGGGCCGGGTCCAGTGTAGCTGTCAAGCAGGCTGGAAGCTGGGGGAGGACCTGAGGAGCTGCGTGGGTGAGACTTCATTTTCACAAGCATTGTTTTGTAAACATCTATTGCTGTAGTCTTTTGGACATGAACAGTAAATGGCTGGGAAGGTTTAAATGGTTGCAATCAACTAGGGAAAAAAAGAACTGTGGAAATGTGATTGGCTGTTAACAGCTGATTACTCTGAACAGATTAGCTATGGCCAGATTTTCTTGGATGATAAACTTGTTGCCTGTGCACAGTAAAGTTCCCCAGGTCGCTCAGCCCAAGAGGGAACAGACTGACTTATAGATTGTTGCTCCTGTTTTGAAATGTCTAACTGTCCCACTTTCCTTTGTCACAAGATGTGAACGAGTGCCAGGACTTCACAAACGGAGGCTGCGAGCAGCTCTGCGTGAACCATCCTGGTGGATTCAATTGCACCTGCAGGGACGGGTATGAAGTACGAACTGATGACCTCACCAAGTGCCAGCGTGAGTCAAACATCTTTTCTGTCGATCGTGATGGATCTTGCAGGCAACAATAAGTAAATGGTATATATGTGGTTAAATATATGAAATTATGCTTTCCAGCTGTGTGTAACCCTCCCTGTCACAACTATGGAGTGTGTGTGGCCCCAAACAGCTGTGACTGTCCTCCAGGCTACCCCGGACCAGGCTGCTCAGGTACTGGACTCTTGTACACGGATAACATTTATGCAATTGTTAATATCACAATTATTTGCTTTTAGGTGGATACATAAATAACTGAATCAAACAATTCCAGTTATGATCTGCCTTCCATCACAGGATGTATGGTATTTGGTTATAATGGAAGGCTGATTGGGAGTCAGTATTATGGTACAAATGCAACAACACTGCCATGAGAAATGCACGTAATGAAATGGATGTTGGTTGTGTATTTCAGCCATGTGCTCCCCACCCTGTGCCCACGGAGGCACCTGTATGCGCTGGAACAAGTGTCTGTGTCCTCCTGGCTGGACTGGAGCAGGCTGCCACACAGGTACATCACCCTTATGCTATTCATTTTTCAACTTTCATCTCTTCATAGCTGAATTTCCCTTTTTCTTACTATCTTTATTTATCCTGTTTTCCTCTTCTTCATGTCTCTTTCCCTGCGTCTCTGTCAGCGGTGTGTGAGTTGCCCTGTGCTAACGGTGGTCGCTGTGTGGGGCCTGATACCTGCCAGTGTCCCTCTGACTACACCGGCCCCCAGTGCCTCTTGCGTGAGTAACAAAATGTGGCATCAGTTATAGCAGGCATGCAGGTAGTTCTGGGAGGTAGCTAATTGACTGTCATGTCTACCTCCCTGCCTGGTAAAATACGGGTTATATGGAAGATCTAACAAGCAACTGTGTAAACTAAAAATCGTGATGTCTAGATTACCTCCAAGTGTCATTTTTGATATATAGACCTACATCTATGTGTTTCTGTGTGTATGTGTGTGTGTTACAGCCATGTGCACTCCTGGCTGTCAGAACGGGGGAAGATGTGTGGACGTCAACAAATGCACATGTGTTGGTGGATGGCAAGGGGCTCGTTGCCAGATAGGTGCGATTACACACGCTGTATCTGTGTCTATCTATTGTTATATAACTGAAATATTAAAGTCAGCAGGACCCATGTTTAAATACAGTAGAGCTTATAAAGTAACGTAATTAGCAATAACAACATCGTCAAAGTAAAAAAGAGAATTGTTCTGTACTTTGTGCTAATTTATGCAAAAAAGTATTTGCCAGATTATTCAATACTGAAAATCATTGTTAGTAGTCTAGTAGCCTAGTGACAAGATGACATGGCTTTATTTTAAAGGTTCACAAGCCACAAAGATTGTGAAGTACTGCTGAAGGTTATGCAGTTCTCCAGGCAGCCTGTCAGTGGAGCTGTGCACAGATTCTGCAGCAGCACCTGAATCTGCAAATGCAAAAGTTAATGTCTATTGATCTTTCTGAAGGCTGCATGATATTCATCCTATATAATAAATATTCAGCACTTCAACTGATAGTGAATAGTGATTATAACCAAATTAGCAAATACAAATATGATTGTCTGCACAGAGCCACGAAAACCCTCTAATGACTGAGTTTTCCTTATTAAAATAACAGTAATTCTGTAGATGCTCTGTGAATTTCTACTTTGGCATTAGATCATCTGTATTGAGTTGGATGACTGTTGAGTACATTCCTGATTTCTCTTTTCTGTCTCAGAGCCTGTTCAGTGTCAGAAACCCTGTAAGAACGGTGGAGTGTGCGTGGGCCTCAACAGGTGCCGCTGCACCACAGGATTTACTGGAAGTGTCTGTGAAACAGGTTAGTCAGTCTGTCTGTTTATGTGTGAAACATCTTTTTTTGCCTTCACTTTGCATTGAGCCTCTTGCTGTCTGCAGCAGTGACCACCCCCTGTGTGCCGCCCTGCCAACACGGGGCCTCCTGCAGTCCTCACAACACCTGTACCTGTCCAGAGGGCACTGCAGGCCTGCGCTGTGAGAGACTGTGAGTGTGGACAACAGCTTTCTTTTACCTGAGCACATACATCAATAGTCAATTAACAATCGCCTTTTTGAAAACCTTATTATGCAATCTGCAAATGTCATGTGTCAAGTTTCTTGATGGACATCGAAGTAAAAAACTCGTCTCAATATTTCTTGTGCACTACATTCGAGAACAGATGAAGTTGGCGAACATACATGGGATCACACCCATTGTTTTCCACAGAGATGGTGTCAATCTGAAATACCCCCAGTCAGACCAATAGTTGCTTGCAATTAAATGTGTGATGTTCTTCTGGTTTGCTTTTGCAAATGGTCAATGTTCAAAGGGTCAATGTGCAAAGGGTCAATATAAATGTGAGACACCAATGATACAGCATTTCAGTTTTTGTGTTGAGAGTGAATTTTCGAGTAGATGATGAAATGTGTGCAGGTTTAGGCATGTCAGGTGATCAAAATGATTATTATTACTCATTCTCATGGATATTAGATTACATTAGATTCAACTTTATTTTCATTTCACAGAGCACTGAGACAACAAAATGTGGTTTAGCATCTAATCAGAAGTGCAAAAAGCGTTCAAGTGCAGAGTAATGCCCATATGGACAGAGATATATAAATAACAGTGAGGGCTATATATTAATATGCTCGGATATATACACTATGAGGAGCATTAAAAGTATGAACAGAGCAAATTAAATATACTGATATATATATAGCATGTGCAGCAGTTGTTGTATTCAATTGCAGGTATAGGTGTGAATATACAGTGTGAGTTTAAGTACGAGTAGTAGACAATAAACAGCTAGATATGAATGCAGTGTATGTATGTACAGTATGACAGCAGTATAAATATGAATGCACTATGAGTCAGATATACACAACATGACAGTGGTATAATATGTGTGTGTGTTTGTGTTTGTCCCAGGACATGCCCTGTGGTCACCACAGTGGTCAGTATGGCTCGAGCCGTAAGAAAGGCCTTTCGGGAGAGTTATGTGGACCGCTGTGGACCGCTGGGAGTTCAGCTTTGCACTAAATACAGGTTACCACTTTTCTTATTACATCCTCTACATCTGGATTAAGTAGCTCTTGAAGTTATCTGTTTGGAGTAGCAGACGGGTGGAGTTTTATCACAGGACTGTATAGTGTCAGTCCCAAAAAATAAGCTGACATCCAAGAACTTTCCTGTCATCTACTCCTCTGTATGTATATAGATTAAACATGCCTTGAAAGTGTAAACAGTTATTCAAGTCCGTGATTAAACACTACAGCCTAAGCAAATGAGATGTGTCACACTAGCATTTGTGGAGCATAATTTTAATGTATGTAAAGGTTAAGTTAGATCAGAGTATAATTATAATTATGAAAGTGAGCTGTGTCTGCTTTGTGGTTGCGTTTCCAGGATAAACCAGGCGCGTGTGTACCTGCAGGCCTACAGGGTGGGCTACAAGATCCAGTGTCCAGACAGGAAGGGCAGATGAACGATGTTGTATACGTGCCGCTTTTCACGAGGACACATCACCAACGTTACAAGGCAACACGCAAGAACTGAAATGAGACGAGCTGTAAACTGTAAAATTGAATGTCAGTGAGTCAGTGAGAGGGTGTTGTGACTTCTCTCCCATAAGTGGAGCCTCTCTGAAATAAAAAAGGAGACATGACTGTATCGAAAAGGCTGTTTATTTCATCTGTGACATACAGTAAGTTGGCAATTATCTTTAAGTAGAAATATTCCTTCGTGTGCGAAATGTATAATAATTTCATATTTGATTCTGTGTGGCAGCTGAAAGTTATTAAACGCTACATTTTTTTGTCTTTTTACAAAATGGTGTCAATATTGTTTACAGTCTGTTTACTCTTCTCAGTGATTGTCTGATAATAATAACTGTCAATGTAAGGTCCTGCTCAAAGAGTTCACATCAAGGAATATTCCCAATAAAGATAAATGGTCACAAACACACACGTTTTTGAGGTTGATTGTTTGGATTTCATATTGGAATTACTTGTCAATGACAGGACAGTCTCAGACAGAAATGTAATCATCTCACTGCAACTCACATTAGTTATTCATTGTCTACTTTTGTTTATTAGTTGCAGTTTGAACTGACAGAGCTGCATTGACTCTGCTTCACCGTCCCTGCCAGCCACTCTGTCTTCTTCAGTGACTGTGTGCTGCAAGTGAGTCCAATTACACTCGACGTCACACTGATCATTTGCATACCACTCCCCATTGCATTTACAGACCACTCCCCATTGACCCATTTCCATTTGCAGACCACTCCCCATTGACCCATTTCCATTTGCAGACCACTCCCCATTGCTGTTTGCAGACCACTGCCCATTTGCAGACTACTTCCCATTGCCATTTCCAGACCACTCCCCATTGCTGTTTGCAGACCACTTTCCGTTTGCATACCACTCCCCATTGACCCATTGCCGTTTGCAGACCACTCCCCATTTTCAGACCACTCCCCATTGCCGTTTGCAGGCCACTCTCCGTTTGCATACGACTCCCCATTGACTCATTGCTGTTTGCAGACAACTCCCAGTTTGCAGACCACTCTCCATTGACCCATTGCCATTTGCAGACCACTCCCCATTTGCAGACCACTCCCCACTCCCAGTTTGCAGACCACTACCCATTACTCCAATTTTCCCATTGCCGTTTGCAGACCACTCCCCGTTGACCCATTGCCATTGGCAGACCACTCCCCATTTGCAAACCACTCCCCACTCCCAGTTTGCAGACCACTCCCCATTACCCCAATTTCCCCATTGCCGTTTGCAGACCACTCCCCGTTGACCCATTGCCATTTGCAGACCACTCCCCATTTGCAGACCACTCCCCATTACCCCAATTTCCCCACTGCTGTTTGCAGACCACTCCTAGTTGACCCATTGCCATTTGCAGACCACTCCCCATTGCTGTTTGCAGACCACTCCTCATTTGCATACCACTCCCCATTGACCCATTGCCATTTGCAGACCACTCCTCATTACCCCAATTTCCCCATTGCCATTTGCAGACCACTCCCTGTTGCCCCAATTTCCCAATTGCCGTTTGCAGACCGCTCCCCATTGCCCCAATTTCCCACTTGCCGTTTGCAGACCGCTTCCCACTGACCGTTTGCAGACCACTCCCCATTGCTGTTGGGAGTGAGATACAGAGAGAGAGACAGAGGGACTGACAGAGTGAGAGAGACTGGGAAGGGAAGGGGAGGGAAAAAGAGATTGAAAGAGAGAGACTGAAAGAGAGAGATAAGATAAACCTTTATTCGTCCCACAGTGGGGAAATTCACAAAGGGACTGAGAGAGAGAGAGACAGATACAGAGAGTGAGAGAGAGCGAGAAAGAGATTGAAGGAGAGAGAGACTGCAAGAGAGAGTGAGAAAGAGATACAGAGAGAGAGAGACTGAGAGAAAGAGACTGAAAGAGAAAGAGAGAGCAAGAGAGAAACTGCCAGAACGAGAGTGAGACTGAAAGAGAAAGACGAAACAGAGAGAGAGACAGAGAGAAACTGAAAGAGCAAGAGAGAGACAGTGAGACTGAGAGAAGGAGGGAGAGAGAGACTGAAAGAGATAGACAGAGAGCGAGAGAGAGACTGAAAGAGATAGACAGAGAGCGAGAGAGAGACTGAAAGAGAGATAGACTGAAAGAGAGAGATAAGATAAACTGTGGGGAAAAGGGACTAGACAGAGACATACAGAGAGAGAGACTGAAAAAGAGACTGAAAAGGATAGAAAGAGATACAGAGAGAGAGACTGAGAAGAGAGACAGAGAAGAGGGAAAGAGACTGAAAGAGACTGAAAGAGAGAGCAAGAGAGAAACTGCCAGAACGAGAGTGAGACTGAAAGAGAAAGACGAAACAGAGAGAGAGACAGAGAGAAACTGAAAGAGCAAGAGAGAGACAGTGAGACTGAGAGAAGGAGGGAGAGAGAGACTGAAAGAGAGACAAAGACAGAGACTGAGAGAGAGAGAGAGACTGAAAAAGAGAGAGACTGAAAAAGAGGGAGGAAAAGAGAGACTGAAAAAGAGAGAAACTGACAGAGCGAGAGAGAGACTGAAAAAGAGACTGAAAAGGATAGACAGAGAGCGAGAGAGAGACTGAAAGAGAGATAGACTGAAAGAGAGAGATAAGATAAACCTTTATTTGTCCCACAGTGGGGAAATTCACAAAGGGACTGAGAGAGAGAGACATACAGAGAGCGAGAGAGAGCGAGAAAGAGACTGCAAGAGAGAGTGAGAAAGAGATACAGAGAGAGAGAGAGAGACAGAGAGAGAGGGAAGAGAGACTGAAAGAGAAAGAGAGAGCAAGAGAGAAACTGCCAGAACGAGAGTGAGACTGAAAGAGAAAGACGAAACAGAGAGAGAGACAGAGAGAAACTGAAAGAGCAAGAGAGAGACAGTGAGACTGAGAGAAGGAGGGAGAGAGAGACTGAAAGAGAGACAAAGACAGAGACTGAGAGAGAGAGAGAGACTGAAAAAGAGGGAGGAAAAGAGAGACTGAAAAAGAGAGAAACTGACAGAGCGAGAGAGAGACTGAAAAAGAGACTGAAAAGGATAGACAGAGAGCGAGAGAGAGACTGAAAGAGATAGACAGAGAGCGAGAGAGAGACTGAAAGAGAGAGAGACTGAAAGAGAGAGATAAGATAAACCTTTATTTGTCCCACAGTGGGGAAATTCACAAAGGGACTGAGAGAGAGAGACATACAGAGAGCGAGAGAGAGCAAGAAAGAGACTGAAGGAGAGAGAGACTGAAAGAGAGAGTGAGAAAGAGATACAGAGAGAGAGGGAAAGAGACTGAAAGAGAAAGAGAGAGCAAGAGAGAAACTGACAGAACGAGAGTGAGACTGAAAGAAAGAGAGGCTGACGGAACAGAGAGAGAGAGACAGAGAGAAACTGAAAGAATGAGAGAGACAGTGAGACTGAGAGAAGGAGGGAGAGAGAGACTGAAAGAGAGAGAGGAAAAGAGAGACTGAAAGAGAGACAAAGACAGAGACTGAGAGAGGGAGGAAAAGAGAGACTGAAAGAGTGTGAGAGAGCAAGAGAGAAACTGACAGAGCGAGACAGAGACTGAAAGAGAGACAGAGAGCGAGAGAGAGACAGAGAGCGAGAGAGAGACAGAGAGCGAGAGAGAGACAGAGAGCGAGAGAGACAGAGAGCGAGAGAGAGACAGAAAGAGTGAGAGAGTGCAAGAGAGAAACTGACAGAGAGAGAGGGAAAGAGAGAGATACAAAGACAGCGCCCTATTTGACCAATTGCTGTTTGTAGACCACCTCATTTGACTATTACTTTTTACAAGAGAGACAGAGAGAAGAGAAGATCATTTTCAATTCAATTTTGTCAATTTCATTTGATTGTAATTCAATTTTCTTAACATATAGGACCAAATAACAAAAATAATCTTAAAATATTATTTATAGAGACCCAAAAAATCCCACCTACGGCAAGCACTTGGCGACAGTGGCGAGGAAAAACTTCCTTTTAACAGGCAGAAACCTCGGGCAGAACCAGGCTTTCGGTGGGCAGCCATCTGCCGGATGCCGTTTGGGTTTAGAGAGAGAGAGAGAGAGAGAGAGACAGACAGACAGACAGACAGACAGACAGACCCCGTTTGACCATTGCTGTTTTCAGACCACCTCATTTGACCATTTTTGTTTTCAGACCACCTCATTTGACCATTGCTATTTGCAGACCACTTCATTTGACCAATACTTTTTGCAAAAGAGACAAAGAAGATTATTTTCCATTTTATTTTATTAAAATTCAATTTTGTGAACATATAGGATCAAATCACAACAAAAATAATCTTGAATAATAATATAATCTAATTTAGAGACCCCTATTTGACCCATTGCTGTTTTCAGACCACCTCATTTGACCGTTGTTGTTTTCAGACCACCTCATTTGACCATTTTGACCATTTTGACCATTGTTTTTTCAGACCACCTCATTTGACCATTGTTGTTTTCAGACCACCTCATTTGACCATTTTGACCATTGACCATTTTGACCATTTTGTTTTCAGACCACCTCATTTGACCATTTTGACCATTGTTGTTTTCAGACCACCTCATTTGACCATTTTGACCCCATTTGACCCATTGTTGTTTTCAACCACCTCATTTGACCATTTTGACCATTGTTTTTTCAGACAGAGAGAAGATTATTTTCTATTTTATTTTGTCTATTTTATTAAAATAAAAAAATGTAAATATTATTTATAGAGACCCAAAAAATCCCACCTACGGCAAGCACTTGGCGACAGTGGCGAGGAAAAACTTCCTTTTAACAGGCAGAAACCTCGGGCAGAACCAGGCTTTCGGTGGGCAGCCATCTGCCGGATGCCGTTTGGGTTTTGAGAGAGAGAGAGAGAGAGAGAGAGAGAGAGAGAGAGAGAGAGAGAGAGAGAGAGAGAGAGAGAGAACCCCATTTGACCCATTGCTGTTTTCAGACCACCTCATTTGACCATTTTGACCATTGTTGTTTTCAGACCAACTCATTTGACCATTGTTGTTTTTAGACCACCTCATTTGACCATTGTTGTTTTTAGACCACCTCATTTGACCATTGTTTTTTAGACCACCTCATTTGACCATTGTCATTTTTAGACCACCTCATTTGACCATTACTTTTTACAAAAGAGAAGAGAGAAGAGAATATTTTCAATCCAATTTTGTCTATTTTATTATAATTCAATTTTGTGAACATTTTGGACCAAATCACAAGAAAAATAATCTTAAAATATAATTTATAGAGACCCAAAAAATCCCACCTACGGCAAGCACTTGGCGACAGTGGCGAGGAAAAACTTCCTTTTAACAGGCAGAAACCTCGGGCAGAACCAGGCTTTCGGTGGGCAGCCATCTGCCGGATGCCGTTTGGGTTTTGAGAGAGAGAGAGAGAGAGAGAGAGAGAGAGAGAGAGAGAGAGAGAGAACCCCATTTGACCCATTGCTGTTTTCAGACCACCTCATTTGACCAATTTGACCATTGTTGTTTTCAGACCACCTCATTTGACCAATTTGACCATTGTTGTTTTCAGACCACCTCATTTGACCATTTTGACCATTGTCGTTTTTAGACCACCTCATTTGACCATTGTCATTTTTAGACCACCTCATTTGACCATTGCTGTTTTCAGACCACCTCATTTGACCATTGTCAGTTGTAGACCACCTCATTTGACCCATTGCTGTTTTCAGATCACCTCATTTGACCATTTTGACCATTGTTGTTTTCAGACCACCTCATTTGACCATTATCGTTTTCAGACCACCTCATTTGACCATTGTCAGTTTTAGACCACCTCATTTGACCATTGTCAGTTTTAGACCACCTCATTTGACCATTTTGACCATTGTTGTTTTCAGACCACCTCATTTGACCATTTTGACCATTGTCGTTTTTAGACCACCTCATTTGACCATTGTCGTTTCCAGACCACCTCATTTGACCATTGTTGTTTCCAGACCACCTCAAAGATCATATCCTGGCCTTGACTTTATCCTCTTTGACATTTAGGTTCTGTTTGTCAGGTGCACCACTTGGATTTCATTTTCCACTTCATCCTTTGCTTTGATCTTTCCTTTTGTTTGAATGTTTCCCACTCTCATTTGATTTGTCATCCCATTGTTGTTTCCTTTTCATTGGTCTGTTTAGACTTCATCCTTTGCTTTGACATGTTTCCTTTGAGTTGTTTCCCACTCTCATTTGTCATTCCATTGTTCTTTCTTCATGTCCTCCTAGGTGTTGCATACACTTTTTGAATGGCA